>CM026426.1:103123234-103689280 GCA_014871385.1 Ceratodon purpureus
ATTTGTTTTTTTTTTTTTAATTTCTTGATTTTCTTAGGCTTTATTTTGATATTTAATTTTTATTTTTATTCTAATAAATGTACCCTTCACCCTAACCCTACTTCTGTGACGACAGAAGGGGAGCGGGGTGTCAAGTCTATTTCGTGTTGGTGATCTTTGCTCTCATTTGGTGCCATTGGGCTGCTCGGCTTGGGGCTTATTCATACTTAGATTTTTTTTTTTTTTAATTTCTTGATTTTCTTAGGCTTTATTTGATATTTAATTTTTAATTTTTATTTATAAATAGTACCCTTCACCCTACTGTCTGTAGACGACAGAAGGGGGAGCGGGGTGTCAAGTCTATTTCGTGTTGGTGATCTTTGCTCTCATTTGGGGCCTTGGGCTGCTCGGCATTGGGGCTTATTCATACTTAGATTTGTTTTTTTTTTAATTTCCTTGATTTCTTAGGCTTTATTTTGATATTTAATTTTAATTTTTATTTTATAAATGTACCCTTCACCCTACTGTCTGTGACGACATAGGGGAGCGGGGTGTCAAGTCTATTTCGTGTTGGTGATCTTTGCTCTCATTTGGTGCCTTGGGCTGCTCGGCTTGGGGCTTATTCATACTTAGATTTGTTTTTTTTAATTTCTTGATTTTCTTAGGCTTTATTTTGATATTTAATTTTATTTTTATTTTATAAAGGTACCCTTCACCCTACTGTCTGTGACGACAGTAGGGGAGCGGGGTGTCAAGTCTATTTCGTGTTGGTGATCTTTGCTCTCATTTGGTGCCTTGGGCTGCTCGGCTTGGGGCTTATTCATACTTAGATTTGTTTTTTTTTTAATTTCTTGATTTTCTTAGGCTTTATTTTGATATTTAATTTTTAATTTTTTATTTTAAAAATGTACCCTTCACCCTACTGTCTGTGACGACAGAAGGGGAGCGGGGTGTCAAGTCTATTTCGTGTTGGTGATCTTTGCTCTCATTTGGTGCCTTGGGCTGCTCGGCTTGGGGCTTATTCATACTTAGATTTGTTTTTTTTTTAATTTCTTGATTTTCTTAGGCTTTATTTTGATATTTAATTTTAATTTTTATTTTATAAAGGTACCCTTCACCCTACTGTCTGTGACGACAGTAGGGGAGCGGGGTGTCAAGTCTATTTCGTGTTGGTGATCTTTGCTCTCATTTGGTGCCTTGGGCTGCTCGGCTTGGGGCTTATTCATACTTAGATTTGTTTTTTTTTAATTTCTTGATTTTCTTAGGCTTTATTTTGATATTTAATTTTTAATTTTTATTTTATAAAGGTACCCTTCACCCTACTGTCTGTGACGACAGAAGGGGAGCGGGGTGTCAAGTCTATTTCGTGTTGGTGATCTTTGCTCTCATTTGGTGCCTTGGGCTGCTCGGCTTGGGGCTTATTCATACTTAGATTTGTTTTTTTTTAATTTCTTGATTTTCTTAGGCTTTATTTTGATATTTAATTTTAATTTTTATTTTATAAAGGTACCCTTCACCCTACTGTCTGTGACGACAGAAGGGGAGCGGGGTGTCAAGTCTATTTCGTGTTGGTGATCTTTGCTCTCATTTGGTGCCTTGGGCTGCTCGGCTTGGGGCTTATTCATACTTAGATTTGTTTTTTTTTAATTTCTTGATTTTCTTAGGCTTTATTTTGATATTTAATTTTTAATTTTTATTTTATAAATAGTACCCTTCACCCTACTGTCTGTGACGACAGTAAGGGGAGCGGGGTGTCAAGTCTATTTCGTGTTGGTGATCTTTGCTCTCATTTGGTGCCTTGGGCTGCTCGGCTTGGGGCTTATTCATACTTAGATTTGTTTTTTTTTAATTTCTTGATTTTCTTAGGCTTTATTTTGATATTTAATTTTTAATTTTTATTTATAAAGGTACCCTTCACCCTACTGTCTGTGACGACAGTAAGGGGAGCGGGTGTCAAGTCTATTTCGTGTTGGTGATCTTTGCTCTCATTTGGTGCCTTGGGCTGCTCGGCTTGGGGGCTTATTCATACTTAGATTTGTTTTTTTTTAATTTCTTGATTTTCTTAGGCTTTATTTTGATATTTAATTTTTAATTTTTATTTATAAAAGGTACCCTTCACCCTACTGTCTGTGACGACAGAAGGGGAGCGGGGTGTCAAGTCTATTTCGTGTTGGTGATCTTTGCTCTCATTTGGTGCCTTGGGCTGCTCGGCTTGGGGCTTATTCATACTTAGATTTGTTTTTTTTTAATTTCTTGATTTTCTTAGGCTTTATTTTGATATTTAATTTTTATTTTTATTTTATAAATGTACCCTTCACCCTACTGTCTGTGACGACAGAAGGGGAGCGGGGTGTCAAGTCTATTTCGTGTTGGTGATCTTTGCTCTCATTTGGTGCCTTGGGCTGCTCGGCTTGGGGCTTATTCATACTTAGATTTGTTTTTTTTTTAATTTCTTGATTTTCTTAGGCTTTATTTTGATATTTAATTTTTAATTTTTATTTATAAATATACCCTTCACCCTACTGTCTGTGACGACAGAAGGGGAGCGGGGTGTCAAGTCTATTTCGTGTTGGTGATCTTTGCTCTCATTTGGTGCCTTGGGCTGCTCGGCTTGGGGCTTATTCATACTTAGATTTGTTTTTTTTAATTTCTTGATTTTCTTAGGCTTTATTTTGATATTTAATTTTAATTTTTATTTTATAAATGTACCCTTCACCCTACTGTCTGTGACGACAGAAGGGGAGCGGGGTGTCAAGTCTATTTCGTGTTGGTGATCTTTGCTCTCATTTGGTGCCTTGGGCTGCTCGGCTTGGGGCTTATTCATACTTAGATTTGTTTTTTTTTAAATTTCTTGATTTTCTTAGGCTTTATTTTGATATTAATTTTTAATTTTTATTTATAAATGTACCCTTCACCCTACTGTCTGTGACGACAGAAGGGGAGCGGGGTGTCAAGTCTATTTCGTGTTGGTGATCTTTGCTCTCATTTGGTGCCTTGGGCTGCTCGGCTTGGGGCTTATTCATACTTAGATTTGTTTTTTTTTAATTTCTTGATTTTCTTAAGGCTTTATTTTGATATTTAATTTTTAATTTTTATTCTATAAAGGTACCTTCACCCTACTGTCTGTGACGACAGTAGGGGAGCGGGGTGTCAAGTCTATTTCGTGTTGGTGATCTTTGCTCTCATTTGGTGCCTTGGCTGCTCGGCTTGGGGCTTATTCATACTTAGATTTGTTTTTTTTTTAATTTCTTGATTTTCTTAGGCTTTATTTTGATATTTAATTTTTAATTTTTATTTTAAAAATGTACCCTTCACCCTACTGTCTGTGACGACAGAAGGGGAGCGGGGTGTCAAGTCTATTTCGTGTTGGTGATCTTTGCTCTCATTTGGTGCCTTGGGCTGCTCGGCTTGGGGGCTTATTCATACTTAGATTTGTTTTTTTTTAATTTCTTGATTTTCTTAGGCTTTATTTGATATTTAATTTTTAATTTTATTTATAAAAGGTACCCTTCACCCTACTGTCTGTGACGACAGTAGGGGAGCGGGGTGTCAAGTCTATTTCGTGTTGGTGATCTTTGCTCTCATTTGGTGCCTTGGGCTGCTCGGCTTGGGGCTTATTCATACTTAGATTTGTTTTTTTTTTAATTTCTTGATTTTCTTAGGCTTTATTTTGATATTTAATTTTAATTTTTATTTTATAAAGGTACCTTCACCCTACTGTCTGTGACGACAGAAGGGGAGCGGGGTGTCAAGTCTATTTCGTGTTGGTGATCTTTGCTCTCATTTGGTGCCTTGGGCTGCTCGGCTTGGGGCTTATTCATACTTAGATTTGTTTTTTTTTAATTTCTTGATTTTCTTAGGCTTTATTTTGATATTTAATTTTAATTTTATTTTATAAAAGGTACCCTTCACCCTACTGTCTGTGACGACAGAAGGGGAGCGGGGTGTCAAGTCTATTTCGTGTTGGTGATCTTTGCTCTCATTTGGTGCCTTGGGCTGCTCGGCTTGGGGCTTATTCATACTTAGATTTGTTTTTTTTTAATTTCTTGATTTTCTTAGGCTTTATTTTGATATTTAATTTTTAATTTTTATTTATAAATGTACCCTTCACCCTACTGTCTGTGACGACAGAAGGGGAGCGGGGTGTCAAGTCTATTTCGTGTTGGTGATCTTTGCTCTCATTTGGTGCCTTGGGCTGCTCGGCTTGGGGCTTATTCATACTTAGATTTGTTTTTTTTTAATTTCTTGATTTTCTTAGGCTTTATTTTGATATTTAATTTTTAATTTTTATTTTATAAATAGTACCCTTCACCCTACTGTCTGTGACGACAGAAGGGGAGCGGGGTGTCAAGTCTATTTCGTGTTGGTGATCTTTGCTCTCATTTGGTGCCTTGGGCTGCTCGGCTTGGGGCTTATTCATACTTAGATTTGTTTTTTTTTAATTTCTTGATTTTCTTAGGCTTTATTTTGATATTTAATTTTAATTTTTATTTTATAAAAGGTACCCTTCACCCTACTGTCTGTGACGACAGTAGGGGAGCGGGGTGTCAAGTCTATTTCGTGTTGGTGATCTTTGCTCTCATTTGGTGCCTTGGGCTGCTCGGCTTGGGGCTTATTCATACTTAGATTTGTTTTTTTTTTAATTTCTTGATTTTCTTAGGCTTTATTTTGATATTTAATTTTAATTTTTATTTTATAAAGGTACCCTTCACCCTACTGTCTGTGACGACAGAAGGGGAGCGGGGTGTCAAGTCTATTTCGTGTTGGTGATCTTTGCTCTCATTTGGTGCCTTGGGCTGCTCGGCTTGGGGCTTATTCATACTTAGATTTGTTTTTTTTTAATTTCTTGATTTTCTTAGGCTTTATTTTGATATTTAATTTTTAATTTTTATTTATAAATGTACCCTTCACCCTACTGTCTGTGACGACAGAAGGGGAGCGGGGTGTCAAGTCTATTTCGTGTTGGTGATCTTTGCTCTCATTTGGTGCCTTGGGCTGCTCGGCTTGGGGCTTATTCATACTTAGATTTGTTTTTTTTTAATTTCTTGATTTTCTTAGGCTTTATTTTGATATTTAATTTTTAATTTTTATTTTATAAAGGTACCCTTCACCCTACTGTCTGTGACGACAGAAGGGGAGCGGGGTGTCAAGTCTATTTCGTGTTGGTGATCTTTGCTCTCATTTGGTGCCTTGGGCTGCTCGGCTTGGGGCTTATTCATACTTAGATTTGTTTTTTTTTTAATTTCTTGATTTTCTTAGGCTTTATTTTGATATTTAATTTTTAATTTTTATTTATAAATGTACCCTTCACCCTACTGTCTGTGACGACAGAAGGGGAGCGGGGTGTCAAGTCTATTTCGTGTTGGTGATCTTTGCTCTCATTTGGTGCCTTGGGCTGCTCGGCTTGGGGCTTATTCATACTTAGATTTGTTTTTTTTTAATTTCTTGATTTTCTTAGGCTTTATTTTGATATTTAATTTTTAATTTTTATTTATAAAATGTACCCTTCACCCTACTGTCTGTGACGACAGTAAGGGGAGCGGGGTGTCAAGTCTATTTCGTGTTGGTGATCTTTGCTCTCATTTGGTGCCTTGGGCTGCTCGGCTTGGGGCTTATTCATACTTAGATTTGTTTTTTTTTAATTTCTTGATTTTCTTAGGCTTTATTTTGATATTTAATTTTAATTTTTATTTATAAATAGTACCCTTCACCCTACTGTCTGTGACGACAGAAGGGGAGCGGGGTGTCAAGTCTATTTCGTGTTGGTGATCTTTGCTCTCATTTGGTGCCTTGGGCTGCTCGGCTTGGGGCTTATTCATACTTAGATTTGTTTTTTTTTAATTTCTTGATTTTCTTAGGCTTTATTTTGATATTTAATTTTTAATTTTTATTTTATAAAGGTACCCTTCACCCTACTGTCTGTGACGACAGAAGGGGAGCGGGGTGTCAAGTCTATTTCGTGTTGGTGATCTTTGCTCTCATTTGGTGCCTTGGGCTGCTCGGCTTGGGGCTTATTCATACTTAGATTTGTTTTTTTTTTAATTTCTTGATTTTCTTAGGCTTTATTTTGATATTTAATTTTTAATTTTTATTTATAAATGTACCCTTCACCCTACTGTCTGTGACGACAGAAGGGGAGCGGGGTGTCAAGTCTATTTCGTGTTGGTGATCTTTGCTCTCATTTGGTGCCTTGGGCTGCTCGGCTTGGGGCTTATTCATACTTAGATTTGTTTTTTTTTAATTTCTTGATTTTCTTAGGCTTTATTTGATATTTAATTTTTAATTTTTATTTTATAAAGGTACCCTTCACCCTACTGTCTGTGACGACAGTAGGGGAGCGGGGTGTCAAGTCTATTTCGTGTTGGTGATCTTTGCTCTCATTTGGTGCCTTGGGCTGCTCGGCTTGGGGCTTATTCATACTTAGATTTGTTTTTTTTTAATTTCTTGATTTTCTTAGGCTTTATTTTGATATTTAATTTTTAATTTTTATTTTAAAAAGGTACCCTTCACCCTACTGTCTGTGACGACAGAAGGGGAGCGGGGTGTCAAGTCTATTTCGTGTTGGTGATCTTTGCTCTCATTTGGTGCCTTGGGCTGCTCGGCTTGGGGCTTATTCATACTTAGATTTGTTTTTTTTTAATTTCTTGATTTTCTTAGGCTTTATTTTGATATTTAATTTTTAATTTTTATTTTAAAAAGGTACCCTTCACCCTACTGTCTGTGACGACAGAAGGGGAGCGGGGTGTCAAGTCTATTTCGTGTTGGTGATCTTTGCTCTCATTTGGTGCCTTGGGCTGCTCGGCTTGGGGCTTATTCATACTTAGATTTGTTTTTTTTTTAATTTCTTGATTTTCTTAGGCTTTATTTTGATATTTAATTTTTATTTTTATTTTAATAAATGTACCCTTCACCCTACTGTCTGTGACGACAGTAAGGGGAGCGGGGTGTCAAGTCTATTTCGTGTTGGTGATCTTTGCTCTCATTTGGTGCCTTGGGCTGCTCGGCTTGGGGCTTATTCATACTTAGATTTGTTTTTTTTTTTAATTTCTTGATTTTCTTAGCTTTATTTTGATATTTAATTTTTAATTTTATTTATAAAAGGTACCCTTCACCCTACTGTCTGTGACGACAGTAGGGGAGCGGGGTGTCAAGTCTATTTCGTGTTGGTGATCTTTGCTCTCATTTGGTGCCTTGGGCTGCTCGGCTTGGGGGCTTATTCATACTTAGATTTGTTTTTTTTTAATTTCTTGATTTTCTTAGGCTTTATTTTGATATTTAATTTTTATTTTTATTTATAAAAGGTACCCTTCACCCTACTGCTCTGTGACGACAGTAGGGGAGCGGGGTGTCAAGTCTATTTCGTGTTGGTGATCTTTGCTCTCATTTGGTGCCTTGGGCTGCTCGGCTTGGGGCTTATTCATACTTAGATTTGTTTTTTTTTAATTTCTTGATTTTCTTAGGCTTATTTTGATATTTAATTTTAATTTTTATTTTAAAAAGGTACCCTTCACCCTACTGTCTGTGACGACAGAAGGGGAGCGGGGTGTCAAGTCTATTTCGTGTTGGTGATCTTTGCTCTCATTTGGTGCCTTGGGCTGCTCGGCTTGGGGCTTATTCATACTTAGATTTGTTTTTTTTTTAATTTCTTGATTTTCTTAGGCTTTATTTTGATATTTAATTTTTAATTTTTATTTATAAAAGGTACCCTTCACCCTACTGTCTGTGACGACAGAAGGGGAGCGGGGTGTCAAGTCTATTTCGTGTTGGTGATCTTTGCTCTCATTTGGTGCCTTGGGCTGCTCGGCTTGGGGCTTATTCATACTTAGATTTGTTTTTTTTTAATTTCTTGATTTTCTTAGGCTTTATTTTGATATTTAATTTTTATTTTTATTTATAAAAGGTACCCTTCACCCTACTCTCTGTGACGACAGTAGGGGAGCGGGGTGTCAAGTCTATTTCGTGTTGGTGATCTTTGCTCTCATTTGGTGCCTTGGGCTGCTCGGCTTGGGGCTTATTCATACTTAGATTTGTTTTTTTTTTAATTTCTTGATTTTCTTAGGCTTTATTTTGATATTTAATTTTTAATTTTATTTTATAAAGGTACCCTTCACCCTACTGTCTGTGACGACAGTAAGGGGAGCGGGGTGTCAAGTCTATTTCGTGTTGGTGATCTTTGCTCTCATTTGGTGCCTTGGGCTGCTCGGCTTGGGGCTTATTCATACTTAGATTTGTTTTTT
Source organism: Ceratodon purpureus (assembly GCA_014871385.1). Classification (NCBI taxonomy): domain Eukaryota; kingdom Viridiplantae; phylum Streptophyta; class Bryopsida; order Pseudoditrichales; family Ditrichaceae; genus Ceratodon; species Ceratodon purpureus. Next base: position 103,131,451 of record CM026426.1, read on the forward strand.
TTTAATTTCTTGATTTTCTTAGGCTTTATTTGATATTTAATTTTAATTTTTATTTTATAAAAGGTACCCTTCACCCTACTGCTCTGTGACGACAGTAGGGGAGCGGGGTGTCAAGTCTATTTCGTGTTGGTGATCTTTGCTCTCATTTGGTGCCTTGGGCTGCTCGGCTTGGGGCTTATTCATACTTAGATTTGTTTTTTTTTAATTTCTTGATTTTCTTAGGCTTTATTTTGATATTTAATTTTTAATTTTTATTTTAAAAAGGTACCCTTCACCCTACTCTCTGTGACGACAGTAGGGGAGCGGGGTGTCAAGTCTATTTCGTGTTGGTGATCTTTGCTCTCATTTGGTGCCTTGGGCTGCTCGGCTTGGGGCTTATTCATACTTAGATTTGTTTTTTTTTAATTTCTTGATTTTCTTAGGCTTTATTTTGATATTTAATTTTTAATTTTTATTTTAAAAGGTACCCTTCACCCTACTGTCTGTGACGACAGTAAGGGGAGCGGGGTGTCAAGTCTATTTCGTGTTGGTGATCTTTGCTCTCATTTGGTGCCTTGGGCTGCTCGGCTTGGGGCTTATTCATACTTAGATTTGTTTTTTTTTTAATTTCTTGATTTTCTTAGGCTTTATTTTGATATTAATTTTAATTTTTATTTATAAAAGGTACCCTTCACCCTACTGTCTGTGACGACAGTAAGGGGAGCGGGGTGTCAAGTCTATTTCGTGTTGGTGATCTTTGCTCTCATTTGGTGCCTTGGGCTGCTCGGCTTGGGGCTTATTCATACTTAGATTTGTTTTTTTTTAATTTCTTGATTTTCTTAGGCTTTATTTTGATATTTAATTTTTAATTTTTATTTATAAAAGGTACCCTTCACCCTACTGTCTGTGACGACAGTAAGGGGAGCGGGGTGTCAAGTCTATTTCGTGTTGGTGATCTTTGCTCTCATTTGGTGCCTTGGGCTGCTCGGCTTGGGGCTTATTCATACTTAGATTTGTTTTTTTTTTAATTTCTTGATTTTCTTAGGCTTTATTTTGATATTTAATTTTTAATTTTTATTTTATAAATGTACCCTTCACCCTACTGTCTGTGACGACAGTAGGGGAGCGGGGTGTCAAGTCTATTTCGTGTTGGTGATCTTTGCTCTCATTTGGTGCCTTGGGCTGCTCGGCTTGGGGCTTATTCATACTTAGATTTGTTTTTTTTTAATTTCTTGATTTTCTTAGGCTTTATTTTGATATTTAATTTTTAATTTTTATTTTAAAAAGGTACCCTTCACCCTACTGTCTGTGACGACAGAAGGGGAGCGGGGTGTCAAGTCTATTTCGTGTTGGTGATCTTTGCTCTCATTTGGTGCCTTGGGCTGCTCGGCTTGGGGCTTATTCATACTTAGATTTGTTTTTTTTTTAATTTCTTGATTTTCTTAGGCTTTATTTTGATATTTAATTTTTAATTTTTATTTTAAAAAGGTACCCTTCACCCTACTGTCTGTGACGACAGTAGGGGAGCGGGGTGTCAAGTCTATTTCGTGTTGGTGATCTTTGCTCTCATTTGGTGCCTTGGGCTGCTCGGCTTGGGGCTTATTCATACTTAGATTTGTTTTTTTTTTAATTTCTTGATTTTCTTAGGCTTTATTTTGATATTTAATTTTAATTTTTATTTTAAAAAGGTACCCTTCACCCTACTTCTGTGACGACAGTAGGGGAGCGGGGTGTCAAGTCTATTTCGTGTTGGTGATCTTTGCTCTCATTTGGTGCCTTGGGCTGCTCGGCTTGGGGCTTATTCATACTTAGATTTGTTTTTTTTTAATTTCTTGATTTTCTTAGGCTTTATTTTGATATTTAATTTTTAATTTTTATTTATAAAAGGTACCCTTCACCCTACTCTCTGTGACGACAGAAGGGGAGCGGGGTGTCAAGTCTATTTCGTGTTGGTGATCTTTGCTCTCATTTGGTGCCTTGGGCTGCTCGGCTTGGGGCTTATTCATACTTAGATTTGTTTTTTTTTAATTTCTTGATTTTCTTAGGCTTTATTTTGATATTTAATTTTAATTTTTATTTTATAAATGTACCCTTCACCCTACTGTCTGTGACGACAGTAGGGGAGCGGGGTGTCAAGTCTATTTCGTGTTGGTGATCTTTGCTCTCATTTGGTGCCTTGGGCTGCTCGGCTTGGGGCTTATTCATACTTAGATTTGTTTTTTTTTAATTTCTTGATTTTCTTAGGCTTTATTTTGATATTTAATTTTTAATTTTTATTTTATAAAGGTACCCTTCACCCTACTGTCTGTGACGACAGTAAGGGGAGCGGGGTGTCAAGTCTATTTCGTGTTGGTGATCTTTGCTCTCATTTGGTGCCTTGGGCTGCTCGGCTTGGGGCTTATTCATACTTAGATTTGTTTTTTTTTAATTTCTTGATTTTCTTAGGCTTTATTTTGATATTTAATTTTTAATTTTTATTTATAAAAGGTACCCTTCACCCTACTGTCTGTGACGACAGAAGGGGAGCGGGGTGTCAAGTCTATTTCGTGTTGGTGATCTTTGCTCTCATTTGGTGCCTTGGGCTGCTCGGCTTGGGGCTTATTCATACTTAGATTTGTTTTTTTTTTAATTTCTTGATTTTCTTAGGCTTTATTTTGATATTTAATTTTTAATTTTTATTTTAAAAGGTACCCTTCACCCTACTCTCTGTGACGACAGTAGGGGAGCGGGGTGTCAAGTCTATTTCGTGTTGGTGATCTTTGCTCTCATTTGGTGCCTTGGGCTGCTCGGCTTGGGGCTTATTCATACTTAGATTTGTTTTTTTTTTAATTTCTTGATTTTCTTAGGCTTTATTTTGATATTTAATTTTTAATTTTTATTTTAAAAAGGTACCCTTCACCCTACTCTCTGTGACGACAGTAGGGGAGCGGGGTGTCAAGTCTATTTCGTGTTGGTGATCTTTGCTCTCATTTGGTGCCTTGGGCTGCTCGGCTTGGGGCTTATTCATACTTAGATTTGTTTTTTTTTTAATTTCTTGATTTTCTTAGGCTTTATTTTGATATTTAATTTTTAATTTTTATTTTAAAAAGGTACCCTTCACCCTACTCTCTGTGACGACAGTAGGGGAGCGGGGTGTCAAGTCTATTTCGTGTTGGTGATCTTTGCTCTCATTTGGTGCCTTGGGCTGCTCGGCTTGGGGCTTATTCATACTTAGATTTGTTTTTTTTTTAATTTCTTGATTTTCTTAGGCTTTATTTTGATATTTAATTTTTAATTTTTATTTTAAAAAGGTACCCTTCACCCTACTGCTCTGTGACGACAGTAGGGGAGCGGGGTGTCAAGTCTATTTCGTGTTGGTGATCTTTGCTCTCATTTGGTGCCTTGGGCTGCTCGGCTTGGGGCTTATTCATACTTAGATTTGTTTTTTTTTTAATTTCTTGATTTTCTTAGGCTTTATTTTGATATTTAATTTTTAATTTTTATTTAAAAAGGTACCCTTCACCCTACTCGTCTGTGACGACAGTAAGGGGAGCGGGGTGTCAAGTCTATTTCGTGTTGGTGATCTTTGCTCTCATTTGGTGCCTTGGGCTGCTCGGCTTGGGGCTTATTCATACTTAGATTTGTTTTTTTTTTAATTTCTTGATTTTCTTAGGCTTTATTTTGATATTTAATTTTAATTTTTATTTTATAAAGGTACCCTTCACCCTACTGTCTGTGACGACAGTAGGGGAGCGGGGTGTCAAGTCTATTTCGTGTTGGTGATCTTTGCTCTCATTTGGTGCCTTGGGCTGCTCGGCTTGGGGCTTATTCATACTTAGATTTGTTTTTTTTTAATTTCTTGATTTTCTTAGGCTTTATTTTGATATTTAATTTTTAATTTTTATTTATAAATGTACCCTTCACCCTACTGTCTGTGACGACAGTAGGGGAGCGGGGTGTCAAGTCTATTTCGTGTTGGTGATCTTTGCTCTCATTTGGTGCCTTGGGCTGCTCGGCTTGGGGCTTATTCATACTTAGATTTGTTTTTTTTTTAATTTCTTGATTTTCTTAGGCTTTATTTTGATATTTAATTTTTAATTTTTATTTTAATAAAGGTACCCTTCACCCTACTGTCTGTGACGACAGAAGGGGAGCGGGGTGTCAAGTCTATTTCGTGTTGGTGATCTTTGCTCTCATTTGGTGCCTTGGGCTGCTCGGCTTGGGGCTTATTCATACTTAGATTTGTTTTTTTTTAATTTCTTGATTTTCTTAGGCTTTATTTTGATATTTAATTTTTAATTTTTATTTTATAAAAGGTACCCTTCACCCTACTGTCTGTGACGACAGTAGGGGAGCGGGGTGTCAAGTCTATTTCGTGTTGGTGATCTTTGCTCTCATTTGGTGCCTTGGGCTGCTCGGCTTGGGGCTTATTCATACTTAGATTTGTTTTTTTTTTAATTTCTTGATTTTCTTAGGCTTTATTTTGATATTTAATTTTTAATTTTTATTTATAAATAGTACCCTTCACCCTACTGTCTGTGACGACAGTAGGGGAGCGGGGTGTCAAGTCTATTTCGTGTTGGTGATCTTTGCTCTCATTTGGTGCCTTGGGCTGCTCGGCTTGGGGCTTATTCATACTTAGATTTGTTTTTTTTTTAATTTCTTGATTTTCTTAGGCTTTATTTTGATATTTAATTTTTAATTTTTATTTTAAAAAGGTACCCTTCACCCTACTGCTCTGTGACGACAGTAGGGGAGCGGGGTGTCAAGTCTATTTCGTGTTGGTGATCTTTGCTCTCATTTGGTGCCTTGGGCTGCTCGGCTTGGGGCTTATTCATACTTAGATTTGTTTTTTTTTAATTTCTTGATTTTCTTAGGCTTTATTTTGATATTTAATTTTTAATTTTTATTTTAAAAAGGTACCCTTCACCCTACTCTCTGTGACGACAGTAGGGGAGCGGGGTGTCAAGTCTATTTCGTGTTGGTGATCTTTGCTCTCATTTGGTGCCTTGGGCTGCTCGGCTTGGGGCTTATTCATACTTAGATTTGTTTTTTTTTAATTTCTTGATTTTCTTAGGCTTTATTTTGATATTTAATTTTTAATTTTTATTTTATAAAGGTAACCCTTCACCCTACTGTCTGTGACGACAGTAAGGGGAGCGGGGTGTCAAGTCTATTTCGTGTTGGTGATCTTTGCTCTCATTTGGTGCCTTGGGCTGCTCGGCTTGGGGCTTATTCATACTTAGATTTGTTTTTTTTTTAATTTCTTGATTTTCTTAGGCTTTATTTTGATATTTAATTTTTAATTTTTATTTTATAAATGTACCCTTCACCCTACTGTCTGTGACGACAGTAGGGGAGCGGGGTGTCAAGTCTATTTCGTGTTGGTGATCTTTGCTCTCATTTGGTGCCTTGGGCTGCTCGGCTTGGGGCTTATTCATACTTAGATTTGTTTTTTTTTTAATTTCTTGATTTTCTTAGGCTTTATTTTGATATTTAATTTTTAATTTTTATTTATAAAAGGTACCCTTCACCCTACTGTCTGTGACGACAGTAGGGGAGCGGGGTGTCAAGTCTATTTCGTGTTGGTGATCTTTGCTCTCATTTGGTGCCTTGGGCTGCTCGGCTTGGGGCTTATTCATACTTAGATTTGTTTTTTTTTAATTTCTTGATTTTCTTAGGCTTTATTTTGATATTTAATTTTAATTTTTATTTATAAAAGGTACCCTTCACCCTACTGTCTGTGACGACAGTAGGGGAGCGGGGTGTCAAGTCTATTTCGTGTTGGTGATCTTTGCTCTCATTTGGTGCCTTGGGCTGCTCGGCTTGGGGCTTATTCATACTTAGATTTGTTTTTTTTTAATTTCTTGATTTTCTTAGGCTTTATTTTGATATTTAATTTTTAATTTTTATTTATAAAAGGTACCCTTCACCCTACTCTCTGTGACGACAGTAGGGGAGCGGGGTGTCAAGTCTATTTCGTGTTGGTGATCTTTGCTCTCATTTGGTGCCTTGGGCTGCTCGGCTTGGGGCTTATTCATACTTAGATTTGTTTTTTTTTTAATTTCTTGATTTTCTTAGGCTTTATTTTGATATTTAATTTTTAATTTTTATTTTAAAAGGTACCCTTCACCCTACTGTCTGTGACGACAGAAGGGGAGCGGGGTGTCAAGTCTATTTCGTGTTGGTGATCTTTGCTCTCATTTGGTGCCTTGGGCTGCTCGGCTTGGGGCTTATTCATACTTAGATTTGTTTTTTTTTTAATTTCTTGATTTTCTTAGGCTTTATTTTGATATTTAATTTTTAATTTTTATTTATAAAAGGTACCCTTCACCCTACTGTCTGTGACGACAGTAGGGGAGCGGGGTGTCAAGTCTATTTCGTGTTGGTGATCTTTGCTCTCATTTGGTGCCTTGGGCTGCTCGGCTTGGGGCTTATTCATACTTAGATTTGTTTTTTTTTAATTTCTTGATTTTCTTAGGCTTTATTTTGATATTTAATTTTATTTTTATTTTAAAAGGTACCCTTCACCCTACTGTCTGTGACGACAGTAGGGGAGCGGGGTGTCAAGTCTATTTCGTGTTGGTGATCTTTGCTCTCATTTGGTGCCTTGGGCTGCTCGGCTTGGGGCTTATTCATACTTAGATTTGTTTTTTTTTTAATTTCTTGATTTTCTTAGGCTTTATTTTGATATTTAATTTTTAATTTTTATTTTATAAAAGGTACCCTTCACCCTACTGTCTGTGACGACAGTAGGGGAGCGGGGTGTCAAGTCTATTTCGTGTTGGTGATCTTTGCTCTCATTTGGTGCCTTGGGCTGCTCGGCTTGGGGCTTATTCATACTTAGATTTGTTTTTTTTTTAATTTCTTGATTTTCTTAGGCTTTATTTTGATATTTAATTTTTAATTTTTATTTTAAAAAGGTACCCTTCACCCTACTGTCTGTGACGACAGAAGGGGAGCGGGGTGTCAAGTCTATTTCGTGTTGGTGATCTTTGCTCTCATTTGGTGCCTTGGGCTGCTCGGCTTGGGGCTTATTCATACTTAGATTTGTTTTTTTTTAATTTCTTGATTTTCTTAGGCTTTATTTTGATATTTAATTTTTAATTTTTATTTTAAAAAGGTACCCTTCACCCTACTGTCTGTGACGACAGTAAGGGGAGCGGGGTGTCAAGTCTATTTCGTGTTGGTGATCTTTGCTCTCATTTGGTGCCTTGGGCTGCTCGGCTTGGGGCTTATTCATACTTAGATTTGTTTTTTTTTAATTTCTTGATTTTCTTAGGCTTTATTTTGATATTTAATTTTTAATTTTTATTTTAAAAAGGTACCCTTCACCCTACTGCTCTGTGACGACAGTAGGGGAGCGGGGTGTCAAGTCTATTTCGTGTTGGTGATCTTTGCTCTCATTTGGTGCCTTGGGCTGCTCGGCTTGGGGCTTATTCATACTTAGATTTGTTTTTTTTTAATTTCTTGATTTTCTTAGGCTTTATTTTGATATTTAATTTTAATTTTTATTTTATAAAAGGTACCCTTCACCCTACTGTCTGTGACGACAGTAAGGGGAGCGGGGTGTCAAGTCTATTTCGTGTTGGTGATCTTTGCTCTCATTTGGTGCCTTGGGCTGCTCGGCTTGGGGCTTATTCATACTTAGATTTGTTTTTTTTTTAATTTCTTGATTTTCTTAGGCTTTATTTTGATATTTAATTTTTAATTTTTATTTTAAAAAGGTACCCTTCACCCTACTGTCTGTGACGACAGTAGGGGAGCGGGGTGTCAAGTCTATTTCGTGTTGGTGATCTTTGCTCTCATTTGGTGCCTTGGGCTGCTCGGCTTGGGGCTTATTCATACTTAGATTTGTTTTTTTTTTAATTTCTTGATTTTCTTAGGCTTTATTTTGATATTTAATTTTTAATTTTTATTTTATAAATGTACCCTTCACCCTACTGTCTGTGACGACAGTAAGGGGAGCGGGGTGTCAAGTCTATTTCGTGTTGGTGATCTTTGCTCTCATTTGGTGCCTTGGGCTGCTCGGCTTGGGGCTTATTCATACTTAGATTTGTTTTTTTTTTAATTTCTTGATTTTCTTAGGCTTTATTTTGATATTTAATTTTTAATTTTTATTTTAAAAAGGTACCCTTCACCCTACTGTCTGTGACGACAGAAGGGGAGCGGGGTGTCAAGTCTATTTCGTGTTGGTGATCTTTGCTCTCATTTGGTGCCTTGGGCTGCTCGGCTTGGGGCTTATTCATACTTAGATTTGTTTTTTTTTTAATTTCTTGATTTTCTTAGGCTTTATTTTGATATTTAATTTTTAATTTTTATTTTATAAATGTACCCTTCACCCTACTGTCTGTGACGACAGAAGGGGAGCGGGGTGTCAAGTCTATTTCGTGTTGGTGATCTTTGCTCTCATTTGGTGCCTTGGGCTGCTCGGCTTGGGGCTTATTCATACTTAGATTTGTTTTTTTTTTAATTTCTTGATTTTCTTAGGCTTTATTTTGATATTTAATTTTTAATTTTTATTCTATAAAGGTACCCTTCACCCTACTGTCTGTGACGACAGAAGGGGAGCGGGGTGTCAAGTCTATTTCGTGTTGGTGATCTTTGCTCTCATTTGGTGCCTTGGGCTGCTCGGCTTGGGGCTTATTCATACTTAGATTTGTTTTTTTTTAATTTCTTGATTTTCTTAGGCTTTATTTTGATATTTAATTTTTAATTTTTATTTATAAAAGGTACCCTTCACCCTACTGTCTGTGACGACAGAAGGGGAGCGGGGTGTCAAGTCTATTTCGTGTTGGTGATCTTTGCTCTCATTTGGTGCCTTGGGCTGCTCGGCTTGGGGCTTATTCATACTTAGATTTGTTTTTTTTTAATTTCTTGATTTTCTTAGGCTTTATTTTGATATTTAATTTTTAATTTTTATTTATAAATGTACCCTTCACCCTACTGTCTGTGACGACAGTAGGGGAGCGGGGTGTCAAGTCTATTTCGTGTTGGTGATCTTTGCTCTCATTTGGTGCCTTGGGCTGCTCGGCTTGGGGCTTATTCATACTTAGATTTGTTTTTTTTTTAATTTCTTGATTTTCTTAGGCTTTATTTTGATATTTAATTTTTAATTTTTATTTATAAAAGGTACCCTTCACCCTACTGTCTGTGACGACAGTAAGGGGAGCGGGGTGTCAAGTCTATTTCGTGTTGGTGATCTTTGCTCTCATTTGGTGCCTTGGGCTGCTCGGCTTGGGGCTTATTCATACTTAGATTTGTTTTTTTTTAATTTCTTGATTTTCTTAGGCTTTATTTTGATATTTAATTTTTAATTTTTATTTATAAATGTACCCTTCACCCTACTGTCTGTGACGACAGTAGGGGAGCGGGGTGTCAAGTCTATTTCGTGTTGGTGATCTTTGCTCTCATTTGGTGCCTTGGGCTGCTCGGCTTGGGGCTTATTCATACTTAGATTTGTTTTTTTTTTAATTTCTTGATTTTCTTAGGCTTTATTTTGATATTTAATTTTTAATTTTTATTTATAAATGTACCCTTCACCCTACTGTCTGTGACGACAGTAGGGGAGCGGGGTGTCAAGTCTATTTCGTGTTGGTGATCTTTGCTCTCATTTGGTGCCTTGGGCTGCTCGGCTTGGGGCTTATTCATACTTAGATTTGTTTTTTTTTTAATTTCTTGATTTTCTTAGGCTTTATTTTGATATTTAATTTTTAATTTTTATTTTAAAAGGTACCCTTCACCCTACTGTCTGTGACGACAGTAAGGGGAGCGGGGTGTCAAGTCTATTTCGTGTTGGTGATCTTTGCTCTCATTTGGTGCCTTGGGCTGCTCGGCTTGGGGCTTATTCATACTTAGATTTGTTTTTTTTTAATTTCTTGATTTTCTTAGGCTTTATTTTGATATTTAATTTTTAATTTTTATTTTATAAATGTACCCTTCACCCTACTGTCTGTGACGACAGTAGGGGAGCGGGGTGTCAAGTCTATTTCGTGTTGGTGATCTTTGCTCTCATTTGGTGCCTTGGGCTGCTCGGCTTGGGGCTTATTCATACTTAGATTTGTTTTTTTTTTAATTTCTTGATTTTCTTAGGCTTTATTTTGATATTTAATTTTTAATTTTTATTTATAAATGTACCCTTCACCCTACTGTCTGTGACGACAGAAGGGGAGCGGGGTGTCAAGTCTATTTCGTGTTGGTGATCTTTGCTCTCATTTGGTGCCTTGGGCTGCTCGGCTTGGGGCTTATTCATACTTAGATTTGTTTTTTTTTTAATTTCTTGATTTTCTTAGGCTTTATTTTGATATTTAATTTTTAATTTTTATTTTATAAATGTACCCTTCACCCTACTGTCTGTGACGACAGAAGGGGAGCGGGGTGTCAAGTCTATTTCGTGTTGGTGATCTTTGCTCTCATTTGGTGCCTTGGGCTGCTCGGCTTGGGGCTTATTCATACTTAGATTTGTTTTTTTTTTAATTTCTTGATTTTCTTAGGCTTTATTTTGATATTTAATTTTTAATTTTTATTTTATAAATGTACCCTTCACCCTACTGTCTGTGACGACAGAAGGGGAGCGGGGTGTCAAGTCTATTTCGTGTTGGTGATCTTTGCTCTCATTTGGTGCCTTGGGCTGCTCGGCTTGGGGCTTATTCATACTTAGATTTGTTTTTTTTTTAATTTCTTGATTTTCTTAGGCTTTATTTTGATATTTAATTTTTAATTTTTATTTATAAATGTACCCTTCACCCTACTGTCTGTGACGACAGTAGGGGAGCGGGGTGTCAAGTCTATTTCGTGTTGGTGATCTTTGCTCTCATTTGGTGCCTTGGGCTGCTCGGCTTGGGGCTTATTCATACTTAGATTTGTTTTTTTTTTAATTTCTTGATTTTCTTAGGCTTTATTTTGATATTTAATTTTTAATTTTTATTTATAAAAGGTACCCTTCACCCTACTGTCTGTGACGACAGTAGGGGAGCGGGGTGTCAAGTCTATTTCGTGTTGGTGATCTTTGCTCTCATTTGGTGCCTTGGGCTGCTCGGCTTGGGGCTTATTCATACTTAGATTTGTTTTTTTTTTTAATTTCTTGATTTTCTTAGGCTTTATTTTGATATTTAATTTTTAATTTTTATTTATAAAATGTACCCTTCACCCTACTGTCTGTGACGACAGAAGGGGAGCGGGGTGTCAAGTCTATTTCGTGTTGGTGATCTTTGCTCTCATTTGGTGCCTTGGGCTGCTCGGCTTGGGGCTTATTCATACTTAGATTTGTTTTTTTTTAATTTCTTGATTTTCTTAGGCTTTATTTTGATATTTAATTTTTAATTTTTATTTATAAAAGGTACCCTTCACCCTACTCGTCTGTGACGACAGTAGGGGAGCGGGGTGTCAAGTCTATTTCGTGTTGGTGATCTTTGCTCTCATTTGGTGCCTTGGGCTGCTCGGCTTGGGGCTTATTCATACTTAGATTTGTTTTTTTTTAATTTCTTGATTTTCTTAGGCTTTATTTTGATATTTAATTTTTATTTTTATTTTAAAAAGGTACCCTTCACCCTACTCTCTGTGACGACAGTAGGGGAGCGGGGTGTCAAGTCTATTTCGTGTTGGTGATCTTTGCTCTCATTTGGTGCCTTGGGCTGCTCGGCTTGGGGCTTATTCATACTTAGATTTGTTTTTTTTTAATTTCTTGATTTTCTTAGGCTTTATTTTGATATTTAATTTTTAATTTTTATTTATAAATGTACCCTTCACCCTACTGTCTGTGACGACAGAAGGGGAGCGGGGTGTCAAGTCTATTTCGTGTTGGTGATCTTTGCTCTCATTTGGTGCCTTGGGCTGCTCGGCTTGGGGCTTATTCATACTTAGATTTGTTTTTTTTTTAATTTCTTGATTTTCTTAGGCTTTATTTTGATATTTAATTTTTAATTTTTATTTTATAAATGTACCCTTCACCCTACTGTCTGTGACGACAGTAAGGGGAGCGGGGTGTCAAGTCTATTTCGTGTTGGTGATCTTTGCTCTCATTTGGTGCCTTGGGCTGCTCGGCTTGGGGCTTATTCATACTTAGATTTGTTTTTTTTTTAATTTCTTGATTTTCTTAGGCTTTATTTTGATATTTAATTTTTAATTTTTATTTATAAAAGGTACCCTTCACCCTACTGTCTGTGACGACAGTAAGGGGAGCGGGGTGTCAAGTCTATTTCGTGTTGGTGATCTTTGCTCTCATTTGGTGCCTTGGGCTGCTCGGCTTGGGGCTTATTCATACTTAGATTTGTTTTTTTTTTTAATTTCTTGATTTTCTTAGGCTTTATTTTGATATTTAATTTTTAATTTTTATTTATAAAGGTACCCTTCACCCTACTGTCTGTGACGACAGAAGGGGAGCGGGGTGTCAAGTCTATTTCGTGTTGGTGATCTTTGCTCTCATTTGGTGCCTTGGGCTGCTCGGCTTGGGGCTTATTCATACTTAGATTTGTTTTTTTTTTAATTTCTTGATTTTCTTAGGCTTTATTTTGATATTTAATTTTTAATTTTTATTTTATAAATGTACCCTTCACCCTACTGTCTGTGACGACAGAAGGGGAGCGGGGGTGTCAAGTCTATTTCGTGTTGGTGATCTTTGCTCTCATTTGGTGCCTTGGGCTGCTCGGCTTGGGGCTTATTCATACTTAGATTTGTTTTTTTTTTAATTTCTTGATTTTCTTAGGCTTTATTTTGATATTTAATTTTTAATTTTTATTTATAAAGGTACCCTTCACCCTACTGTCTGTGACGACAGTAAGGGGAGCGGGGTGTCAAGTCTATTTCGTGTTGGTGATCTTTGCTCTCATTTGGTGCCTTGGGCTGCTCGGCTTGGGGCTTATTCATACTTAGATTTGTTTTTTTTTAATTTCTTGATTTTCTTAGGCTTTATTTTGATATTTAATTTTTAATTTTTATTTTAAAAGGTACCCTTCACCCTACTGTCTGTGACGACAGTAAGGGGAGCGGGGTGTCAAGTCTATTTCGTGTTGGTGATCTTTGCTCTCATTTGGTGCCTTGGGCTGCTCGGCTTGGGGCTTATTCATACTTAGATTTGTTTTTTTTTTAATTTCTTGATTTTCTTAGGCTTTATTTTGATATTTAATTTTTAATTTTTATTTATAAATGTACCCTTCACCCTACTGTCTGTGACGACAGTAAGGGGAGCGGGGTGTCAAGTCTATTTCGTGTTGGTGATCTTTGCTCTCATTTGGTGCCTTGGGCTGCTCGGCTTGGGGCTTATTCATACTTAGATTTGTTTTTTTTTTAATTTCTTGATTTTCTTAGGCTTTATTTTGATATTTAATTTTTAATTTTTATTTATAAAGGTACCCTTCACCCTACTGTCTGTGACGACAGAAGGGGAGCGGGGTGTCAAGTCTATTTCGTGTTGGTGATCTTTGCTCTCATTTGGTGCCTTGGGCTGCTCGGCTTGGGGCTTATTCATACTTAGATTTGTTTTTTTTTAATTTCTTGATTTTCTTAGGCTTTATTTTGATATTTAATTTTTAATTTTTATTTTATAAAGGTACCCTTCACCCTACTGTCTGTGACGACAGAAGGGGAGCGGGGTGTCAAGTCTATTTCGTGTTGGTGATCTTTGCTCTCATTTGGTGCCTTGGGCTGCTCGGCTTGGGGCTTATTCATACTTAGATTTGTTTTTTTTTAATTTCTTGATTTTCTTAGGCTTTATTTTGATATTTAATTTTTAATTTTTATTTTATAAAAGGTACCCTTCACCCTACTGTCTGTGACGACAGTAAGGGGAGCGGGGTGTCAAGTCTATTTCGTGTTGGTGATCTTTGCTCTCATTTGGTGCCTTGGGCTGCTCGGCTTGGGGCTTATTCATACTTAGATTTGTTTTTTTTTAATTTCTTGATTTTCTTAGGCTTTATTTTGATATTTAATTTTTAATTTTTATTTATAAAAGGTACCCTTCACCCTACTGTCTGTGACGACAGAAGGGGAGCGGGGTGTCAAGTCTATTTCGTGTTGGTGATCTTTGCTCTCATTTGGTGCCTTGGGCTGCTCGGCTTGGGGCTTATTCATACTTAGATTTGTTTTTTTTTAATTTCTTGATTTTCTTAGGCTTTATTTTGATATTTAATTTTTAATTTTTATTTTATAAAAGGTACCCTTCACCCTACTGTCTGTGACGACAGTAAGGGGAGCGGGGTGTCAAGTCTATTTCGTGTTGGTGATCTTTGCTCTCATTTGGTGCCTTGGGCTGCTCGGCTTGGGGCTTATTCATACTTAGATTTGTTTTTTTTTTAATTTCTTGATTTTCTTAGGCTTTATTTTGATATTTAATTTTTAATTTTTATTTATAAAAGGTACCCTTCACCCTACTGTCTGTGACGACAGAAGGGGAGCGGGGTGTCAAGTCTATTTCGTGTTGGTGATCTTTGCTCTCATTTGGTGCCTTGGGCTGCTCGGCTTGGGGCTTATTCATACTTAGATTTGTTTTTTTTTTAATTTCTTGATTTTCTTAGGCTTTATTTTGATATTTAATTTTTAATTTTTATTTTAAAAGGTACCCTTCACCCTACTGTCTGTGACGACAGTAAGGGGAGCGGGGTGTCAAGTCTATTTCGTGTTGGTGATCTTTGCTCTCATTTGGTGCCTTGGGCTGCTCGGCTTGGGGCTTATTCATACTTAGATTTGTTTTTTTTTTAATTTCTTGATTTTCTTAGGCTTTATTTTGATATTTAATTTTTAATTTTTATTTTAAAAGGTACCCTTCACCCTACTCTCTGTGACGACAGTAGGGGAGCGGGGTGTCAAGTCTATTTCGTGTTGGTGATCTTTGCTCTCATTTGGTGCCTTGGGCTGCTCGGCTTGGGGCTTATTCATACTTAGATTTGTTTTTTTTTTAATTTCTTGATTTTCTTAGGCTTTATTTTGATATTTAATTTTTAATTTTTATTTATAAAAGGTACCCTTCACCCTACTGTCTGTGACGACAGAAGGGGAGCGGGGTGTCAAGTCTATTTCGTGTTGGTGATCTTTGCTCTCATTTGGTGCCTTGGGCTGCTCGGCTTGGGGCTTATTCATACTTAGATTTGTTTTTTTTTTAATTTCTTGATTTTCTTAGGCTTTATTTTGATATTTAATTTTTAATTTTTATTTTAAAAGGTACCCTTCACCCTACTGTCTGTGACGACAGAAGGGGAGCGGGGTGTCAAGTCTATTTCGTGTTGGTGATCTTTGCTCTCATTTGGTGCCTTGGGCTGCTCGGCTTGGGGCTTATTCATACTTAGATTTGTTTTTTTTTAATTTCTTGATTTTCTTAGGCTTTATTTTGATATTTAATTTTTAATTTTTATTTTAAAAGGTACCCTTCACCCTACTGTCTGTGACGACAGTAGGGGAGCGGGGTGTCAAGTCTATTTCGTGTTGGTGATCTTTGCTCTCATTTGGTGCCTTGGGCTGCTCGGCTTGGGGCTTATTCATACTTAGATTTGTTTTTTTTTTAATTTCTTGATTTTCTTAGGCTTTATTTTGATATTTAATTTTTAATTTTTATTTTAAAAGGTACCCTTCACCCTACTGTCTGTGACGACAGAAGGGGAGCGGGGTGTCAAGTCTATTTCGTGTTGGTGATCTTTGCTCTCATTTGGTGCCTTGGGCTGCTCGGCTTGGGGCTTATTCATACTTAGATTTGTTTTTTTTTTAATTTCTTGATTTTCTTAGGCTTTATTTTGATATTTAATTTTTAATTTTTATTTATAAAAGGTACCCTTCACCCTACTGTCTGTGACGACAGAAGGGGAGCGGGGTGTCAAGTCTATTTCGTGTTGGTGATCTTTGCTCTCATTTGGTGCCTTGGGCTGCTCGGCTTGGGGCTTATTCATACTTAGATTTGTTTTTTTTTTAATTTCTTGATTTTCTTAGGCTTTATTTTGATATTTAATTTTTAATTTTTATTTTAAAAAGGTACCCTTCACCCTACTGTCTGTGACGACAGTAAGGGGAGCGGGGTGTCAAGTCTATTTCGTGTTGGTGATCTTTGCTCTCATTTGGTGCCTTGGGCTGCTCGGCTTGGGGCTTATTCATACTTAGATTTGTTTTTTTTTTAATTTCTTGATTTTCTTAGGCTTTATTTTGATATTTAATTTTTATTTTTATTTTAAAAGGTACCCTTCACCCTACTGTCTGTGACGACAGTAGGGGAGCGGGGTGTCAAGTCTATTTCGTGTTGGTGATCTTTGCTCTCATTTGGTGCCTTGGGCTGCTCGGCTTGGGGCTTATTCATACTTAGATTTGTTTTTTTTTAATTTCTTGATTTTCTTAGGCTTTATTTTGATATTTAATTTTTAATTTTTATTTTATAAATGTACCCTTCACCCTACTGTCTGTGACGACAGTAGGGGAGCGGGGTGTCAAGTCTATTTCGTGTTGGTGATCTTTGCTCTCATTTGGTGCCTTGGGCTGCTCGGCTTGGGGCTTATTCATACTTAGATTTGTTTTTTTTTTAATTTCTTGATTTTCTTAGGCTTTATTTTGATATTTAATTTTTAATTTTTATTTTATAAAGGTACCCTTCACCCTACTGTCTGTGACGACAGAAGGGGAGCGGGGTGTCAAGTCTATTTCGTGTTGGTGATCTTTGCTCTCATTTGGTGCCTTGGGCTGCTCGGCTTGGGGCTTATTCATACTTAGATTTGTTTTTTTTTTAATTTCTTGATTTTCTTAGGCTTTATTTTGATATTTAATTTTTAATTTTTATTTTATAAAGGTACCCTTCACCCTACTGTCTGTGACGACAGAAGGGGAGCGGGGTGTCAAGTCTATTTCGTGTTGGTGATCTTTGCTCTCATTTGGTGCCTTGGGCTGCTCGGCTTGGGGCTTATTCATACTTAGATTTGTTTTTTTTTTAATTTCTTGATTTTCTTAGGCTTTATTTTGATATTTAATTTTTAATTTTTATTTATAAAAGGTACCCTTCACCCTACTGTCTGTGACGACAGTAGGGGAGCGGGGTGTCAAGTCTATTTCGTGTTGGTGATCTTTGCTCTCATTTGGTGCCTTGGGCTGCTCGGCTTGGGGCTTATTCATACTTAGATTTGTTTTTTTTTTAATTTCTTGATTTTCTTAGGCTTTATTTTGATATTTAATTTTTAATTTTTATTTTAAAAGGTACCCTTCACCCTACTGTCTGTGACGACAGTAGGGGAGCGGGGTGTCAAGTCTATTTCGTGTTGGTGATCTTTGCTCTCATTTGGTGCCTTGGGCTGCTCGGCTTGGGGCTTATTCATACTTAGATTTGTTTTTTTTTAATTTCTTGATTTTCTTAGGCTTTATTTTGATATTTAATTTTTAATTTTTATTTTATAAAAGGTACCCTTCACCCTACTGTCTGTGACGACAGTAGGGGAGCGGGGTGTCAAGTCTATTTCGTGTTGGTGATCTTTGCTCTCATTTGGTGCCTTGGGCTGCTCGGCTTGGGGCTTATTCATACTTAGATTTGTTTTTTTTTTAATTTCTTGATTTTCTTAGGCTTTATTTTGATATTTAATTTTTAATTTTTATTTTATAAAAGGTACCCTTCACCCTACTGTCTGTGACGACAGTAGGGGAGCGGGGTGTCAAGTCTATTTCGTGTTGGTGATCTTTGCTCTCATTTGGTGCCTTGGGCTGCTCGGCTTGGGGCTTATTCATACTTAGATTTGTTTTTTTTTTAATTTCTTGATTTTCTTAGGCTTTATTTTGATATTTAATTTTTAATTTTTATTTTAAAAAGGTACCCTTCACCCTACTGTCTGTGACGACAGTAAGGGGAGCGGGGTGTCAAGTCTATTTCGTGTTGGTGATCTTTGCTCTCATTTGGTGCCTTGGGCTGCTCGGCTTGGGGCTTATTCATACTTAGATTTGTTTTTTTTTTAATTTCTTGATTTTCTTAGGCTTTATTTTGATATTTAATTTTTAATTTTTATTTTAAAAAGGTACCCTTCACCCTACTGTCTGTGACGACAGTAGGGGAGCGGGGTGTCAAGTCTATTTCGTGTTGGTGATCTTTGCTCTCATTTGGTGCCTTGGGCTGCTCGGCTTGGGGCTTATTCATACTTAGATTTGTTTTTTTTTTAATTTCTTGATTTTCTTAGGCTTTATTTTGATATTTAATTTTTAATTTTTATTTTATAAAAGGTACCCTTCACCCTACTGTCTGTGACGACAGTAGGGGAGCGGGGTGTCAAGTCTATTTCGTGTTGGTGATCTTTGCTCTCATTTGGTGCCTTGGGCTGCTCGGCTTGGGGCTTATTCATACTTAGATTTGTTTTTTTTTAATTTCTTGATTTTCTTAGGCTTTATTTTGATATTTAATTTTTAATTTTTATTTATAAAAGGTACCCTTCACCCTACTGTCTGTGACGACAGAAGGGGAGCGGGGTGTCAAGTCTATTTCGTGTTGGTGATCTTTGCTCTCATTTGGTGCCTTGGGCTGCTCGGCTTGGGGCTTATTCATACTTAGATTTGTTTTTTTTTTAATTTCTTGATTTTCTTAGGCTTTATTTTGATATTTAATTTTTAATTTTTATTTTATAAAAGGTACCCTTCACCCTACTGTCTGTGACGACAGAAGGGGAGCGGGGTGTCAAGTCTATTTCGTGTTGGTGATCTTTGCTCTCATTTGGTGCCTTGGGCTGCTCGGCTTGGGGCTTATTCATACTTAGATTTGTTTTTTTTTTAATTTCTTGATTTTCTTAGGCTTTATTTTGATATTTAATTTTTAATTTTTATTTATAAAAGGTACCCTTCACCCTACTGTCTGTGACGACAGTAGGGGAGCGGGGTGTCAAGTCTATTTCGTGTTGGTGATCTTTGCTCTCATTTGGTGCCTTGGGCTGCTCGGCTTGGGGCTTATTCATACTTAGATTTGTTTTTTTTTTAATTTCTTGATTTTCTTAGGCTTTATTTTGATATTTAATTTTTAATTTTTATTTATAAAAGGTACCCTTCACCCTACTGTCTGTGACGACAGTAAGGGGAGCGGGGTGTCAAGTCTATTTCGTGTTGGTGATCTTTGCTCTCATTTGGTGCCTTGGGCTGCTCGGCTTGGGGCTTATTCATACTTAGATTTGTTTTTTTTTTAATTTCTTGATTTTCTTAGGCTTTATTTTGATATTTAATTTTTAATTTTTATTTTATAAAAGGTACCCTTCACCCTACTGTCTGTGACGACAGTAGGGGAGCGGGGTGTCAAGTCTATTTCGTGTTGGTGATCTTTGCTCTCATTTGGTGCCTTGGGCTGCTCGGCTTGGGGCTTATTCATACTTAGATTTGTTTTTTTTTTAATTTCTTGATTTTCTTAGGCTTTATTTTGATATTTAATTTTTAATTTTTATTTTATAAAGGTACCCTTCACCCTACTGTCTGTGACGACAGTAGGGGAGCGGGGTGTCAAGTCTATTTCGTGTTGGTGATCTTTGCTCTCATTTGGTGCCTTGGGCTGCTCGGCTTGGGGCTTATTCATACTTAGATTTGTTTTTTTTTTAATTTCTTGATTTTCTTAGGCTTTATTTTGATATTTAATTTTTAATTTTTATTTTAAAAGGTACCCTTCACCCTACTGTCTGTGACGACAGAAGGGGAGCGGGGTGTCAAGTCTATTTCGTGTTGGTGATCTTTGCTCTCATTTGGTGCCTTGGGCTGCTCGGCTTGGGGCTTATTCATACTTAGATTTGTTTTTTTTTTAATTTCTTGATTTTCTTAGGCTTTATTTTGATATTTAATTTTTAATTTTTATTTTAAAAAGGTACCCTTCACCCTACTGTCTGTGACGACAGAAGGGGAGCGGGGTGTCAAGTCTATTTCGTGTTGGTGATCTTTGCTCTCATTTGGTGCCTTGGGCTGCTCGGCTTGGGGCTTATTCATACTTAGATTTGTTTTTTTTTTAATTTCTTGATTTTCTTAGGCTTTATTTTGATATTTAATTTTTAATTTTTATTTTAAAAAGGTACCCTTCACCCTACTGCTCTGTGACGACAGTAGGGGAGCGGGGTGTCAAGTCTATTTCGTGTTGGTGATCTTTGCTCTCATTTGGTGCCTTGGGCTGCTCGGCTTGGGGCTTATTCATACTTAGATTTGTTTTTTTTTTAATTTCTTGATTTTCTTAGGCTTTATTTTGATATTTAATTTTTAATTTTTATTTTAAAAGGTACCCTTCACCCTACTGTCTGTGACGACAGTAGGGGAGCGGGGTGTCAAGTCTATTTCGTGTTGGTGATCTTTGCTCTCATTTGGTGCCTTGGGCTGCTCGGCTTGGGGCTTATTCATACTTAGATTTGTTTTTTTTTTAATTTCTTGATTTTCTTAGGCTTTATTTTGATATTTAATTTTTAATTTTTATTTTAAAAAGGTACCCTTCACCCTACTCTCTGTGACGACAGTAGGGGAGCGGGGTGTCAAGTCTATTTCGTGTTGGTGATCTTTGCTCTCATTTGGTGCCTTGGGCTGCTCGGCTTGGGGCTTATTCATACTTAGATTTGTTTTTTTTTTAATTTCTTGATTTTCTTAGGCTTTATTTTGATATTTAATTTTTAATTTTTATTTTAAAAGGTACCCTTCACCCTACTGCTCTGTGACGACAGTAGGGGAGCGGGGTGTCAAGTCTATTTCGTGTTGGTGATCTTTGCTCTCATTTGGTGCCTTGGGCTGCTCGGCTTGGGGCTTATTCATACTTAGATTTGTTTTTTTTTTAATTTCTTGATTTTCTTAGGCTTTATTTTGATATTTAATTTTTAATTTTTATTTTAAAAAGGTACCCTTCACCCTACTGTCTGTGACGACAGAAGGGGAGCGGGGTGTCAAGTCTATTTCGTGTTGGTGATCTTTGCTCTCATTTGGTGCCTTGGGCTGCTCGGCTTGGGGCTTATTCATACTTAGATTTGTTTTTTTTTTAATTTCTTGATTTTCTTAGGCTTTATTTTGATATTTAATTTTTAATTTTTATTTTAAAAAGGTACCCTTCACCCTACTCTCTGTGACGACGAGAAGGGGAGCGGGGTGTCAAGTCTATTTCGTGTTGGTGATCTTTGCTCTCATTTGGTGCCTAGGGCTGCTCGGCTTGGGGCTTATTCATACTTAGATTTGTTTTTTTTTAATTTCTTGATTTTGTTAGGCTTTATTTTGATATTTAATTTTTATTTTTATTTTAAAAAGGTACCCTTCACCCTACTCTCTGTAACGACAGTAGGGGAGCGGGGTGTCAAGTCTATTTCGTGTTGGTGATCTTTGCTCTCATTTGGTGCCTTGGGCTGCTCGGCTTGGGGCTTATTCATACTTAGATTTGTTTTCTTTTTAATTTCTTGATTTTCTTAGGCTTTATTTTGATATTTAATTTTTAATTTTTATTTTATAAAAGGTACCCTTCACCCTACTGTCTGTGACGACAGAAGGGGAGCGGGGTGTCAAGTCTATTTCGTGTTGGTGATCTTTGCTCTCATTTGGTGCCTTGGGCTGCTCGGCTTGGGGCTTATTCATACTTAGATTTGTTTTTTTTTTAATTTCTTGATTTTCTTAGGCTTTATTTTGATATTTAATTTTTATTTTTTATTTTAAAAAGGTACCCTTCACCCTACTCTCTGTGACGACAGTAGGGGAGCGGGGTGTCAAGTCTATTTCGTGTTGGTGATCTTTGCTCTCATTTGGTGCCTTAGGGCTGCTCGGCTTGGGGCTTATTCATACTTAGATTTGTTTTTTTTTTAATTTCTTGATTTTCTTAGGCTTTATTTTGATATTTAATTTTTATTTTTATTTTAAAAAGGTACCCTTCACCCTACTGTCTGTGACGACAGAAGGGGAGCGGGGTGTCAAGTCTATTTCGTGTTGGTGATCTTTGCTCTCATTTGGTGCCTTGGGCTGCTCGGCTTGGGGCTTATTCATACTTAGATTTGTTTTTTTTTTAATTTCTTGATTTTCTTAGGCTTTATTTTGATATTTAATTTTTAATTTTTATTTTAAAAGGTACCCTTCACCCTACTCTCTGTGACGACAGTAGGGGAGCGGGGTGTCAAGTCTATTTCGTGTTGGTGATCTTTGCTCTCATTTGGTGCCTTGGGCTGCTCGGCTTGGGGCTTATTCATACTTAGATTTGTTTTTTTTTTAATTTCTTGATTTTCTTAGGCTTTATTTTGATATTTAATTTTTATTTTTATTTTAAAAAGGTACCCTTCACCCTACTCTCTGTGACGACAGTAGGGGAGCGGGGTGTCAAGTCTATTTCGTGTTGGTGATCTTTGCTCTCATTTGGTGCCTAGGGCTGCTCGGCTTGGGGCTTATTCATACTTAGATTTGTTTTTTTTTTAATTTCTTGATTTTCTTAGGCTTTATTTTGATATTTAATTTTTATTTTTTATTTTAAAAAGGTACCCTTCACCCTACTCTCTGTGACGACAGTAGGGGAGCGGGGTGTCAAGTCTATTTCGTGTTGGTGATCTTTGCTCTCATTTGGTGCCTTAGGGCTGCTCGGCTTGGGGCTTATTTATACTTAGATTTGTTTTTTTTTAATTTCTTGATTTTCTTAGGCTTTATTTTGATATTTAATTTTTATTTTTATTTTAAAAAGGTACCCTTCACCCTACTCTCTGTGACGACAGTAAGGGGAGCGGGGTGTCAAGTCTATTTCGTGTTGGTGATCTTTGCTCTCATTTGGTGCCTTGGGCTGCTCGGCTTGGGGCTTATTCATACTTAGATTTGTTTTTTTTTTAATTTCTTGATTTTCTTAGGCTTTATTTTGATATTTAATTTTTAATTTTAATTTTAAAAAGGTACCCTTCACCCTACTCTCTGTGACGACAGTAGGGGAGCGGGGTGTCAAGTCTATTTCGTGTTGGTGATCTTTGCTCTCATTTGGTGCCTAGGGCTGCTCGGCTTGGGGCTTATTCATACTTAGATTTGTTTTTTTTTTAATTTCTTGATTTTGTTAGGCTTTATTTTGATATTTAATTTTTATTTTTTATTTTAAAAAGGTACCCTTCACCCTACTCTCTGTGACGACAGAAGGGGAGCGGAGTGTCAAGTCTATTTCGTGTTGGTGATCTTTGCTCTCATTTGGTGCCTAGGGCTGCTCGGCTTGGGGCTTATTCATACTTAGATTTGTTTTTTTTTTAATTTCTTGATTTTCTTAGGCTTTATTTTGATATTTAATTTTTATTTTTTATTTTAAAAAGGTACCCTTCACCCTACTCTCTGTGACGACAGTAGGGGAGCGGGGTGTCAAGTCTATTTCGTGTTGGTGATCTTTGCTCTCATTTGGTGCCTTGGGCTGCTCGGCTTGGGGCTTATTTATACTTAGATTTGTTTTTTTTTTAATTTCTTGATTTTCTTAGGCTTTATTTTGATATTTAATTTTTAATTTTTATTTTAAAAAGGTACCCTTCACCCTACTCTCTGTGACGAGAGTAGGGGAGCGGAGTGCTCAAGTCTATTTCGTGTTGGTGATCTTTGCTCTCATTTGGTGCCTAGGGCTGCTCGGCTTGGGGCTTATTCATACTTAGATTTGTTTTTTTTTTAATTTCTTGATTTTCTTAGGCTTTATTTTGATATTTAATTTTTATTTTTTATTTTAAAAAGGTACCCTTCACCCTACTTGTCTGTGACGAGAGAAGGGGAGCGGGGAGTCAAGTCTATTTCGTGTTGGTGATCTTTGCTCTCATTTGGTGCCTTGGGCTGCTCGGCTTGGGGCTTATTTATACTTAGATTTGTTTTCTTTTTAATTTCTTGATTTTCTTAGGCTTTATTTTGATATTTAATTTTTAATTTTTATTTTAAAAAGGTACCCTTCACCCTACTCTCTGTGACGAGAGAAGGGGAGCGGAGTGTCAAGTCTATTTCGTGTTGGTGATCTTTGCTCTCATTTGGTGCCTAGGGCTGCTCGGCTTGGGGCTTATTCTTACTTAGATTTGTTTTTTTTTTAATTTCTTGATTTTGTTAGGCTTTATTTTGATATTTAATTTTTATTTTTATTTTAAAAAGGTACCCTTCACCCTACTCTCTGTGACGACAGTAGGGGAGAGGGGTGTCAAGTCGTATTTCGTGTTGGTGATCTTTGCTCTCATTTGGTGCCTTGGGCTGCTCGGCTTGGGGCTTATTCATACTTAGATTTGTTTTTTTTTTAAATTCTAGATTTTCTTAGGCTTTATTTTGATATTTAATTTTTAATTTTTATTTTAAAAAGGTACCCTTCACCCTACTCTCTCTGAACGATAGTAGGGGAGCGGGGTGTGAAGTCTATTTCGTGTTGGTGATCTTTGCTCTCATTTGGTGCCTTGGGCTGCTCGGCTTGGGGCTTATTCATACTTAGATTTGTTTTTTTTTTAATTTCTTGATTTTCTTAGGCTTTATTTTGATATTTAATTTTTAATTTTTATTTTAAAAAGGTACCCTTCACCCTACTCTCTATGACGACAGTAGGGGAGCGGGGTGTCAAGTCTATTTCGTGTTGGTGATCTTTGCTCTCATTTGGTGCCTAGGGCTGCTCGGCTTGGGGCTTATTTATACTTAGATTTGTTTTTTTTTTTAATTTCTTGATTTTCTTAGGCTTTATTTTGATATTTAATTTTTATTTTTTATTTTAAAAAGGTACCCTTCACCCTATTGTCTGTGACGAGAGAAGGGGAGCGGGGTGTCAAGTCTATTTCGTGTTGGTGATCTTTGCTCTCATTTGGTGCCTTGGGCTGCTCGGCTTGGGGCTTATTCTTACTTAGATTTGTTTTTTTTTTAATTTCTTGATTTTCTTAGGCCTTATTTTGATATTTAATTTTTATTTTTTATTTTAAAAAGGTACCCTTCACCCTACTGTCTGTGACGACAGTAGGGGAGCGGGGTGTCAAGTCTATTTCGTGTTGGTGATCTTTGCTCTCATTTGGTGCCTTGGGCTGCTCGGCTTGGGGCTTATTTATACTTAGATTTGTTTTTTTTTTAATTTCTTGATTTTCTTAAGCTTTATTTTGATATTTAATTTTTAATTTTTATTTTAAAAAGGTACCCTTCACCCTACTCTCAGTGACGACAGTAGGGGAGCAGGGTGTCAAGTCTATTTCGTATTGGTGATCTTTGCTCTCATTTGGTGCCTTGGGCTGCTCGGCTTGGGGCTTATTCATACTTAGATTTGTTTTTTTTTTAATTTCTTGATTTTCTTAGGCTTTATTTTGATATTTAATTTTTAATTTTTATTTTATAAATATACCCTTCACCCTACTGTTTGTGACGACAGTAGGGGAGCGGGGTGTCAAGTCTATTTCGTGTTGGTGATCTTTGCTCTCATTTGGTGCCTTGGGCTGCTCGGCTTGGGGCTTATTTATACTTAGATTTGTTTTTTTTTTAATTTCTTGATTTTCTTAGGCTTTATTTTGATATTTAATTTTTAATTTTTATTTTAAAAAGGTACCCTTCACCCTACTCTCTGTGACGACAGTAGGGGAGCGGGGTGTCAAGTCTATTTCGTGTTGGTGATCTTTGCTCTCATTTGGTGCCTTGGGCTGCTCGGCTTGGGGCTTATTCATACTTAGATTTGTTTTTTTTTTAATTTCTTGATTTTCTTAGGCTTTATTTTGATATTTAATTTTTAATTTTTATTTTAAAAAGGTATCCTTCACCCTACTCTCTGTGACGACAGTAGGGGAGCGGGGTGTCAAGTCTATTTCGTGTTGGTGATCTTTGCTCTCATTTGGTGCCTTGGGCTGCTCGTCTTGGAGCTTATTCATACTTAGATTTGTTTTTTTTTTAATTTCTTGATTTTCTTAGGCTTTATTTTGATATTTAATTTTTATTTTTTATTTTAAAAAGGTACCCTTCACCCTATTGTCTGTGACGAGAGAAGGGGAGCGGGGTGTCAAGTCTATTTCGTGTTGGTGATCTTTGCTCTCATTTGGTGCCTTGGGCTGCTCGGCTTGGGGCTTATTCTTACTTAGATTTGTTTTTTTTTTAATTTCTTGATTTTGTTAGGCTTTATTTTGATATTTAATTTTTACTTTTTATTTTAAAAAGGTACCCTTCACCCTACTGTCTAGTGACGACAGTAGGGGAGCGGGGTGTCAAGTCTATTTCGTGTTGGTGATCTTTGCTCTCATTTGGTGCCTTGGGCTGCTCGGCTTGGGGCTTATTATACTTAGATTTGTTTTTTTTTTAATTTCTTGATTTTCTTAGGCTTTATTTTGATATTTAATTTTTAATTTTTATTTTAAAAAGGTACCCTTCACCCTACTCTCAGTGACGACAGTAGGGGAGCAGGGTGTCAAGTCTATTTCGTGTTGGTGATCTTTGCTCTCATTTGGTGCCTTGGGCTGCTCGGCTTGGGGCTTATTCATACTTAGATTTGTTTTTTTTTTAATTTCTTGATTTTCTTAGGCTTTATTTTGATATTTAATTTTTAATTTTTATTTTATAAATATACCCTTCACCCTACTGTGAGTGACGACAGTAGGGGAGCGGGGTGTCAAGTCTATTTCGTGTTGGTGATCTTTGCTCTCATTTGGTGCCTTGGGCTGCTCGGCTTGGAGCTTATTCATACTTAGATTTGTTTTTTTTTTAATTTCTTGATTTTCTTAGGCTTTATTTTTATATTTAATTTTTATTTTTTATTTTAAAAAGGTACCCTTCACCCTACTCTCTGTGACGACAGTAGGGGAGCGGGGTGTCAAGTCTATTTCGTGTTGGTGATCTTTGCTCTCATTTGGTGCCTTGGGCTGCTCGGCTTGGGGCTTATTCATACTTAGATTTGTTTTTTTTTTAATTTCTTGATTTTTTTAAGCTTTATTTTGATATTTAATTTTTAATTTTTATTTTAAAAAGGTACCCTTCACCCTACTCTCAGTGACGACAGTAGGGGAGCAGGGGTGTCAAGTCTATTTCTGTTGGTGATCTTTGCTCTCATTTGGTGCCTTGGGCTGCTCGGCTTGGGGCTTATTCATACTTAGATTTGTTTTTTTTTTAATTTCTTGATTTTCTTAGGCTTTATTTTGATATTTAATTTTTAATTTTTTATTTTAAAAAGGTACCCTTCACCCTACTCTCTGTGACGACAGTAGGGGAGCGGGGTGTGAAGTCTATTTCGTGTTGGTGATCTTTGCTCTCATTTGGTGCCTTGGGCTGCTCGGCTTGGGGCTTATTCATACTTAGATTTGTTTTTTTTTTAATTTCTTGATTTTGTTAGGCTTTATTTTGATATTTAATTTTTAATTTTTATTTTAAAAAGGTACCCTTCACCCTACTCTCTGTGACGACAGTAGGGGAGCGGGGTGTCAAGTCTATTTCGTGTTGGTGATCTTTGCTCTCATTTGGTGCCTTGGGCTGCTCGGCTTGGGGCTTATTCTTACTTAGATTTGTTTTTTTTTTAATTTCTTGATTTTCTTAGGCTTTATTTTGATATTTAATTTTTATTTTTTATTTTAAAAAGGTACCCTTCACCCTACTCTCTGTGACGACAGTAGGGGAGCGGGGTGTCAAGTCTATTTCGTGTTGGTGATCTTTGCTCTCATTTGGTGCCTTGGGCTGCTCGGCTTGGGGCTTATTATACTTAGATTTGTTTTTTTTTTAATTTCTTGATTTTCTTAGGCCTTATTTTGATATTTAATTTTTATTTTTTATTTTAAAAAGGTACCCTTCACCCTACTCTCTGTGACGACAGTAGGGGAGCGGGGTGTCAAGTCTATTTCGTGTTGGTGATCTTTGCTCTCATTTGGTGCCTTGGGCTGCTCGGCTTGGGGCTTATTCATACTTAGATTTGTTTTTTTTTTAATTTCTTGATTTTCTTAGGCTTTATTTTGATATTTAATTTTTATTTTTTATTTTATAAATATACCCTTCACCCTACTGTGAGTGACGACAGTAGAAGAGCGGGGTGTCAAGTCTATTTCGTGTTGGTGATCTTTGCTCTCATTTGGTGCCTCGGGCTGCTCGGCTTGGGGCTTATTCATACTTAGATTTGTTTTTTATTTAATTTCTTGATTTTGTTAGGCTTTATTTTGATATTTAATTTTTAATTTTTATTTTAAAAAGGTACCCTTCACCCTACTCTCTGTGACGACAGTAGGGGAGCGGGGTGTCAAGTCTATTTCGTGTTGGTGATCTTTGCTCTCATTTGGTGCCTTGGGCTGCTCGGCTTGGGGCTTATTCATACTTAGATTTGTTTTTTTTTTAATTTCTTGATTTTCTTAGGCTTTATTTTGATATTTAATTTTTATTTTTTATTTTAAAAAGGTACCCTTCACCCTATTGTCTGTGACGACAGAAGGGGAGCGGGGTCTCAAGTCTATTTGGTGTTGGTGATCTATGCTCTCATTTGGTGCCTTGGGCTGCTCGGCTTGGGGCTTATTCTTACTTAGATTTGTTTTTTTTTTAATTTCTTGATTTTCTTAGGCTTTATTTTGATATTTAATTTTTATTTTTTATTTTAAAAAGGTACCCTTCACCCTACTCTCTGTGACGACAGTAGGGGAGCGGGGTGTCAAGTCTATTTCGTGTTGGTGATCTTTGCTCTCATTTGGTGCCTTGGGCTGCTCGGCTTGGGGCTTATTTATACTTAGATTTGTTTTTTTTTTAATTTCTTGATTTTCTTAGGCCTTATTTTGATATTTAATTTTTATTTTTTATTTTAAAAAGGTACCCTTCACCCTACTCTCTGTGACGACAGTAGGGGAGCGGGGTGTCAAGTCTATTTCGTGTTGGTGATCTTTGCTCTCATTTGGTGCCTTGGGCTGCTCGGCTTGGGGCTTATTCATACTTAGATTTGTTTTTTTTTTAATTTCTTGATTTTCTTAGGCTTTATTTTGATATTTAATTTTTATTTTTTATTTTATAAATATACCCTTCACCCTACTGTGAGTGACGACAGTAGAAGAGCGGGGTGTCAAGTCTATTTCGTGTTGGTGATCTTTGCTCTCATTTGGTGCCTCGGGCTGCTCGGCTTGAAGCTTATTCATACTAAGATTTGTTTTTTTTTTAATTTCTTGATTTTCTTAGGCTTTATTTTGATATTTAATTTTTATTTTTTATTTTAAAAAGGTACCCTTCACCCTACTCTCTGTGACGACAGTAGGGGAGCGGGGTGTCAAGTCTATTTCGTGTTGGTGATCTTTGCTCTCATTTGGTGCCTTGGGCTGCTCGGCTTGGGGCTTATTCATACTTAGATTTGTTTTTTTTTTAATTTCTTGATTTTCTTAGGCCTTATTTTGATATTTAATTTTTAATTTTTATTTTAAAAAGGTACCCTTCACCCTACTCTCTGTGACGACAGTAGGGGAGCGGGGTGTCAAGTCTATTTCGTGTTGGTGATCTTTGCTCTCATTTGGTGCCTTGGGCTGCTCGTCTTGGAGCTTATTCATACTTAGATTTGTTTTTTTTCTAAATTCTTGATTTTCTTAGGCTTTATTTTGATATTTAATTTTTAATTTTTATTTTAAAAAGGTACATTTCACCCTACTCTCTGTGACGACAGTAGGGGAGCGGGGTGTCAAGTCTATTTCGTGTTGGTGATCTTTGCTCTCATTTGGTGCCTTGGGCTGCTCGGCTTGGGGCTTATTCATACTTAGATTTGTTTTTTTTTTAATTTCTTGATTTTCTTAGGCTTTATTTTGATATTTAATTTTTATTTTTTATTTTAAAAAGGTACCCTTCACCCTACTCTCTGTGACGACAGTAGGGGAGCGGGGTGTCAAGTCTATTTCGTGTTGGTGATCTTTGCTCTCATTTGGTGCCTTGGACTGCTCGGCTTGGGGCTTATTCATACTAAGATTTGTTTTTTTTTTAATTTCTTGATTTTCTTAGGCTTTATTTTGATATTTAATTTTTAATTTTTATTTTAAAAAGGTACCCTTCACCCTATTGTCTGTGACGACAGAAGGGGAGCGGGGTGTCAAGTCTATTTGGTGTTGGTGATCTTTGCTCTCATTTGGTGCCTTGGGTTGCTCGGCTTGGAGCTAATTCATACTTAGATTTGTTTTTTTTTTAATTTCTTGATTTTCTTAGGCTTTATTTTGATATTTAATTTTTATTTTTTATTTTAAAAAGGTACCCTTCACCCTACTCTCTGTGACGACAGTAGGGGAGCAGGGTGTCAAGTCTATTTCGTGTTGGTGATCTTTGCTCTCATTTGGTGCCTTGGGTAGCTCGGCTTGGGGCTTATTCATACTTAGATTTGTTTTTTTTTTAATTTCTTGATTTTCTTAGGCTTTATTTTGATATTTAATTTTTAATTTTTATTTTATAAATATACCCTTCACCCTACTGTCAGTGACGACAGTAGGGGAGCGGGGTGTCAAGTCTATTTCGTGTTGGTGATCTTTGCTCTCATTTGGTGCCTTGGGCTGCTCGGCTTGGGGCTTATTCATACTTAGATTTGTTTTTTTTTTAATTTCTTGATTTTCTTAGGCTTTATTTTGATATTTAATTTTTAATTTTTTATTTTAAAAAGGTACCCTTCACCCTACTCTCTGTGACGACAGTAGGGGAGCGGGGTGTCAAGTCTATTTCGTGTTGGTGATCTTAAATCTCATTTGGTGCCTAGGGCTGCTCGGCTTGGGGCTTATTCATACTTAGATTTGTTTTTTTTTTAATTTCTTGATTTTCTTAGGCCTTATTTTGATATTTAATTTTTATTTTTTATTTTAAAAAGGTACCCTTCACCCTACTCTCTGTGACGACAGTAGGGGAGCGGGGTGTCAAGTCTATTTCGTGTTGGTGATCTTTGCTCTCATTTGGTGCCTTGGGCTGCTTGTCTTGGAGCTTATTCATACTTAGCTTTGTTTTTTTTTTTAATTTCTTGATTTTCTTAGGCTTTATTTTGATATTTAATTTTTAATTTTTATTTTAAAAAGGTACATTTCACCCTACTCTCTGTGACGACAGTAGGGGAGCGGGGTGTCAAGTCTATTTCGTGTTGGTGATCTTTGCTCTCATTTGGTGCCTTGGGCTGCTCGGCTTGGGGCTTATTCATACTTAGATTTGTTTTTTTTTTAATTTCTTGATTCTCTTAAGCTTTATTTTGATATTTAATTTTTAATTTTTATTTTATAAATATACCCTTCACCCTAATGTCAGTGACGACAGTAGGGGAGCGGGGTGTCAAGTCTATTTCGTGTTGGTGATCTTTGCTCTCATTTGGTGCCTTGGGCTGCTCGGCTTGGGGCTTATTCATACTTAGATTTGTTTTTTTTTTAATTTCTTGATTTTCTTAGGCTTTATTTTGATATTTAATTTTTATTTTTTATTTTAAAAAGGTACCCTTCACCCTATTGTCTGTGACGACAGAAGGGGAGCGGGGTGTCAAGTCTATTTGGTGTTGGTGATCTTTGCTCTCATTTGGTGCCTTGGGCTGCTCGGTTTGGAGTTTATTCATTCTTAGATTTGTTTTTTTTTTAATTTCTTGATTTTTTTAGGCTTTATTTTGATATTTAATTTTTATTTTTTATTTTAAAAAGGTACCCTTCACCCTACATTTTGTGACGACAGTACGGGAGCGGGGTGTCAAGTCTATTTCGTGTTGGTGATCTTTGCTCTCATTTGGTGCCTTGGGCTGCTCGGCTTGGGGCTTATTCTTACTTAGATTTGTTTTTTTTTTAATTTCTTGATTTTCTTAGGCTTTATTTTGATATTTAATTTTTAATTTTTATTTTAAAAAGGTACCCTTCACCCTACTCTCTGTGACGACAGTAGGGGAGCGGGGTGTCAAGTCTATTTCGTGTTGGTGATCTTTGCTCTCATTTGGTGCCTTGGGCTGCTCGGCTTGGGGCTTATTCATACTTAGATTTGTTTTTTTTTTAATTTCTTGATTTTCTTAGGCTTTATTTTGATATTTAATTTTTAATTTTTATTTTATAAATATACCCTTCACTTTACTGTCAGTGACGATAGAAGGGGAGCGGGGTGTCAAGTCTATTTCGTGTTGGTGATCTTTGCTCTCATTTGGTGCCTTGGGCTGCTCGGCTTGGGGCTTATTCATACTTAGATTTGTTTTTTTTTTAATTTCTTGATTTTCTTAGGCTTTATTTTGATATTTAATTTTTATTTTTTATTTTAAAAAGGTACCCTTCACCCTATTGTCTGTGACGTTAGTATGGGAGCGGGGTGTCAAGTCTATTTCGTGTTGGTGATCTTTGCTCTCATTTGGTGCCTTGGGCTGCTCGGCTTGGGGCTTATTCATACTTAGATTTGTTTTTTTTTTAATTTCTTGATTTTCTTAGGCTTTATTTTGATATTTAATTTTTATTTTTTATTTTAAAAAGGTACCCTTCACCCTATTGTCTGTGACGACAGAAGGGGAGCGGGGTGTCAAGTCTATTTGGTGTTGGTGATCTTTGCTCTCATTTGGTGCCTTGGGCTGCTCGGCTTGGAGCTTATTCATACTTAGATTTGTTTTTTTTTTAATTTCTTGATTTTCTTAGGCTTTATTTTGATATTTAATTTTTATTTTTTATTTTAAAAAGGTACCCTTCACCCTACTCTCTGTGACGACAGTACGGGAGCGGGGTGTCAAGTCTATTTCGTGTTGGTGATCTTTGCTCTCATTTGGTGCCTTGGGCTGCTCGGCTTGGGGCTTATTCATACTTAGATTTGTTTTTTTTTTAATTTCTTGATTTTCTTAGGCTTTATTTTGATATTTAATTTTTAATTTTTATTTTAAAAAGGTACCCTTCACCCTACTCTCTGTGACGACAGTAGGGGAGCGGGGTGTCAAGTCTATTTCGTGTTGGTGATCTTTGCTCTCATTTGGTGCCTTGGGCTGCTCGGCTTGGGGCTTATTCATACTTAGATTTGTTTTTTTTTTTAATTTCTTGATTTTCTTAGGCTTTATTTTGATATTTAATTTTTAATTTTTATTTTATAAATATACCCTTCACTTTACTGTCAGTGACGTCAGAAGGGGAGCGGGGTGTCAAGTCTATTTCGTGTTGGTGATCTTTGCTCTCATTTGGTGCCTTGGGCTGCTCGGCTTGGGGCTTATTCATACTTAGATTTGTTTTTTTTTTAATTTCTTGATTTTCTTAGGCTTTATTTTGATATTTAATTTTTAATTTTTATTTTATAAATATACCCTTCACTTTACTGTCAGTGACGATAGAAGGGGAGCGGGGTGTCAAGTCTATTTCGTGTTGGTGATCTTTGCTCTCATTTGGTGCCTTGGGCTGCTCGGCTTGGGGCTTATTCATACTTAGATTTGTTTTTTTTTTAATTTCTTGATTTTCTTAGGCTTTATTTTGATATTTAATTTTTAATTTTTATTTTAAAAAGGTACCCTTCACCCTACTGTCTGTGACGACAGTAGGGGAGCGGGGTGTCAAGTCTATTTCGTGTTGGTGATCTTTGCTCTCATTTGGTGCCTTGGGCTGCTCGGCTTGGGGCTTATTCATACTTAGATTTGTTTTTTTTTTAATTTCTTGATTTTTTTAGGCTTTATTTTGATATTTAATTTTTAATTTTTATTTTAAAAAGGTACCCTTCACCCTACTGTCTGTGACGACAGTAGGGGAGCGGGGTGTCAAGTCTATTTCGTGTTGGTGATCTTTGCTCTCATTTGGTGCCTTGGGCTGCTCGGCTTGGGGCTTATTCATACTTAGATTTGTTTTTTTTTTAATTTCTTGATTTTTTTAGGCTTTATTTTGATATTTAATTTTTAATTTTTATTTTATAAATGTACCCTTCACCCTACTGTCAGTGACGACAGAAGGGGAGCGGGGTGTCAAGTCTATTTGGTGTTGGTGATCTTTGCTCTCATTTGGTGCCTTTGGGTGCTCTGTTTGGGGCTTATTCATTTCAGCTTGTAGAGAGTATTGGGTTCGATTCCCCCGGCTAGAGGTACTGCTAGAAAGCTGTATTAATGATGGCCTCAATTTTTTGAAGTTCTTTCTTATTCTGCGTTAAATTTCTGGAGTGTCCTTGTTATTTGAATTGATTTATTATTCATAGTCTATTTCGTTTTGTATGAATTAGGAGTCTTCTGAGGATAATATGGGGAGCCAACGTGAAGTCCCAACTCCTGCTGAGACCGAGGTACATTACTAATTCTTCTTACTTGTCTTTTTTTTTAAATTTATTGCTTAAAACTCTTTTAAAGGTGGAAAATAACACTCTCTTCATTTCTTTTACTCTAGGTATATTCAGATGCTCCTGAGATGTCCGCGACCTCCCCCATTTCAGTTATCAATGTTTCCGTCCTCTCGGATTCATTTGATCAGCCTTATTGTTCCTGTGATGTAGCCAACCCTGTAGTTGGAGATAGTGGACCTTTCGAGGTCCACTCTCCACAGTACATGCCTACTTCTCCCGTGTACATGCCTACCTCCCCAGTGTATGAGCCTACGTCCCCGGCCTACATGCCTACTTCCCCTCTACAGGGCTCACCGCCTATGTCTCCACCCTCTCCTTCCTCGCCTATCAGAGTGAGAAGGCCTGCCCATGTGGTGTTTGCTCTACCGGCAATTCTGCCGTGCCCGGTTCAGCAAACCAGGCGGTTTTGGAGGAGGCGCCGTCACTGGAACTGTAGACAGTCTAAAGAGTACTATAGTCGAGCATCACGTAGATAGTTCCCCCAAGCGCAGATGAATTCTGACTTGTTACAAAAGAGATGACAGTATGAAGATATATTGTTACTTTCTTTTACATACTTGTCTTTTTTGCATTACTTCCTATGATTGTGATTCCTCTCTCAATTCGCACACCTCTTGGCAGGTTACTCAAACACAAGATGTGTTGGCAAAACCATCTTGCCCGATTGACTTGAAGACTGCTATGGAAGGGGAATTGCAGCATCGAATACAATACAAGGTGGACTCCAACGCCGTCATCAACAACCTCAGGATCAAACCCACGCATAAGTCGCGAATGCTGGTGCCCCTATGCAGGATGATCCCAATGGCCAAGGTTAGACTAGTGGGTGAAATGGGGGTACAACACTTGGAGCGGGAGTTTGTTAAGGGATATAGAGATGGGGACCGCGTCATGTACATCTCCATGTACAACACTGAAGAGCAAACGAAGAATGTGACGGCGGAGATCATGGCCACTTGGAGCCCTTTATGGAGGGCAGTGAGTGATCGTATTGATGATGAGATCTCTGGGGACGAGGAGTTGATGCAATTCTCGCACAAGATGTTTTATGTCTGGGAGGGTAATCACCGCCTTTCCGCATGGCTAAGGCATATCAACAAGCATCATGCAGACGACCCATCCTGGCACATCTCTGTGCATTGCATTGTACTTGACCCCCGTGGCCATGTGGGCAATCTCTTGCACGCCATGCACGACATCAATTGG
This sequence comes from Ceratodon purpureus, assembly GCA_014871385.1. NCBI lineage: Eukaryota > Viridiplantae > Streptophyta > Bryopsida > Pseudoditrichales > Ditrichaceae > Ceratodon > Ceratodon purpureus. The sequence continues at coordinate 103,166,677 of CM026426.1, forward strand.
TACGTTCAAACATCTTAAGCATTTGTTATCCATTTGAAGTCTTTTTCTAATATATTTCATGACACTTACTTACTAATTAGATATTCAGGTCGACTGAGAATGACCACGTGAAGAATAATCTCCCAGCAAAACTGTTTTGAATCCGCTCATTCGGAATGATGAAGCTGGAGGAGTTCAAGGACCTCCTGTACCCGGAAGAATACGATGCCTGTTTGAAGAACAAGCCACCGAACCCGTCATGGTTTCCCTTAACTACTCGAGTTTTCATCGCATTTCTTTACCGAGTAAGTTTTACCTCCTCTCTGTCTTTGCTCGTTTTATCTCCTCTCATTCTTTGAATGCTTTATTTCGTTCATTTATGAATTCCCTAAAAAATGGTTATCCTTCTACAGCGGGAAATTGCTGTAGCCTCCGATGAAGCAGCTAAGGCCTACAAGGAGAAGACACCGGCGGATGAACAGACTGCATCTGCGGTTTGGGAAATCATGAATGAAGCGTCTGAGAAAATGGTGGACTCCATTAAGAATAAGGACTTCACCAAGTACTTGGCAATTGCAAATCCCAGAAACAGAGACGACTTCTTGAATGAGGTAACACCTTCATCTAATTTCTGATAGTATTTTGAATTGTTACAACATTATGCAATTATAGTTTCTAATACTTCTATACTCCTGGCAGATCAATCGGCATTACAGTCAGAACTCAAAACCTGAGATGTCCCTCGATAAGCTCCAGAAGATCTGTCCGGCGGCCGTTGAGCCCAAATACAAGGTTCGGTGGCTGAGGTGGTGGAACTCATCTCTGAGTTCCAGACTATCATACAGATTTCCGAGGCCCGGATTCAAGGATACTGATTTCGACCCTTGGTTGAACAGGGCTTCATTCTGGGCTGGGGTATGGTTTCGAAATATGCCTTACCAATTAAAACATGCTTTCTCAATTCTTCTCTCATTGGCACTTATTTGAATTCTGTATTACAGTTGGAGGAAGCCATCATCAATGAGGTCGAGGACATATTCAAGGCGGAGAACCTCGATATCGATTGGAGGGCATTTCCTGATGTCCAACAGCCGGGCGACTATATCGAGAGTTCACGTATTATGTTATGGGACAAGGCCTTCCCTACGTTCATTGGGAAGAAGGCTGAGAAGCCCTTTGACAAGAAGTCCAACTTCGCTAAATTCCCTGGAACCGCTGAAGTTGTCAAGAGGGTTATATTCCGGTATGTTACGAAACTGTTTTGCATTTGCATATTATAATTCGCTATAGCTTTCTATGCTACTAACCTTCTAAATTTCTTCCCTTAGGTACTTCAAGCGAGAGCTTCTTTTGAAGGGGGCCATCACGGTCCAGCAGCTCCCCAACTACTTCTGTGCTTGGACGCAGACAACCTCGGACCAGTGTATCTATTCTCCACAGCAGTTGAAAAGGTACAAAGCTCCTCATTTGGATGCTGGATGCTGGTAACTTGATTGTTCTCGCGGTTTCACAATTGACTCGGAGGTGAACGTCAAGACTTTACACGATGGGGGTGAGGTGGTGGTCAAAGAGACGGTGGATGGTCCTGAAGATGACAAAGGCCCTGAAGACCAATCATCGGCTCCTCCACCGAAGAAAGGGAGAGCTCGGCGGCTGAAATCTTTGCGATCACATTCACAAGCTTCACAGCAAACTGGTGCGGCGTCTTCCGCTCCAGAGCAGACGGCACCAGAGCCCTCTCCGGGTAATGTGGTTACGAAGCCTTCTTCAACTTCTTCACCGGGTCCTTCCTCGATCAGTGCTTCGGAGATCACCAGAGGTCTCCTTGAGCAGAGGAAGGCCAAACTATATCCTCAAACAACTTCTTCCGCTGGAGCTTCGATTTCCGCACATGTTTCTGTTTTCAACTCATCTGTGGATTCCATGTTGCGGCGAAATAAGAGACAAGAGAGAAAAGGTGGCGACCCGGATTGGATCAAGACTCAAGACTTCATTCGCAAGGTATGTTCCGATATTTTGACATTTAATGGATTCTGCCACCTCTACTCGCTATGTAGTTACTAACTCTCCTTTCTTGTTTCCTCAAGTTTGGAGCAGGCCGCGAAAACGAAGTTCCGGACCGGTGTAAACAAGAGAACCATCTGGGAGTCGACTTGATCATTGCCGACATCCCTGAGAATCTTCCCGTCCCATCCGTTTCCGTTCCCCCCACGAGTATTCCGCCTTGGAACTCTCGCGAGAAGGATTATGTGTTCGACATCTTCCGTTTTGCAGATAAATTCCTGCAGAAAGATGGTGCCATCTGCCTCATCTACAACACTGATCAGAAGCTGGCTAAGGATATCGACGAAGAAGCTGCTGGTGGTGACTACGTGCTCTTCAAGGACTGGTGGGGCGTCAATGTCCTCGGCCTCACTTCTCCTACGAACCAAGAGAACTTGGTACTTTTCCTAAACATACCCTTCTCTTTACTTACTGATAACCCTTCCGCTTAAGTTTACTCAGTAGTTTTGCTTGACTGCAGACTATGCGGTTCTGGATCCGCGTCTACGTTCGTAGAGGCAGTACTTTCTCCTTCCAAACGAAAAAGTCCGAGCTGATACATGGGCTCCTCAACATTACCGAGAGTGATGCCATTTTCAACTTCACCGATGTGGAATCGCAGCTCATGAATGGGGAGGTGCCGTGGAGAGGTCCAAGGGAGAAATCCTCTGAGATGATGCAGGGCATAATTGAGGAGCTGTCAAAGCCCGGCGACATAGTTCTTGATTGGAATGCTGGGACAGGTAACTATTCATGCATATCTCTGCTTAATTATTCCTCTCGTTTTTCCCGCAGTTTCTCATTTCTTTGTTTCTCTCCGAGTTTCAGGGGCCTCCATCAAGGCTTCCCAGGCTATTGGTCGTCACATTCTCGCTTTTGAGGAGGACGAAGCCATATTCAACGCCCTTCTCAAACCATCCGCCATCGGCCCTCCTAAACATCCAAGGCCGGCAGCAGCAGGCGAAGCGCCTCCAAAGAGAGCAAGACCTGACAAGTGGTGTAAGTCTTCTATTCTACGTTCAAATTATCCAAGCATTACTTCTCTTTGCAGCTCTACGTACTCGATCTAACCACAATCGGTTCTCTATTGCAGAGTAGTTTCAACAACACCGCCACGGGGGCCAAGAGCAGTGTCCACTCCATCGTGGCGTCTTCATTCCAGCCCGATTCAGCCTTTCATACTTCCGGACTACGCAGAGGGCTTAGCACAGGCGTTTCAATCTAGAGCCCTAACATATGTTCCTAATCGGCCAACTACTTTTGATCCCAGGGCCCTTCTATTCGTCGATGACGAGGCGGTAGAAGGAGATTCAAAGTCATCTAGTTCTGAGAGTGATAGTAGCGACTGTAGCATGTTGTGAGTTTGAAGGAGGCTTCGGTCTACTGTTGTTTTCATTGGATTTGATTTGATTTAATTGGAGTTCATTGCGTAATACTCTACTACCCTAAACCTAAATTTGTTATGATTCTCATTTCCAATTCCTCTCCGTGTTGGTAAAGGATGGAATGTCACAACTGTAATCCTCAAAATTTAATATGAAGAATGAAATGTTACAAAAGAAAGGCTCAAAATTTTAATTGCGCTGTAATTTATATTTTAATCATTCAAAATCCCACATTTCCATAGCCATGTTACCTACTCTTGACCTGGTGTACATCTTGGTTTCTGCTACTCCATTATTGTACACGAACTCTGAAATATTCCACGAACTTTATAGACCATTTCTTTTAGTTGGTTTCGAGTTGTCTTATTCTTAGAATCGTCTAAATTATCTAAAACCATCGTGCTGGAATACTCGTATCTAGATCCAATAAGGGACCAAATCTAAAGGAATGTATTCGAACACCCCACTAGACTTCACAGTACTAATCCTTCGGAGGATATACAGTCCAGCTCTTGTCCATATGAAACCAGCAAGTTTCGCCATCCGATATGATTACTTCGGGCAGCTGAACAACTGGATTCTCATCGACGTTCGATAGCAAGGGATACGGGATTAGAGACAACTCCATAATACGGAGAAGCTCATTGGTACAAAGCACTGTCCAACGCCATTCACCTTCACCAACATGGAGGCTTCCGATGTGCCTAAACGGTGGCAGGTCCATGCCTCGTTTACTAGCGCGCTCCACCTCCAGCAGCCACGGCCGCAGCTCCTCATAACTCGCCGGTGCCTTTGGAGGCAAGCCTACAGCCGCTCTCGTCCTCTTCGATCTCGCATTACACACCTTCGGCATCGCGCAACACACTAAATTGTTGTAGTCTTAAAACGTTCCACGGAAGCTTGCAGATTGACCCCCCCGAACTCCTACGCTACCTTCGCATACAGCACAGAATGCCAAGGACTGTGTCACTATCCTAATACGCCACCTAGAAACAAGCTCAAGAAACCAAGAGTGACCTCCTCATCTGGAACCCAGCTTACCAAGTGCTGTTTTATGATGAAAATCTCCTACTTCTATCTCTCAAATGAAGATGCTTTGCTGCCTAGGAAGAGAGAGTAATCTTCGATGAAGACAAGGACTCTAACAAGGTATATCTTGGTTTCAGCAGTTAAGATATTTTACACGAATTTTGAAATATTCCAGGAAGTTTTCAAACCTTGCCTCCTTTATGTTCTGTGAAAGTTGTTTTTTGCCTTGTGCATTTACATAATCCTATGAATGAATTATTTGTTTGATCTAAAACTTATCGCCTGTTCATTGTATCTTGCCTAAACCCATGACAAATCTAACAAAATATATGCATGACGTCATCATGACATCAGCCCTAATTTGTATCTTAGAGAACAAACGTAATAAATTCTTACCCGAGATAACCCTGAATTCCACGGTAATATACTCTTTTCCTAAAAAAAGTGTCAAGATCAAGCCTTAATTTAGTAATTTCCCACGGTTATAGGGTCTACTTTGCTTTTAAAATTTTTGCTAATTGTCAATTCTGTGCTCTCCATTCTGTGCTCTCCGCTCTCCGCTCTGCGCTCTCCGCTCACATACGAACTTTCCCCTCCACCACCACAATACTCTCCAAACCCCTCTCAAACAACCGCGGACTCCTCCACCAAGAAAGAGATGAAAAGAGCTTCTCTCAGTACCCCCACCCTTTTATACCCCCCACGGCCCCCACCCTCTTGAATGCTCACCCGCGGACCCCCACCCACTGCTCGCGCAATGCTCACCCGCGGACCCCCACCCAGTGTTCGCGCAGTCACACAGACACTCTAAATAGCAAGTTCTCAATCCGAACTGATACAGACAATTATTCAAACACCGATGACCAAATTCATAAGAATGTCTCTCCAGTGCTTACCTCCTCTGTGGCCCCTTCCTCCATCGCGGACGACCCCCCCGCAGTCTGAGTTGAAGCACATGCGTCGCCTGACTTCTGCTTCGCCTTCCTCTTTCCTCTTGACGCGCTTTGCACTCCCCCCGACATTTCCTGGTTACCCACATTGGACCGACATGGATTAGTGCTCTCCTTCTCGTCACTACTATCTGACCCTTCAAGGGGTATAAGCGCACCCAAGTCTCTAGTAATATCTTCTGCCATCTCTCATTAACTCAAGACAGTCGACTCTCTAACTCCTCACTTACAAACAAATGCTGTGAAGAAAGACTTGCGTTTACAAATAAGAATATCCAAAGTCCCAACCTCCAAAGCAGCCTTATATTGGGGAAGAAGACGACAATGATTATACACAAGGCGACTCATGAGAATGGGATTAGGGACAACATGATCACACTCTACTTACCTCAACCAAAACCTCTTCGTCACTCTCAATGAGGGCACTCTCACACGACTTCCACTTTCCTCCTCCCCTAAACCCTAGGTTGTAATCCTTCGACCCCGCGTCACTGTACTCAAGTGCTGGCCCGGATGAGACGGCTTGGTTCCTTCCCGCCGCACTCTTCCCAGTACGTGGTGTTTCAAACTCAAGTGCGTCCTCCTCCACCCTTTCTAATCGAAATGACTCTGTCCCTTGTTCAAAGACTTCCTCATACATTAGAGTCCTAACAGTTCTGTCTATGCTATCACCTTCCACTCTTTTTTTCTTCTTCGCCACTGCAGCAGTTTTCTGCTTACCGCTAGAAAACTTATAAGTCTGGCCTCTCTTTTTGCTACTCCTAGGTACTGGCGTCTCTATTCCTACATCTTTTGACTTATTTGCCGTCATGTGTGCAGAGCTGAAGAGAAATTCCCAACTATAACAACTGACTCTACACGCTCTCTAATGCCGTGCTCCAGACCACGCTTCAGTACTTATACTCTACCCCTCTCGACATATATTTAAAATCTTAATTGAGATGAACAGTTTCGTGGATGTCAAATCCTCTCCGTCCACGAATGACGTATCATTGGTAATATAAGGACCCATACCAATTAGTTCCTTCTCTCATCGTCGACGGTGCGGTTGTCCTCTTCGCATATCTGACCATGGATGCAGAGGGAGCCAAGCGGTCTAGTTTCCCCTTGGTCGAGGATGCCATGGCATTAGTGTTGTCAATTGACGATTTTGAAGGCCCTTTCGAGCCTATTCCAAAAGGTAGTGATGAAGGCCACGTCTCACCTCCTCCTGATCCTCTTCCAAGTTCATTACATTTTCATACTTTAAAGTCTCCGGGACATCCTGGCATTGAGGCTAGTGCGGCTGACGTTGACAATGCTCACGTCGATGATTCTGATTCCAGGAAGAAGCATGCCTATGCTGATGTTGGAATCATTCAACCGGGAACGTACACAAGAGCTCTGTTACGCGGTACACCGCGCCGTAAAGGACGAAAGCTTCAGATGAAGGGATGCTCGGAAATTGAAGATGTGGACCCTGGATCCCAAAAGAATAGTACTATCAATATGCACGAAAATAAAAAATCCAAGCGAGGTCGCCACGTTAGATTCTTGGACTGAATTAGGAGGAGTATTGACACTCTGCTAGGACCATGATCATAGATTTACTTGTTATATCACTTCCACTTATTTAATTTTATAAGGTAGGACATGTATCACTGGAAAGTGGCAGTCTATTTCTTAATAATATTGAAGCTACCAATCCTGTTTTGGTGTAGGTGGCCGTCATTCGTTTCTCCATTATCAGTTACGCCGTTGCATATGCTTTTTGTAATACTGTGTCGAGTTGTTGAGGAGATCAGTTTGAAAGCTCCACGTCAGTCATGTCTATATTTTCCCTCTTTTACACTTTGCAAATTGCGGCCTAAAACTGTCTCTCGGATCCGAGAGACATATTATCTCTGCACTGCGCCACGTACTCCTGTTTGTATCTGGAAAAAGAGTGATTGATTTGAATTTCATGCTAATCTAGCCAACAGTATTCTCTTAGCCGTCTTATTGCTTAACGCCAATGCTTAACAACTTTACTAATTTGATTTGTCATCCACCATGTCGCTCATACCTAATAGATGGCTCATGAAGTGATACCAACATAAAAGAGTTAAGGAGTAATCATCATCACCTCACTTCTTATTCCCACTCTTCCTTTAGTTCTCTCTCAATGCATGACTCTACATCTCCAATCTTCTACCAGGCGCTTAGAATGGCATCTATTCGTGCCCATGGCCATGTGGCCCCGTTTACAGCGCCATTAGGTGCAGATGGATCAGTGAAGGTGTCTGAGCAGCTTCTGAGTCTTAGGTTTCATTTTTGAATGGGGTCAATGTACGTTGAGAGGGAGATTTTTGATGACAAAGGAGTGTTGAGTGAGACTGTTCTTCAAGTGAAAACCAGAGAGGAAGAGGGTTTCGTTTGGACATTACATAGTGGTACATATAAAGTCTACGGCCTCACGGATTCACAGATGTCAGAGTCTACTGTCATGCTAACTCCGCCGAGTTCTACTTCCACTGTTCGGGTTCCTGCTTTGGTGAAGGTCAAGGTAGAAGGCAGTGCTCCCGACATCCACTGCCTGAGCGATTCGGACGATGATGTGGTTCCTAATATCCGTCTAGCAGATACTTGTGCGAATCCTTTTCAACGACGGACCTCTGTTGGGTCCACTCGCTCACTGCCGGGCAGGACTCACCTACGTTCGCCATCAGTTTCCGCTGGCCGTCCCCCTGTTCATCCAACTTCACGGAAGCAGCGTAGCATCTTGGAGGCCATCAAGAAGACTGCTGGAAGGAGGGGCTGCAGGTCAGATATTTTGTCTATTGATTTTGCTAGCCTCGAGCATGTAGAAGTAAAGTACCGTCCCGCAACCTATGATGGTGACAAGATCTTCGAGTTGCCTCCCCTCCCTGAGAACATCCCGACGACATTCAGTGGAGAGTTGGATGGTATGGGGAAACAATACGACGGGCACGCGTGGTGTAAGACTATGACCACGAATGTTAAGAATGACTTTGGCTTAAAGTTTCGTAAGTCCAACTGTACGGGACATCTTCAGTGCCCGAACTTGAACTGTGATTATATAGATAGGAATCCAGGGAAGGTGAATTCCACTCAGTGGGCTGGGCTTACCTCAAGTCAGATTTTAGTAGGAGAGAAGCATCCCCCTAACTCAACTCTTGTTCGCAAAATCTGCCAACTCCCCCTGTCTGTTTAGAATTATGTGCTGCGAGGATCTTCCATGTCACCAGCAAAGATCCAGACATGACTTGGGCCGCCATCCATCTCGGGCATCATAAACATCCAGTTTCGGATGGTACCTGCTTTGAGACCTTGGATCTCATGTACAAGTGCATAGGCGAGCAAGTCCTCCGTACTCCGAATGCGAAGAACTCTGCCATCGTTTTGGGAGCGAGCAAGATATTTCTGGCGGACTACCTCATTCGAGCGACTCCAGGGCAGAATCACCTTCGTGGTTCACCCATGGCTCAGGTGATGGACAAGTTTGAGACCATGTCGGATGCAAACATTCGGCACTTTGTTGCAGGTACGAAGAAATTCCTACGCCAGGACAATGGTCTAGTCGATAACATCAGGCGATTGAAGGAGTACAACGCCTTCAAATTCATCCACGAAAACCGCTTTCCAGGCCAGACAAAAGGGAAGGTGTTCATCTTCAAAATGTCAGTGGATATGCCAGGCAGTGGTACGGACCTAGTGAAGCGCATGCAGCCCGGGGGAGACCTTCAAGATTCGTGGATCATGTTCGACCATGTCAGACGAGTGAAGGACTGGAGCACCATGGCATGCCATGTATATGATAGTAGATACTGCAGAGTCATGACCATAGCTCTATGTGATATGCAGTCTGAGGATGCCAGTGCGCAGACCTTGTTCTGGGAGAACCTGAACAGTGTGATGGAGGACAATGGACATCCGAAGCCGAACTTCAAAGGATTCATGGCGGACAGTGCAGGCGCGAACTGGCATGCTGTGCGGAAGGTGTACGGCAACGGAAACGTGAATGACAAGATGGAAGGTCGGGAACGAACTTGTCTTTTTCACTGGACCAAGTGCCTTGAGCGGGTGACCATAGCCCACATCAAGCCGGAGTATCAAGAGCAAATGAGATCCCTGTGCAAGCAATGGAAGGACACTAAGACCCAGGAGGAGGCAGAGGACATGTACAACGTCATCAGAGGATGGTGGCAATCTGGAGGGTGTGTCACCTCGGACGCTGCGTTACAAGCTCTCAATGACTGGATGGTCTTCTGGCACTACCGCTACAGGCAATGGGGTGGAGCAATGCAGCTGGTAAGTAACTAACCTTAAACCTTGGCCCCTGTGCAAGTCCTGTATGAAATTCTTCTATTCACTGAAACAGTTCTCTTTTTCTCTATCAGAATCTATCGCTTGATGAACGAGCAGACATGCCTTCTTGCAACCTAGCGGAGACAATACACAACAAGTGGCTTCAACAATCTGGTAACACTGGGAACTGCCTATACGACGCCACAGTGGATGATATGATGCGCGCCTTCATGGAAATCACGGAGTACAGGAAGTATCTGAAGGGGGGGCGAGGGGGCAAAGGACCTGATAAAGCAGAGCTCCGACTTCGTCAAGCACAACGGAGCTTGGACCCTGTCATGATTGCTGAAGCAATGAAGGCCTATCCTGAAGCGGACGATGTGCTAACGAAAGAGAAAGGACTAGAGGGCGCCGAGATCTTTGGCTCATTGAAGCGGAAGCTTGATCCTCCCCCAGGATCAGCTCACGACTCACATCGCTCAGATAAGGTGAATTATTCAATACCTGCGATGGGGACCAGGTCATGAAGAGCGAGGATTGAGGAAGCACTTTCGGATCCAACGTGCGGTGTCCAGCATACCACGTCTTTAGAGGAAACAGACTGTGATCCTAACACGTGGCACATTGCTCGCCTTTCGAATCGGTCAGCACGAAAATGTCAAGCCCTACAAGCCCAGACGAGGAAAAAATGCGATGCAAAGATATCGAGGGGAGCAAAGGGAACACTTGCGCCTACGTATTCAGGGAGGAAGAAAGACTATCACACCAAACGTGTTGTTCCTGCAGAGTTTTGGTTCTGCCCCGATGACATCAACCGTTGCGTGAAGGGGGGGCCCAAGAATTGGGTTATGGATTGGCCGAGCATCCCTATGGTGTGGCCTGTGAAAATTGGAACTAATCTAACTCGTCAGGAAGTTCTAGATCTTGAGGAGGCTGGATTTCAATTGCAGCAGCAAGGTGAATTGTCCCCAAGGCGTCAATTCCAAGGAGCTTCAAAGTGGCCACTTCCCAGGTCCCATTTCAAGGAACCGGCAAACCCAGATGCGCATCCTACGCTGCGCAATAATCATTCCATTCGAAGGAATCCTGACGTACCCACTGTAGATCACAGAAACAAGTGGGAAAGTGCCGCTCTCATGGACTACTGTGGTGTTACAGGAGTAACCACTATTCCTTATCCAGGTTATGGATGCGTGGTAACTCTAAACACAGGAGGGAACAAGATGTACCGCATCACCATTGCGAGCTTCCCCGAATGCACTTGCCCAGATTTTGTGAAGATGATTTCGGAGACTCTTGGAAAGGCAAAGCAATGGAAATATTGCAAACATGTATACTATATTCTTCGATACATGTGCAAGATGGATCCTAAGGAGGACTCCTTCATGCATGCTCCTAGCTATAGCTACAATGAAGTTATGCGCGTTCTCGAACGTATGGGCGCAGTGTAGCATGCATTTACCCTTCAGAAGTGAACATCTATGTTAACAATATCCCAGCAGTGCCTTGATTTGAAATGAATTTGTATTTGATTTGAACTGCGAAGAATAAAGATTCTACTACTTTCTTATACTTTAGTTATTTATTTTGCACAGATGATCTACAAGCATAGTCCTAAAGAGCCAATAATCATCCATATTCAATTTATTTTTTTTAAATTTTGAGTTTTTTTTTTTTTTTTTTTTTTTTTTTTTTTTTTTTTTTTTGGTAAAACAATTTGTAATTTTCCGCCTCGTCAAAGGGTATCTCGGATCCGAGAGACACCTACCAAATGCAAATGTGGAGTCCCTCGGATCCGAGATACCCCTTCACGAGGCTGGAAATCGTTAAGTATATATCGTCGTGAATCCATATTTTTTTGTTTTTAAAGAGTAAAACCTTTGTTTTTTGTATTTATATGTACTATTTGTGGTTATTCATGGAATCCACGGTAATAGGTACTTTACTAAAAATAATCATTTCTGACTGCCCGTAAAAAAAAAACCAAAAAAAATAAAAATAAAAAACGCAAATTCTGAAAAAAGTCAACTTTTTTTCAAAAATTTAGACCAATTTTAGATTTCCTGCTCGCTGCTCGCTGCTCGCTGCTCACAAGATTGCTTCGTTGGTATATAAATCAATGTAAGCTCTCAAGTTTACGATTATTTGTTAGAAGTTTAGGTGTACTATATTAAATTTTTTGTTTTTTCATCTTCATTTTTTGATATTTGTTCTTCATTTTTTATTGTTCATCTTCATTTTTTCATTTTTTGATCTTCATTTTTTCATTTTTGATCTTCCTTTTTGATTTTTGATCTTCATTTGTTGATTTAGAGGTAGTCATTTTTTTAATTTTCGATCTTCATTTTTTGATTTTTGATCTTCATTTTTGTATTCTTGATCTTCAGTTTTTAACTTTTGATTTTCCTTTTTTCATTTTTTGTCTTCATATTAGTATTTCTTATCTTCATTTTTTGAATTCTGATCTTCATTTTTTGATTTCTGATCTTCATTTTTTAATATTTGATCTTCATTTTTGTGTTGTTGATCTTCATTTTCCATTTTTTTAATTTTCCTTTTTTATTTTGATCTTCATTTTCTATTTTTTGATTTTCCTTTTTTGATTTCTGACCTTTGTTTTTTTAATTTTTGAGATTCATTTTTGTGATTTTTATTTTCATTTTTGTATTCTTGATCTTCATTTTTTTGTTTTTGATCTTCATTTTTAAAGTTTTGATTGTCTTTTGTTATTTTTTGTTTTCTTATTTGTATTTCTTATATTCATATTCTTATTTTTGATGTTCATATTCTATTTTTTTATTTTGATTTTTTTCTTTTTGATCTTCATTTTGTTTTTTTTTTTTTATCTTCATTTTCTATTTTTTGATCTTCATTTTCTCATTTTTAATCTTCATTTTTATATTTGTGATCTCTATTTTTTGATTCATGATCTTAATTTTTTTAATATAATTGGGCCATCGTTAAAAACTTCTTAGAAAATGGACTTGATCTTTTGCAGAAATGATCATTTCAGAATGTGAAAGTTTAATTGGGGAATTGGAGCCTATGTGTCACATCAACTTAGATGACCAGTTCAGGAGGTCAAGGTGACCGCTGCCCACCGGTTACCCTTGTAGTCTTAGAGTTGTTGACTGGTGATCCCCGGTCACCATCGTCTCTCTCGTTGGAGAAGGCTGCCTCGCTCTCTTTCGCGCCACAAAACCTTTCCAAACTTTTCCTCGAGGTGCTGTTGTAGGTTCGGGTTCTGGGTTTACGTGTTGTGGATTGGTCTGTAGTGAATTGGGGGGGCTTAGTGAGTATCGACATGGGGCGTGTGCGCCTGAAACAAAGGGCTTTAGTTGTGATGAACGAGGACGCTGCTACTGCGCAAGCGAAGGAGGGGAACCGCGCACTGGGGAGCCTCGAGGAAGCCGCTGCGCATTTCGGTTGACGAAGACGACGCACGGGGTGCACAAGCAATGGAGGGGAAGCCGGTTGCTGGGAGCGTCGACGAAGCTCTAGTGAGGTGTGAGGAGCAGTGATCAAAGTCAAAAGGTTTGGGGGCGCGTTCGAGGAGATCAGGTGGAGCTAGCCGCAATGACGAGTCTCCGAGGGAGCTGTAGGGGAGTGATCGAACTGCTGCAAAGACGAAGGGGAAGGGGAAAGATAGGTCGCTCAAGGTTTTTAGGTCAGTTGAGGATGTTGAGGACAAGATTGCACGTTTGAAGAAGCCCCCCCAAGAGCTGAAGAAGCACGACTTCAAGACAGAGTTCGCACTTGAGGACGAAGGCGAGAATCCCCACCATTTCCGCAAGAATACCGTCCTTGCAGAGATGTTGAGGAAGCTTTTTGGGAAACCATACGGGGAATTGGGGCGGGCTGGGTATGCTTGGGGTGATTGTGATGTGCAGGAGGTTGTGCATAGGGTGCGGTATTTGCACCCGATCCTCTACCAGCATGGAGAGGACGAGACACCTAACCTTGTTACGATCCGTTTTGCCGAAGGGGTGGGGCTTGAGTATGAAGAAGGGTGCAGTAAGGTGAACTGGTGTGCGTTTGGGGAGGAGACGAATAAGAGGCAGCGCAGTCGATATACGTTAGATCGATAGAAGCTCGAAGAATTGAAGAAGGCAATGGCTGAGTCCATCACTACGGAGGGAAAGAAAAAACTTGACGTGCGAGGCAAGGAATGGCGTGGATTCAGGGTGGACCAGGGTGTGCAAGTGAAGACGGAGGGGGAGGAGGAGAGCAGTGGCAAGAAGAGCGCAGCGGTGGATGCCTCTCAGGAGAGGGGAAGTGCTGCAAAGTCACGATGGATCTCGGCGGTTGTCTCGATGGGGGACTGCGAGGGTGCGGACAAGGAATCCGGGATGGCTTCAGGGGTTTGCGTGCAGGAGAACGCTAGAGGGGCACTCATAGGTTCGCTTCTAAACAAGGGAGTTCTTGACGAGCGCCTAGGTGAAGTGCGACAGCTGATGGAGGCAATTCACTTCGGGAATTGAAGAAGGATGCAAGACAGAGGCTCAAAGAGGCTTCATTGAATTGCAAGCGATCTGATTGGGGAATGTTGTCCTTACAGAAGCAAGAGGCGTAGAAGAAGGCATTCATCAAGACACTTCAAGAATCAGGCAAAGACACATTCAAGGAGGTGATAAAAATGGAAGGAATTCAAGAGCAGATGGAGGAGGAGGCTGCGAAGGTGAAAGCCGCAAGAGTGGAGCTCGGCAAAGCTCAAGCTGCTATGGCATCATTGACACGAAGCTTGGAAACTAGCCAGCTGCAATTCGATGCTTTAGCAGCGGAGAAATTTCAACTGACGACAGGAAGGAGTACACTGAACTGCTTACCATGGCCAATGGTGTACTCTCCCGAGGATCCTCCTTCGCTATCACGTGATTTCTAGGATGAGAGCAAGTTTATTAGAATTACAGCTTGCAATTTGTGTTCATTTCCATTTCCTTAGAGTGACATTGTAGTATCCTCGTGTAAGCATTTGTATCATCCCTTTTGTGCTTCAGTTGTTTTCTCTAGAAATTGCAAGTGTATGGCTGAGGGTTGCTTCAAGTTGTCTCATCCAGCGTGGCACCAAAGCTTCGGTTGGGGAGAGCCAGATGCAGAGCTATCACAAAGGGAATTAACGCTCGGGTTGGCTGAAGAGAGGAAGAGAATTATGAAGGACAGAATTGACCAAGCTAGGTCCAAGTTACCAGCCATCGATAAGCTTTTGTTTCAACTCAGGCTATGTGTTGTAATTCAATTCGTGTGAATGATTGTACACTTAGAGTTTCTGCCTTCAGGGTTTATACTTCTTACCTAGTTCATGTGATTGTGTTATCTACTTAAGTTCTATGTACATTACCACTTGTACATGTTCTGTATTAGATATTTAGAAGCGTTTTGTATTTTCTAATGTCCTAAAAGTCCACACTTGATACACCATTTGCACCTCATGTGTCTAGTAGTACTTGCTAGTTCTGGTTACACACTTCTGTTCTCTATAGATACTTTGAGGACTTTCATGGACATACTGTTTTTTTGGTGACGACGAGGTCTGCCAACAACAACGTACTGGGAAGACCTACAACAGGTATTTTCTATGCTTTTTCTGCTTTGTTTGTAAGTAGCTACAGGAAACGGTACTGAACGATTGGTTTGTGAGTACAATGGGTACTCTGTGTTCTCTCGGGCTAGTACTACTAATCCGCTACTTTCATGAGATAGGAATAGAATAGAACTTTTTTTGCTAGTTGTACGCTTTGTATTATTAGTTCATCGGTATTTTGAGTACATTAGTATTCTTTCTACAGTGGTATTCTAAGTACGATATCGTTTTTTTAGTACAGTGGTGTTTTGGGAGTACTCGGGATAGTTTATGGGGAGTATATCTATATTTTCAGTACATCCTTTTGGCTTAGTACATGTCTATTCTTTATGCATTGATTTCCTTTGTACATTTCTATTCCTTGAAGGTACATTCCTATACTTTCTACATTTCTAGTCTTTTTATATTTCTATTCTTTGTACATTACTATACTTCGGCTGAACCATTCCTTGTTGCATGTCTATTTGTGTACTTTTCTCTCGGGAGGCTTCTTGTATTTGGGGTACACTAAGTACTCATGTGAGTGTTATTGTACCTTTCAACTATCATACAAAATAATGAAGTTGATTCCAAGGATGCTACACAAGGGGAAAAGCAAGTCATGGAATTAGATTTGAGTCTGCAGTTTCCTACGCTACAAGGCCAGGAGGACTCTCAACTGGAGATTTCAGAATTTGAGGAGGCAGAGTTCAAAGACTGTGGTATGACTTCAAAGGAGAGCAGCCATGGCAGCGCTGGATTTCATATTTAGGAGCGTCCAAGGCCCCAGGTAGGACTTCTGAAAGCTCTGAATGGGGAAAAAGAAGGATTCTCCATTGGGAGGGCGATCGAGCTGGAGAAGGATAGAGGTAGAAGCCCGGTGGTGTCCAAATTGAGGTCACAATGCTTGGTAGGGCAGCGAGGAAAAGGAATCGCGGTCAGAAGCAATGACGACGACATAGGCTATATTGGAGAAGGATTGGAGGATAGGGTACAGAAGGTGCAAGCCGTGGCCAAAGAAGTGGAGCTTTCTGAGCGGATTCTTGACCCTCTCACACAACAGCCCCTGACTACTGCGGTAGAGGCTACGACGCCCAAGGCTCCTACGCTGGAGCGTTTGGTTGAATTATTGCCATACTCCCAAGAGGTCCACACCATCTACGTGGGAGTGGAGGCCCCAGTTACGGCAGTGGAGGCGGGATCAGAGGCGCTACTCCCTAAGCCCGCGTCGACGTCACCTTCGGAGGTCAAGGCAAGAAGGGAAAAGGAGCAGAAAGAGTTAGCTGATTTGGAACCAGAAAACACAGTCGCCCCTGAGACTCTGTACTCCCCAGAGAAGAGGACTCTGAAGGACTTATCAGAACTTCCAGAGAGTACCGATAGTCCGGTTCCAGTTTCAGAGACTAGTCGGAAGACCAGATCACAAAAATTAAAGGAGGTTGAGGCCGAAATGGTTACCAAGGTCACAGTGAAGAAGGAAAAGGGTCACAAGGTAGGTGGCACTTCCTCGCAGAAACAGGCGAGGGCTGCCACTACAAAATAGGTCTACAGATTTTTCTTTTTTATATTGCATTTGTTTTTGGGTTTTGGTCCACTGAGCTGCAATAGTGAGCTCTTATTGTGCGTATGTATTTTTTTTAATACAACGGATTGTGAGGATCCCTCCTTCATACCAAGGTTTCACTTGAGGGTTGATCTAACACATTTCGTGTATGAATCTGTTTTTTTTTGGCACTTGTGATTCAGTTTTTTGCTTGGAGTATGATGTGGGAAGCTTGGTTGTTGCGATGTGATAATAATCAGTTCCAAACTTAGTATGATGCTGAAGATTTGTCTAAGGGGCGAGAGAAGACTCTCGTCCGAGTTGCTTCCTCTTATATTGATTTGGCTTATTTTTAGTACATGCAGAATAATTTAGTTTTTGATAAAGCAAAGGTACCTACGACACTTGAGAGCATGCGCCCTGGAGACTTCTGTCAATGTTCCAACAATTGCATGGGTGCGGATGCTGCCTGTCCATGCCAAACAACTGTTGGGGGTCAGAGTGCATACCTCGGAGGCATTTTGGCAGATGATTTCATCGAGGGGGGCAACGACAGCGATGCACGTTTCTGTAAGAAGGGTGCCCCATGTATTTGGGGTGTGGAAATATGTGAGGGTCATGTTCCTCGTATTTTCCTTAAAGAATGTAATGTTAAGTGCACGTGCAGTAGTGACTGTGGCAATCGTGTTGTTCAGCAGGGCATGAAGTTCCAATTAGAGGTCTTTCATACAACCCTGATGGAATGGGGGATTCGAGCAGCTGAGCGTATACCCAAAGGTGCATTTGTTTTTGAATTGACAGGAGAGATTATAACCAATGCTGAGCTTATTGTTAGGAATAAGCAAGCACATGGCTCTCTTACCTATAGTATGGCACTTGATGCGGACTGGGCTACTGAGCAAAAGGTGGATGACAATAGTGCCTTGTGCTTGGATTCCACTCACTTCGGAAACGTGGCTAGATTTTTGAAGCACAGGTACTATACATTTTGCATTTTCTGTTATTTTTTGGTGTTTTACTTCTTTGCTAGGATTGACCCTTGTCCCTGGACATTGCAGGTGTGGGGATCCGAATCTAGTGGACGTACCTGTTTCAATTGAGAGTGTCAATCGCCACTGCTATCATGTGGCCTTCTTTTCGAATCGTATCATTGAAGTTGGAGAAAAGTTGACGTGGGATTATGGCACATGTTTTAAACACAATGGACCATCACAGTCTGTCTTTCATTGTAGGTGTAATAGCATCTTGTGCAAAGAGAAGGTGTTGCTAAACCTGTTTCAGCAAAAATCAGCTCGAAATCCACCTAAGCCCCGTAGGACCAAATGACTTAGAACTCGTGCTGTCAGGCTTTTAGGGGTAGTAATTTTCTAGCGGTAAATGTATAAATGTACTTAATGTACATGTACTCAGGTACTCCTAAACTTAGGAACTTATTAAATTTTGACAACTCAGGAACTCTTGGCAGCCGAGAGTGCCATCCAACCTTTATTTTGGCAACTCATGGACTTATTAAAATTTGAAGTTCTAAAAACTCAGAAACATATAACTAGAGCAATACAATAAGTGCCCAGTCCTCACCCATATACCACACCTTCAATACCCAAAACATGACTCATTCTATGATAACAACTTCTAAGTATCACATAGATAAAACTGAATCAATGAGCAGCTACAAAATGAACACCTTACTACTCACTTATGAGTCAGGTTCAGATAGGAAACCATTACAAATGAAAGTGAGTTTGAAAACTCACAACTATTTATTAATTTCTCATGGTGGTCACTGTATCTACAGAGACTTTGAACCAATCCTTCAACCAAAACCCACACAGTATCTACAGTTACTAATTCGAACCAATCCTTCGACCAAAGCCTACACAATATCTACAGATGCTTCTAACCAAACCTTCGACCAAAATCCAAAATAGTCGAAACAACCTTAGGAAGCACCTCATGAACTGATCAATGGAACATACTTAATCACCATTGAATGCCCACCACTCCCGTAAGGCTTCTTCACATATCTGTTGTGTTTCAATGGACACCTTGTATACAGGGGTTCCCTTCACCCTATGGGAAGCAAGAATCATAGGGAACTTGCAAGCACGAACCAGATGAGCCTCTACATGAGCATCAACTGCCTTGTCACAAAGCACGTATGTTTCCTCTCCACGCCCATACTTCTTGAAATATTTTGCTCGAATCACATCGTCTCTAGCTCTAAATCCCCCCCCCCCCCCCCCCCACGGACAAGTCATGGAGTCTTGTAACACAAACTTCTTGGCCACACACTGGAGAATGTAATATTCCACCCCATCTTCGTTATCTTCCTCTGCAGGTATCATGAAGTTGTTGCCAATTTCTACCAAATCGCCAACCTCTTCTGAAATACCATCGTACACCCAATTTGCTTCATCGTCCATCTCTTCAATCTGTTGAGCTACAGCAGCAGCGCTGAAGGGCTGCAACCTTTGAACCCGCCATTCCTGCACATGTGCTCAGTTCTCACAATCAATCCATTCACCATCTATACATGGGATACAAAAGCATGACAACTCACGAGTCCTAAGCAGAGTAGGGTCTGTTATGGAGAAGCCTGAAATAGAATAAAGACTTTTGGAGCCTGGTAAAGTGTGGCACTTGATACTATTATCTACATGATCTACAGCTGTATCTCCAATCAACCAAAAAACAGGAGAAAGAGGGGGAGTTGTAGCTTGTGCATATGAGCTTGGTACACGTTCTGTAAACTTCTCCTCGAGGAAATCCACCACTTCGGCTCCATTTCGCAGGGGCCTCAATGGATTCGTGATTTGCTCGCCAGCCAAGGCCCTCTTCACAACAGCCCTTGCACCATCCTATTCACCCTTTCCATGAGCGGATTCAAAGAAGTTCCAATTCATTTTGCACCCTCCAGTAAGCCCAGGGTACCGTGCCACAAAGTACATAGCTGTTGCACACTTAAATTGTGCACTACAGCCGTCACTGTAGACCCAATGCTCCTCCGGAGTTAATCCAGAGTCAATTAGCCAATTCCAATGCAACATCATGCAATGCTGAACAAAAGCAGAATCGTAGGATTTGTCATCAGAGATATAAAAGTGCGTCTGCTTCATAGTCTCGTCTCCTTCTTTCCACATTGTGATGTGAACTAATATGGTCACACTTGTACTGAAATAATACAAGCTTTGCACTTCATTCTGGATGGCGAAGCTATAATTTTCAGCAAAGTCAACGTGGGACACAACAACTCCCTCAGGCACATTCTTCATCATCAGCTGGCATTGCTCATCTTGCCATCGAGCTTTGAAGTTGTGCGTGATGAAGGTAGTCACGGTTTTCTCCATGTATGATAAAAATTCATGTGCCGGTGTCTCTTTGAAAGCCTCCCGAATTCTTTTCTTGGCCTTTCCAGTCTGAGTGTCCACTCCCACCTGGTAGTACTCGAAACACTTCCACTTCAAGGTAAATGTGTTAGAAACAGACTTCTCAAGAAGACAAAATGAAAGCAAATGAAAACCACAGCTAGAACAATCTCCCATAAGGCATTCCAGTTTATGCCACACATCAAACTCTCCTTTCGGACAGACACATGCTTTCCATAACAAGGTTATCCGCTCAAAAATGTGGTCAGCAGCACAACAAATCCCCTCTGCATCGCCTTTGCAAATAACACAAACACAAACACAGTGAACGTGTAGCCCTTGCAGTTTGTCTCACAGATTCCTCAGTCCAATCTTCTTGAACTCCATCTGAACGTGGTAAATACAGCAACATGTATTTCGCTCCTTCAATTTCCGCACCCACCACGGCTTCAGCCTCTCAAATGCCCTTTGCCGCACACTACATTCCGGGTGAACTTCCTTGAACCGCAAGAAGAACGAGGTTTGCAAAACTCAGAAGGATGCACAATAGGTACAATTAGGAACTTTTTGTAAACCATGTACATAACAAAGTTACGAAACATACTAATTGTACAGAAAGTATCTCCACAATGTACTATAAGTGATGCATGTGTTCCGGTCTGTATTCGGAACTTTGGGTTTCTAAGTGGACACACTACAATAGTACATTGGGTACAAACACTAAGTACATAAATTGGTAGTTTCTTCTACACTTTACTATCAAGTGTTAAGAAGTACAGGCGCATCCTAGTACCATTTATACTTGACGATGCCATACGTACACAGGGTACTAAACTAGCAACATAAAGTACATGAGCACCTACTTGACTTGGTTTTCTAGACTGCCTTTGAGGTTCGAAGTAAAAAATGTTCAAGCTCTCACTTCTGCATTGTACAACAGGTGAACAAAGTGCTTCGAGCTATACATTAACATCTTCAACTACTACAAGAACAATTCTGCACATTATTAGGAGTACTAGTGGCCCGGGCTAATATTGTACTTCGAATACTGGATGTACTAGACAGCTCATCACGCTTACTAGTTTCTCTAAGTTTGTCCATCTTCTAATCACTGTAAAACACTATTTATACAAAAAGTAGCAATTCCCCACGACGACTCAAAAAGTGTATTAGGATTCCAGTACAGGAGGAAAAAAACAAGGACTAATCAGTAAGTTTCAACATACCTGAGAATCACATAAATAATGAGTCGGATGAGGCTTAGCCCAGTCTTTCCGACCTACTCTGTGTTTGATAACATCCTTTCTGTTTGGGGATACCTTAGTTTGGGCATTCCACCATAGCTCAATGCACTCTTTAACGTAGTCAGAGAGACCCTCTCTCTTCTTGCGATGTAAGCTAAGACCTAGCACCGTTACCTCAGTATTAGCGGCCCAAATCCTTCTATTCAAAGCAAGATTGATGCTCAGTTCTAACGTTTCCAAAACACGGGACAATGGTCTCACACCATCAATTCCCAAGCTAACTGCTGCATCCAACAGAGCACTCTTCCTGGCTAACAACTCGTTGGAGTTAGCCACCTCTACTAATTGCAATTCATTCCTAAAGTTCTCAATGAACGAATGAATGGCCTTGGCTTCTTGTGGCCGAGCATAGTACTCAGGTAGCAACGGCGATACAGTGTTATGGCGCAATACCCTCTCCACGACATCTCTCCTGCTCTGGGGACCGGGATAGCATCTCAACTTCTGAACTAAATATTGCGCTACACGAAGTGAGATTCGGTTCACTTCTCTCACTGATAGACTATCGTCCACCTCAACATCGGGTGCTGTAGACGCTAAAACAAGAGCTTCCTTGTGTCTTTCTCTGTCTCGTGATCTCTAGCGAGATTTCCTTTCTCTTGCGTTCTCAGTCTCCAAAGTGCGCTGCTCTTCGTGCAAGCGAGCTGCAATGGCCCTAGCTGCTGGACCCGGGCAATTGATGCCATTTCGCACCCTTTGTCTCTTAGCGACGTTACCCATTCCTGGACAAAATAACATACAGTTTGAAGGCATGCAGACATCAGTCGTCTACTAGAAACCAGAGTACGTGGTTCAAAAGTTGCGAAGCTAACAAGATCCAATGGAACCTATGCATGGAGAAAGAAGTTGGCCAGAAAAATCAACATTGTTTCATGAGAATGTCATGTAACTCACCCTCGTAAGTTGACCTTCTCATGTCCTGGCCGGAACAAATGAGCAGCTATCACTTGAAGACTCACAGGGAAGTCTCACTGAAGAAAGAGAATTTGCAACAACGAAGGGACTGCTGGAATACGTTGCTAACTGTGAGGTACCAAATAGAGCACGCCTTCTTGACCCGTCCTTTCTGTTGCACTGTCCTAGATAAAATGCTATATTTCCTTGCTTAGAAATAGGAGTTTCCAAACAAAAAACGTATCTAGAGTCACTGCTCTCACTAATCGACCTCAAACTACGAGAACCCAACTCAGTAGGAGCACTTGCACTGAAATATGATGTAATAAGTTTCTGAACCAGAACAACTGGGCGTCCTGTAGACGTCACCATTTTTCACATTTCATGGACAAAGACCCTAAACTTCTGAATCCATGAGCGTCGGTTCTCCACTGCACAAAAGATTGACAAAATTCCAAACCCAAGGAAAGCTTCGACAACAACCTTGAACGCACACAATCACACACCACCCCGGACGCGCCCAGCAGACGAGGGACTGAGAGAGACGACGATGAAGTTGCCAAGGATGCAGTGGCGGCGTCGCCAAGGACCGGCGTCCAAGAAGAATTGATTTGTCCCTAATACCCAAGATGCGTAGATTTGTCAGTAAAACGTTAGGATGCGCATTGATTTGTGAGTGATACCCGAGATGCGTAGATTTTCCTGTAATATCCAGGATGCGCATTCAAGTCATACTCCTCCGACCAGAGTACAAACATGTACCAAGAGTACTCAGGGTATCAAAATGACATAATCTTGCGCCTAAACATAAGTAACGGTAAATTTTATTTTTTCTAAAATCAACCAGAAGCCATTCTAGAACTAGCTGCTCGCATCTAGAATCTTCAATCCGATTACAAAAAACTTCATTTTCCCTCCAGATATCGATTGCAAACCAAAACTAACTTGTTTCTAAGATTTCTGCCACTCGTGAGTGGCAGACTTCATAGTCAGAGTAGATTCCAAGCCACTTCCCCTCCTTATCTTCATTGCCGAAAAAAAAAAAAAAAATACTTCAACTTCCCACGATATAGAAATTTGTACTTTTGTATGAACAAGCACCCTGTGACATTTTAGTAACTATACTAAAAGTACAAATTTCTCCCACTGAACATGGATTTTCAAGAAAGCGACAATGCACACAGGATCTCCACATGTAACATGTCTAGCAAATAAAAAAAATATGGGAAAATCAACTTCTCAGTTCAAGCAATATCAAGTGCAAACTGAACCTGTCTTCGAAAATGACAATGTGACTCCAAAAAGTATAGAGTCTAGCATACTTACACCCTGCTGCTATGTTGGCTGCATAACCCGTTGTACTATTAGATCTATGAGCACTTCAGTCTTATTTCTCTAAGTTAACCCTCCTCTCAACCTGATTTAGAGTGTTGGACCCTCTCAGATATTCACTCTAGCCCCACATCTCCCTTACAGACAACATGAAGAACCAAGCAGAACCAACCAAAGGCTACAAACGTTTACAGAGAATTCTCCTTACCTACTCTCTACTTCTTTTGTTCAATGCTTTCAAAACCTATACATTTGGCTTTACTAACCCCTGCAAACACTCTGTCTTCAGCTACAGACACTGCGAGCACAACACTAACAGGCTGAAGATCGACAATTTAACGATCCGGTCAAGCGGCTATTCTCTGAAACCCAAAGGACGTAGCATCACGCCCAAGAAGCTGCACCGAATTCTCAAGCCCCGAATTCTCAAGCATTTCCATCACCAACACCGTCGCTCAAAATCACCGAATGAAGAGATCAGCTTCCACACCGACCTGTGGCAACGCAACCACAAAGATCAGACCAACGCATTCAAAGACTACACCAAATCTCAACATGCAGACAACCCCAAACACACAACAGCTAACCAACATCAAGACACCGCAAGAGTCACCTCGCCAGCAAGAGTCACACCGCAGGAGCATATATCGAGCCAACCAGCACGCAAGACAAGGATACCATGCCCATCACCACATTGAAACCCAAGATATCAACCACAAGCTCCAGATCTTGGGATGCGAGATAGAAGGTATAACCTGCAACCACACAAGGCACCATCCAGCAGTAGTAGACCAAGCAGAACATAGACAACATCAGTCATGTTTGCCACTGCACCTGCCGCTGATCATGAAGAGAACTGCAGATCGCAACATAAGCATCATCAGACACAAACCGCATTACGTTACAAGCTACATACAAGTTGCATCAACACGAGCACCAACATGCACAAGTTGCACAAGGAGTGTGCAATCCACCTACCTTAAAGACGTCCCATGCAAAACAAATGACAAGTCATCACCAAACCTGCCAGAGACTACATCAATCCACTCCGGCAGTTGTTGCATCACAGATGTGAAACCATGCGAAGACAACACTCACAGACCGAAACTAAAGCCAAGTGGACGCTGCCCTACGCACAAGAGGATTTGTAAGCTACAAAATCCCAAGCACAAACAACATCAACCGCGCACCCAGGTCAAATCGATACTTCTTGAGGGTACAATTGCAATTTCGAAAAAGCTTTCTCACAACAAACGATGTCTACATGGACACCATAGCCGAAGCGTATATGACCCCCGCAGCAATCACAGTCACAGTTATGACCTTGTTACTCAGTCTCAAGCGACTGACTACAACAGAGCAAGGCAAGTGGAAACTATTCGTGAGAATCGTACTTGTGCCCATACTGGATATGTGTATCCTTGTTTCGACTCTACTGTAATGTGAACCTCTCGAAGCATGGAGAAGAATACCTGGGATGCATGTCAACCGCATCAACACAATCCACACAGGTCCATCTTGAAACAACCACATCAAACCAGCTCAAGCAACCGTAATCTCACCTGCGATACCACAACAGCAAGATATCAGGATAGCACCGCATGGAGAGAGGGAGGATGCACGCGCCGAAAGCCCAACGACAATGAGTAGAGCCCAACCTGTCAAGGCTTTGCCAACACCAGTAAGCAGGTAAGTCCTCTTAACCAAGTAGTGCATAGAATTTTCTTTACAAACCTAATAAATTTACTAGGCCCTACATCGAATAATAACCACGCACGCACATCGCACGATGCCACAGACACTAAATCTAACAATGCAACCAAAACAAACCCTTATGTAGAATTGCAAAACTACCATAGCCGCCACGTAAAAACATGTAACCCTAGAAAGCTCAAAATACACAATATGGAGTACATAAGCGCTTGCTTGCAAGTCCTCTATCTCTCACTTTTGCACATGCGTGTTTACTTACCCGCAAGCTTTAGATGTTATACCCATGCTGCAAGAGTAGACAAAGTACGTAGAACTGGGGATTGTACGAGAAGGGTTTTAGAGGGAGAGTTGAGGTTTGGGGCTGTAAAGATCGGAGAGGAGCTATCAAAGTCCGGGAAGGAACTGTCGAAGACGGAGGTACCCAAGGCACCTTCAAAGGAGTTGACCGCGGCTGATAATCAAGTGAAGAGAAGGGGTGCTGCTGGCTTACCAAAGAAGGCGAAGAGCGCCGCTTTTCCAACGAAGAGTGCGACGAGGAAAAAAATTTCGAGGAAGAAGGGCGGTGCTGGTCCGGTGAAGACTCGGACTAGAGCTGCTTCGGGGAAGACGCCGAAGGAAGGTACCGAAGACCTACCCAAGAAGCACAAAGGGCAAACTGCTTTGCTACCGAGAGCGACGGAGGTTGCAGTGAAGACGACACTTGCGGCAGGGTCAACTTCAGCGGCGTCGGAAGCAACCACAGTAGTAGCGAAGAAGGCGTTCTCGACAGAAGAGGTGATGGTCTCGGCAGGAGAGGTGGCGGTGGTGGCAGCTTCAAAACCTATTGCCGCGGCGAAGTCATCAACGGCAACTCCAAAGAAGGGCGGTGACAACAAGAAGACACCGGCGGCTGACATAGGCGGATGGCAATTGGAGGCGACATCGACCTCGGCACCAACGAAGGGGACGACTGCGACTCTTTGGAGAGCTGGAGAGCCTGCTGTCACGACGGAGTTTACAACGACGAGTTTACAATTACGAGTAATTAGTGCTACCGTCGGAGAGCAGAATCTGCATGTAAAAAAGAACCTGCGTCGGGGAGAGAAAGCAGTCAAGGAGAATTCAAGCAGGTAGTCAGGAGATATTCGGCAAAGGTTCAGAGGTGCATCGACGCTAATCTCAGGTAAAATGGTCCTTGATTTTTGCATAAGACTAGAAAGATTTCACTTGCACTGCAGTTGCAGTGGATGGAAATGTATCACCTCATACTATAAGAGAGATTTAAAGAGTTGGAATGCTTTCAGCCTAAGGCTGAAGCAACCTTGTGCATGTGCAATTAAGTTTGGATCAATTGTAGGGGTTATTAGAATTAGGTTCATTATAAAGGATTCTTGCATTAAATCAGCATGCATGTTTTGAAATCGTAGTATGATTAGAAATATTTGTCTGGTTGGATATGTGAGTAGCAATGGTTATTACAGCCAGCCTATGATTGATCTTTGCAACTCTCAAAATCTGCAAACTTATGATATTGTGAATTCTTATTACAAAATGCTTAGGTTGCCTATGTTATTGTATAGTAGTGGTTACATGTGTTGTGATCCCCTTCAAAGGGAAAATTGCTGTAAGAGCAAGCACAACCAGTTTGTGTTTGTTTCTAATAGTAATACAAATGTATGGACTAGAAATCTAGATTTTGATATGTTTGCCAATGATCAATCATTGAAGAGCAGAAAATGCTTTGAGATTGTAGGACCTTTGCTATGTATGAAGCTGTCATTGAAATGTATGATTGAATTTGAAATGCTTTGCAATGTTATCCTCTTCCCACTTACTCTTTATCAAGGAGGCCGACAACTTAATTTGTGCAATCATAGAGTATGTCGGGTGATAAAAGGTAAAATCTCTGCAAATCGTATGAAACACTTACAAAATCTTTGTTATTGTTACAGAATGACAACTCCATCCGACAGTATCTCTAGCACTAGAAAACTTTTTGAAACTAATGTTGAAAGTCTTGCTGGACTGTCATCTGGTCAAAAGCGTCCAGTCTTGGCTGTGACTCTCTCCAGCCAAAAGAAGGTCAAGGCCAAACCATCTGAGATGCAACATCCTCCCTTTTGGTTGGGGTTACATGCATTGAATTGTTTGGCAATTGAACAAAAGGGCCCCAAAGAGCCTTCATGTTCTGCAAGTGAATTGGTGAGGCTTGGGATGGCTCATGAAGCTGCACTTGAATACGTAGACGCAATTCCGTCCTTTCCTTATGTCCTTCAAGATGAGTGGCCATCTAAAAAGGCAGATGGAAAAAATGGAGGACATTTCAACCTCACACAATTACCACATGACGTGGAAATTGATGAGTTTGGATTTGCCTTGGACTACCAAGTTGCGATCTTTTTTGAGGTAGGGGTAAAAGTCATCCAGAGTGATGAATTTTTTGCTTGGACAATGGATAGGCTCAAAGTGATGGAAATTGAATTGGAGGATCAATTGCGAGAACCATTAACAATCATGTGCTTCCATGGTTCGAAGCAGGGTTGTTCATGGGACATAAGGCCTGGTCCGTCCGTTCGGTCCGCTCGTCTGTCCGATAAGGATTAGGGGAGGTCCGTTTGACCAGGACTTACGGTTGACCGTCCAAAAGGTGAAATGGAAGTTACCTTGGCCACCTAGGATGCCACGCGTCTGACATGTCAACAAATATTCCACATATAGAGTTTACACGGAGGATGACGTGGCTAAGAGGAAGGGCGCCAACGCCTTGGAGGACGGGAGGCGCGAGCGGCTGAGAGGGGGGTGCGAGCGACTTGGGAAGGGGGGCGCTAGCGCCTCCAAAGGGGGGGCGCGAGCGAGGCGGCGAGGGGGTGGGTGGGGGCGAGCATGGGGGTGGGTGGGGGCGCGAGCGCCTGCAAAGGGGGAGCGCAAGCGGGGAACAAAAATCAAGCATTGAAGGAAATTAAGACATGAGTGAAGTTTTCATAGTGACATAAATGAGAGAAGTTTCAATTCATGTCGAAACAAAATTACATTCAATAGCCTTAGCTAATGTTTAATGGACATTGACTAAGGTTAACATATAAGTATCTACGTATAGAATTTTGATATATATATTATATTTTTTTGTGATTTTTTAAAATTGTTTTGGAGTCATATATATTATACTTTCTCTATGTAACTTCTATATGTAATATGCTGAAAGATGTATTACTTTATTTTATTTTTTTTGGCGGTGCGCCGCTCTGGATTCCTTCGAGTACCGGGCATACCCAATGGTACTCTTACAACAATGTCTTCATCATCAGGTGCTTCTTCACGGCTATCTTCCGATGAGTAATATCCTTCTGAGGATTTCGAGCCCTCGTCATCTCCATCTCCGCAATTAATAGGCACATACTCCTCCACCGTGGAATGAATGTTGCGCAATTCGTGGTCAATTGTACCATCCACCACCGTGGTCACAATTCTTTTGACCTTCCGTCTTTTGGTCTTATCGGTGATCCCGTCCACATTCATTACGGGTAATCTACGTTTACCCACAGCCACAGGTAAAGACGGGGTTGTCCCAACAGTATATCCTGAAAAAAAAAGGGCAAACTTTTGTTGGACCTTTCCGCGACCGTATCACTCCACGACGCGTCGTAGAAGGTCCGGCCGGTAGACCTCCTCCTGAAGAAGTGAGTGGAACACTTGTATTCGCTGTTGGAGTTATTGAACCATGCCCAGTAGAAGTGCTTGAACAAGGTGGGGGAAGTCTACCCAACCCTGCAAGTACTGCTCCAATTGAAGGTGTACTCTGGGGCAGCGGTGTTTGAAACAATCGGCCAATAGGAATTTCATCTTCTTGTCCATTTCTAACTCTCTCTGATTGTTCATTTCTTGGGGGGCTTTCATTCAAACCTCCGGACCTGATTGTTTCCTCAACATTTTCTGGCAGAGCGCCTCGGAGTTGTTCAACTTCTTCTCCTCCCTCAACGTCTTGTGGAATTGGAATTTGCTCTCCCATGTTGTTACCCCCTCCTTCATTGTCATTGTTGGAAATGCTACGAACCGGGTGAATGTCATCATTATCGCCACCATCGTCGCTTTGATGCTGAGTCATTTCGACTTCAAATTCATCGTCAATATCATCGTCTGCCCGATCGTATGCGACCTTGCCTCTAGTTCGTATTTCATTGACAACGTGGTGAGGCGAAGTAGCTGCCTCTTCATCAAATCCTGCCCAGTCAAAAACTCCATTCGGCTGGTTAACGTGTTCATTGCGTGGCATGTCACCACTAGCATTGTCCACGGGTAACTCTGGATACTCATCATCCATAGTAACACGAGTATAATGAACTCCACCGTCGTCACCATCGCCTTCATTATCTTCAACTCCATCGTCGAATCCTTCATCTCCATCATCATCACATACTTCTTCATCGTGCATGGCTGGAACTTCTTCATCCGAGTCTTCGGAGAACGGTTGGTTGTCGTACCAAATAACAGGATCCGCTCCACGTCGTTCTCGAAGGAGCTTACTGTTCGTGTAAATGTACACCAAGTCCTCTGCCTTCTTCACGCCCAATCGGTTGCGAACCTTATTGTGAACAAAGCAATACATGCTTCAATTTCGCTTACATGATGATGCCGAGCATGTTAACGAAAAGATGCGCTTTGCTATGAAGGGCAACGCATCGCCTCCAACCCGCTGCCACCATTGATGAGGTAGCATCCGATTTTGTTGAATGTTTGGGGCTTCCAATGGGCTGAATAGATTGGTGGGTTCCTCAAATTGTGTTAGCTCGAACATCACAGTATCATGGTCCAGTCCAAGGCACTCACTTAAATGAATTAGCACTTGCAAGAGTGCACGCTTTGCAGCACCGTTAATCAATAGCTCGTGGCTCTACGGGAAAATGTAGGGATTCAACATGGCACCTGCGTAGTAGAGATCTGTCAACATCATCTTCCATCTCTTCGTAAAATGTTTCTCAAAGTGCCTTGCTATAGCAGGGTCTAGGAAAAAAGGGTCACCCCGTAGACGGAACACATGCTTCTTCGGATTATTCATGGCCAACCACGCCCTCCCCATTGCCGGTGTTTGTCCATCCAAGGTCTTCAAGGTCACAACAGCCGGCTTCATAACATGCACAAGATCCTCACAACGTAACCAAAATGTCTCATCGAGAATGGTACTCCGTACTTGACAAGCTATGGCGTGAGCACGATACCCGTTTGACGGATTGAATAAAGTACCCACATATTTGTCCCATTTCTGATGGAGTACTACCTGAATTAGTGCCTCCCTCAGTTCAAGCAATCAAACAATCTTCAAGTATTGGCATCCAAATCTTGTCTCCGCTGGTAACAACAAAGACAACTTTGGGCTGAATTGTCAAAACAAAGCCATGGTCACATGACGGTATGCGTTTTGCCAAGATAATCAACTCTTTGCGTTTTGCCAAGAGAATTCCTTCCTCCAATCTACCACTAAGAGGTCCATGATGTGAGTTGCACATCCTTGCTTGTAAATGTGTGGGTAAGCTTCTACCACCTGGTCCATGGCTCCCAACATCGCACTAGCATTGTCAGAGCAAATCTGTACCACATTCTGCGGTCCAACTTCTTTGATGTACTCTTTCAATTTTCCGGCTATGTATGCTTTTGATTTCTTGTTCCCCGTTCTATCAATGGAACCAAGGAATATATCTCCCGCTCGACACACAAGCATGACATTCATCAACGGTCGACAAACAACGTTGTCCCATCCATCCGAGCAAATAGTTGCCCCGTACAAGCTAATACACTGCTTGGTTTTCTCCTCTATTTTTGTCTTGACAAGCTGCTTTGTTAGCTGGATGTGCTTGGTTTGCATTGCGTTGTACGCTGGTGGACGGTAGACAATACCTGCTTTCGAGGTTGCCTCGACTACAGCAACGAATGTTGTATGTCTAACCACATCTGATAGCCTTGGTAAAACTTTGTTGCCGCATAGATCTTGGTGTACATTAATCGCCTCTGCTTAGAAGCGGAGTTGACTGAGACGGTTCAACTTAAGAAATCCTTTCCTCTGGGACCTCCTCCGTTCCCTGAGGCACTTCCGTAGATTGCTCAGCAGGCATACACTGGCTAGAACATGGTGCCAAGTGTGCCTTGCCATCACCACCGTCAGTGCCGAAGATCTCCGCATGTGTCATTCTTTTTGGTATTACATTACCACAATTGGCAAAGCGCCTAAATACGGCGGCAGGGGCCTTGGTACAATGACTCTTGCTTGAACCTTCACCCCATCCATAGTGCTTCATAGCTCTTTGTCATTTATAACGAAAAGTGAAATTGCACCACACACATTTAACATGGTCCTCATCAATGAACGTCCACCACGGAGCCCACTCAGCCGTCGACTGACGCTGTTGACCTGCCATTCACCGTGTCTTTGGAAAAGTACAATGATCTCTTGTCTGCAAGTGTTAGTATGACACATGTGAGAAAAAAAAATGGTATGTGTAGACATCAATCACAGGCCAATGTGATGCACATAGTCTCAAGCAAAGAGCC
Source organism: Ceratodon purpureus (assembly GCA_014871385.1). Lineage (NCBI taxonomy): Eukaryota > Viridiplantae > Streptophyta > Bryopsida > Pseudoditrichales > Ditrichaceae > Ceratodon > Ceratodon purpureus. The sequence goes on from CM026426.1 coordinate 103,198,580, forward strand.
CACAAGGAGTTTTGGGACTAGAGGCCATAATTTGAAATGAAATTAGGCTTGGCCTAAGTTGGTTGCATTTATACTTGTGAGCGGGGGGCGCGAGCTCCTGAGGGGGTGAGAGCTTCTCACATGGGGGAGAGAGTGTCTGTTAGGGGAGGCGAGAACTTCTAAGTGGGGCCAGAGATTTTGCGAGTGGGCGGCGGGAGCTTCTGTAAGGGGGGGCGAGTGCTTCTTTAGGGGGCGCGAGCTATTGTAAAGGGCGGCACGAGCTATCGTAAGGGGGGGCGCAAGCTACTGTAAGAGGGGGCGCGAGCTTCTAAGGGGGCAGTCCTGGTGAATGGGTCATACAATTTTTTTTCATTTTTTTTTAATAACGTTTTTTCATTCCATTACAAAACCAACAATAGCATTTCATGTTCCACCAAGGCACGTATACGCCGAAAAAATGATTTATTAAAATATTAGAAATGTGCAAACAAGGCCACATAGGCAATCAAAATGTTCCAAATGTAAATGACTATGGAACTACAATGTGTATCTAAAACAACCATTGGGAGCTTGGAAGTTGTAAGGGGGACTCATCAAATCATCCACAACTTTTGCAAGTAAAAGCCTCTTCGCAGGGTCTTCGTTAACCAAGCCATCCAACTTTGATGAGAATGCAATCATTGACATTGGATCCTTTAAGAGTTCTCTGCATTCTTCGTCGTTCCATATCTTCTTTGCCAAATGGCCTACCAAATATGCAACAGATTATGTTGAACATGGATGCATCCTCTTCATGCACTCCAAATTGCGTTCATCATCATCTTTGTCGCCATATAAAAAAAACAACTCCGGTGCGACTCCTACCCTACTCTTCTTTAATTGTACAAAATCATCGGGCTTCCTCACACCATAAGGGGAGGCCTTCTTCTCAATGACTCTGCTTGCCATACCCCAATCGCACACACCAATATATACTTTATCCTTGTCATGAGGTGGAAAGTGGAGTAGAATGTTGGATTGCGTTAAGTCGTTGTGGAGGATTTCAGCCTTATGGACTATGTCCATAACGTAGATGAGACTCCATGCCAACATTCCTCGGTTCTTTTGATAGGCAACAATTCTCTGGCAGCTTCGATGGGCTTTTAAGGCAGCTTCAAAATTTCTTTGTAACTTACTACCTCAGACGCCTTCTCATTATAATTTGAGGAAGTTGCGGAGGCAATCTCCGTTCCACCACAGGGTATAAGCTTCCATGGTCTTTGAGTGACATGCCCAAAATTTTATCACACCCGGATGCTCTACGGGGCAAACCATGGCCTCAATAGCTCGTTCGTTTCGCTTATCCTCCTCAGAAATGGCCTTGGAAAGTTTTCCCACAAATTCGATGTGAATTCGAATACGCTTCATATTGGCTATTCGCACTTTTCGCACTTTGCCATACCCCCCTTGGGCATTGAAGCCAGATAACAGCACAACTTTGGCTGTAATCGGAATCCAGATTAGTGAACCATACATGTGTGCTTCCAATGCTGAGTTCAAAGCTTGTTCATTCCAAGGCATTCCCCTTGGAACATCTGTGACATGCCTCTTGAACCGCTGTCAGTTTCTGAATAAACACTTTGTCTTGGTTGCTCCATTCTTCGCCTTGCGGTTTCTTCACATGTGATTCAAACACATGAATGACATTTGTCGTAGCACTGCTCACTTGTTGTGTCAACCACTTAGGGCTGTGATAATACTTCGTCATGCAATCCATGTAGAACTCTGACCCTTCTAATGCGCTCCAAAATTCCCTTTCCAAATCACGTTGGAGGTTGTAGATACCATTCTCTCCTTGATCAAGGTACATTGCCTTCAACATTCGTATGGTACGGGCCTTGTAGTACTCGAGGGTCACCTTCCTGATGATATGCGTATACTCCAATGGTGGATAATCCTCATCGTTCTCGTGCGCCACTATACTCTTCTTCTTTATCCCCTTCGAGCTAGATCAAGGAGTAGAACCTGTATGCGATTCAGCTCTTACACAACTCATAGGGTCCACTGCATCTGGAGCAGCCAAATCTTCATAGATAGGCCGCTTGCCGGAGCCTTGTCTAGAAGACATCGCAAAGTAAATCCCTGAAAAAAAAAATCAACACGCTTGCACCCCCCAGGTAACCCACTGCCACCTTCTGCCCTTGGACCCACTCGCGCTACCCCCCCACCTTTTGTTTTAGAACTTTTAGTTTTATTTTCTTGTTTTTCTTCTGAAGGAATTCGAATCTCTGCACTACTTTCTAAAAGAAAAAATAAAATAAATATTAAAAGAAACAACTTAAAAAATAGAAACTCCGGGGATTTTATACATGCACAACCGCTCCTCCACCTCTCTTCCACTCCATGCTATTGATTTTATATTATTCCCTCTATCTCTTCCAATGTTTTTTCTTTTTTAGTTTTCTACATCTCTACTAATATTAATGTTTTATTTTTTTATTGTCAACATTTTATTGTTCATCCTGCTTAGATCATTATTCCATTAAGGCATAACTCAGTTTCTAATCATTATGAGATTTATTTATCTTTATATCTTCTTCCATCCCATGTTATTCATCCCTTTTAATTCCGAGTCTCTTATTATAGTCATGATTGTTTTTATATAATTTGATCATTTCATCCCCAAATTTTTCAAATCTGTATTCCTTATTTAAATATTTGTTTGTATTTTTGTCCTCCAACCTTCTTCAATGCTACTCGAATGATTTCATACAATTCTATGTAGGTTCATGACCCTCTCGCACCCACCCCCGGACCCGCTCGCGCCCCCTCCAAACCTGCTTGCGCCCCCTCTCTGAACCGGCTCGTGCCCCCCCTTAACCCGCTCGCCCGTCCCCTGAACCCGCTCGCGTCCCCTCTTGAACCCGCTCGCGCCCCCTCTGAACCCGCTCGCGCCCCTTCCCCCTCACTTTATTAAGCCTCACCTTGGCACTCACGCCTTGAACTACCTCACGGTGGCTTATTGCTGAATACTTGGATGGGCTACAAAGTATCGTTAGAATACCATAATCAACCACTTAGAAGATTTGTAAAATCATTTGGGTGAAGTTTTGAGTAGTTGGTGTGTTTTTTAACACACTCAACTTTACCGGTACACCACGATGGAGGGAAACCCAGCTCCGGCGGCGGCAGTGCCACTCACCAAGGCGGAAAAAAAGCGAATCAAAGATCGTGAACGGAAGCGTGGTGGTAAGAAGATGAAGAAGCGCCTTCAAGTGTTGAACAACCTGACGAAGTTGGCATTTAAAGGTTGGCAAGATGAGCCGGAACCGTGGATATATTCCACATGCAAGGAATTCATTGAGTGGTGCCACATCACAAAAATATTTCCACACGAGCGCCACAGAAATCACTTGATCTCAGACAAGGCTAACCACTATTATTGCTTGAATGCGGAGTTTGTTGAACGTTGTATACAAGTTTACCAGCATCTATACAAGCAACGATCTATAGAACGCAATGAAGCACCATTGTTCATTTGCAGAATGGTTTATGCTGAGGTGGTGCTTCACAAAGTGGTGGATTGGTCCACCATCAAAACCACAAGGAGTGTTAGGGCGCCGACAGTGCGTGACATTCCCAAACAAAGGGTATACCCACATGGTGACTTGGGAAAAAAAATGAAGGTAAAGCCACAAGAGAGGGATCTTGAGACAGTAGAGTAAGAACCAGATTCTGATTCCGATGGTCATCGTGAAGAAAGAGTGCCACATAGAGTTGCAGCACTAGCAAATATGGCTGTAGTGCCTCCAATCAACTATCCAGCGGACGGTACAGAACCTCACGTTGATGCGAACATCAACTTCATGGAAAACGATCCGAATCCTGCAGCTAATTTGGAGGTGGTCAGAACTAAACCTACAATAGTTCTTAGGATGCCGGTTCTAGTTAGAAATGACCAGTCTAACCGAACCGAGGAGGTCGGGGAGTTGCAATTAAAGGTTATAGAAAAGGATGCTTTGATTGCAGAGTTACAAGAGACCATCGGAAAACTACGATTGGAATCAGCAGGAAAAGATGCAGTAATATCAGATTTGCGCAATCAATTGCAAGAACAAGAAAGACCTCAGTCTTCTGTAGCCAATGAAATACCTGTAGTTCAGGATCCAATCTTGGTGGATGAATCTTACATCAACAACACAGTTGATGTTGCAACGGCCGGTGTGTTGGAAAATATTTCTACACTTGAAAAACGACGACAGGTTGAAGTGATATTGCCTCCACCAGCCCCATACGCGCGACCCTATGTGGACATTGATGGACCATTAAGTCAAGATTCCTCGTCATTTCCACCCAATGCTCAAACGGGAGAAGTGGAGATATTGATGAGAGCGAATGATGAATTGCGGCTCCTTGTTTCTAAGCTCGCTAAATCATACTACGAGTGGAAAGTGGCAACCGTTCTCAGCGTTGATCGCGGTCGCCAAATCGCATTAGAGCTCAAGAGGATCGACAAATCGTACTTGCAACACAACAGACGAAGGGATTTTGGCCTCACTTCATGGATTAATGCAGATGATATGTTTCCATCCACTCTGCAAATGCAAGAATCGAATCCTAAACTCATAGATTGGGCCCACTTGGATTTCGATGTGGAGAACGCAACTTCGTGCCATGATCTTCAAATGAAGAAAGGAGTTGAAAGCAGAAAGCTTTGGCCAAATCCTCAACCGTGGGTGTTGGATGGTTCGAAACAATGTATGGTGAATCTAAATCCATTTGGTCCGGAGGGTGGATGGGCAGTTGGATCATGTACCCACATGTTCCATCCAATGTGTTTAATTAACATTTTTTTGGTTAGGAGATTTTGCCCGATGTGCAAATCCCCGTTCCATGAACGCTTGTACGAGGTTTTTGGACTCACTCCATACATGCCACGGCCCACCAAGCCATGAGAGAAATCCCGAAAACACACCAGGTGAAGAGTACCGCAACATGTGGGGGGAAGATTTGATTTGGAGTTGGCGGGCCCAGACTCACTCCGTCTTCAAGAGCAATGTAAGTGACGAGTTGGGGTAAGAGAATGACAACAAGCAGATTGTGAGGGTGGCAAAGAAGATAATTGGATCAAAGAAGGAGGACCAAGGGAAACGAAATTTCTTCTATCAGACTTTGAATAGATACTGGGATACAAAGCATAAGAAGTTCCAACTTGGTACGCACCCAAAAGGCCTCATATGGAACAAGGAGGGGGAATTGATTACAGATCTTGAAGGTCACGCCACTCTGACCGCTCGAGAGGCAGTCCAAATGTCTCTTTTCGAGGTGGCAGGATCTTTTCAAAAATGAAGCTCTTGACTTTCTTCTGGAGGAACACTCTCCATAGACATTGCGTACATTGGCAGAATTGAGGAACTCGCAAATTTTGCGTTCTCTCAGTGAAACCGATGGCCCATTCTGGCGGACACGGACGAGAGCCAGGCGCACCTAGATGCTAGACGATAGAGCGGGACCAAGTAGCACAACGGGAGTAGATGCGGATGAATAGGAATAGTTACAACTTAGTACTAAGTGACTAGTTTTCGTATACTACAGTTTTTTATTTTTTAGTTTGAAATGGTAAAGAAATGCTTTTACTTTCATAAATGTACACAACATTGCAAAGTCCATGTATTCTGGCTCACGAGTATCTCAATTTCCCTATAGTGAAATTACACAGTTGTCATTGCGCTTAGCTCCAACGTATTCTTCTGATGCAAATGTTAATTTTTTTTGCATAGTCAAAACTTTACTATATCTTACATGTGAGCAAAATAGGAGCATGTATTACTTTGTTCACAATAAGGTTCGCAACCGATTGGGCGTGAAGAAGGCAGAGGACTTGGTGTACATTTACACGAACAGTAAGCTCCTTCGAGAACGACGTAGAGCAGATCCTGTTCTTTGGTACGAGAATCAACCGTTTTCCGAAGACTCGGATGAAGAAGTTCCAGCCATGTACGATGAAGACGTATGTGATGATGATGGAGATGAAGGATTCCACGACGGAGTTGAAGATAATGAAGGCGATGGTGACGACGATGGTGTTCATTATACTCGTGCTACTATGGATGATGAGTATCCAGAGTTACCCGTGGACAATGCTAGTGGTGACATGCCACGCAATGAACACGTTAACCAGCCGAATGGAGTTTTTGACTCGGCATGATTTGATGAAGAGGCAACTACTTCGCCTCACCACGTTGTCAATGAAATACGAACTAGAGGCGAGGTCGCATACGATCGGGCAGACGATGATATTGACGATGAATTTGAAGTCGAAATGACCTAGCATCAAAGCGACGATGGTGGCGATAATGATGACATTCACCCGGTTCGTAGCATTTCCAACAATGACAATGAAGGAGGGGGTAACAACATGGGAGAGCAAATTCCAATTCCACAAGACGTTGAGGGAGGAGAAGAAGTTGAACAACTCCGAGGCGCTCTGCCAGAAAATGTTGAGGAAACAATCAGGTCCGGAGGTTTGAATGAAAGCCCCCCAAGAAATGAACAATCAGAGAGAGTTAGAAATGGACAAGAAGATGAAATTCCTATTGGCCGATTGTTTCAAACACCGCTGCCCCAGAGTACACCTTCAATTGGAGCAGTACTTGCAGGGTTGGGTAGACTTCCCCCACCTTGTTCAAGCACTTCTACTGGGCATGGTTCAATAACTCCAACAGCGAATACAAGTGTTCCACTCACTTCTTCAGGAGGAGGTCTACCGGCCGGACCTTCTACGACGCGTCGTGGAGTGATACGGTCGCGGAAAGGTCCAACAAAAGTTTGCCCTTTTTTTTCAGGATATACTGTTGGGACAACCCCGTCTTTACCTGTGGCTGTGGGTAAACGTAGATTACCCGTAATGAATGTGGACGGGATCACCGATAAGACCAAAAGACGGAAGGTCAAAAGAATTGTGACCACGGTGGTGGATGGTACAATTGACCACGAATTGCGCAACATTCATTCCACGGTGGAGGAGTATGTGCCTATTAATTGCGGAGATGGAGATGACGAGGGCTCGAAATCCTCAGAAGGATATTACTCATCGGAAGATAGCCGTGAAGAAGCACCTGATGATGAAGACATTGTTGTAAGAGTACCATTGGGTATGCCCGGTGCTCGAAGGAATCTAGAGCGGCGCACCGCCAAAAAAAATAAAATAAAGTAATACATCTTTCAGCATATTACATATAGAAGTTACATAGAGAAAGTATAATATATATGACTCCAAAACAATTTTAAAAAATCACAAAAAAATATAATATATATATCAAAATTCTATACGTAGATACTTATATGTTAACCTTAGTCAATGTCCATTAAACATTAGCTAAGGCTATTGAATGTAATTTTGTTTCGACATGAATTGAAACTTCTCTCATTTATGTCACTATGAAAACTTCACTCATGTCTTAATTTCCTTCAATGCTTGATTTTTGTTCCCCGCTTGCGCTCCCCCTTTGCAGGCGCTCGCGCCCCCACCCACCCCCATGCTCGCCCCCACCCACCCCCTCGCCCCCTCGCTCGCGCCCCCCCTTCGCAGGCGCTTGCACCCCTCCTTGTCGCTCGCACCTCCCTTCCCAAGACGCTCGCCCCCCCCCCCCCCCCCCCCCTCTCAGCCGCTGGCGCCCCCCCTCTCAGCCACTCGCGCCCGCCTCCCCCAAGGCGTTGGCGCCCTTCCTCTTAGCCACGTCATCCTCCGAGTCAACTCTATATGTGGAATATTTGGTGACATGGCAGACGCGTGGCATCCTAGGTGGCCAAGGTAACTCGCATTTCATTATTTGGATGGTAACCCGTAAGTCCTTGTCAAACGGACCTCCCTTGACCCTTAACGGACGGACGAGCGGACCGAACGGACGGACCGGTCCTTATGTCCCATGAACAACCCTGCCCAGGTTCAATTAACGGAGAAGATTGTGCATCAACATATCATTTATGTCAGGAACATACAAGATCAAAGACTGAGGGCTATAGCAATAGAGCAAATGGAGAAGTCCTTATCAGCTATCGGGGCTCACAGTGGCAACGTGGAGATTAGGAAGGATCCGAAACTGAGTGGCAGCACAAGGAATGTGCCAAAGAAACCATCCATCAGTGGGGTTGTTGCCAGCAGACTATTTAAACTTCTTGGGCATTAAGCATGGGAGCCTTGCAGTTTAGCTCGAATCGAGCTAAACTGCTTGGGCATTAAGCATGGGAGCCCAAGCAATTTAGCTCGACTCGAGCTAAACTGCAAAGCTCCTCCCAGGAAGTGGAGGAGAGTTGTACCTCTAGTTTAGCTCGAGTCGAGTTAAACTATAGGCTGCTAAGCAGTTTAGCTGGAGTCGAGCTAAACTGTGGGCTTTTATGATCGAATTTCCGTGAGTTTGATGAATAATATATTGCATTATTCTTTGTTTTTGTTGAATTTTACATTTCAGCACTGCAGTCAAGCCTTGTTTCATGAGGAGTATATGATATTGGCATTTGGTTTTATACCTCTCGGCCATTTCCAGATGAATTAGCTGCTGTTTCTCTCTTGGAAATTATGTCAATCGTGTTTTGCCTGCAATAAGAAATGGTTGCAGAGGATCAGAAGATGGGATAAATATTAGAAACGTTCAATATTCCTACCGAAAAATACGGGAGAAAAGTACAAATGTAATCGGATTCCTTTTCAGAAGATTCTAATATAAGCAAAGTCGATCAGATTACCATAACACATAAACATATGGCTCAAAACAATGGCGCCAAAATGAATGCAATATAGCAAAATCTGTTCTCAACATAACTACAACCTCGACATCAATTAACCTAACGTTCAGTCCTCAAATCATTAGAACCTATCAATTCCGACACACAGCAATGACAATATTGCAGGAATAGTCGTATCAGTTTTCCAGAATTACTGAAATGCATGTTGTTTGACCTACAATTCGAATAAAACAAGCAATTCAAACTAGACAATCGTAACAATTACAGTGAATTATTGAACATTCATAGCTTCAATTCAATTCCGCAAATTTAACTCCAACAGAATTTCTGTGCATATTCTTTGTAAAGACAAGTAGTTGAAATCAACGACACGAATCCATGACAAGAGTTTAAATCAAAAAATCCACATTTCCAACGACAAGTATCGAAAACAATACAGAGCTTTGGATATTGACAGAACTGTTCCAAAAAAAAACCGCACGCGAACTGATAAAAGTGAACGAAGGTGATGACTTACCTGGAAACCCTGTGAAGAAAACCCTGCTTCGTAAACCTCCGCAACCTCCACTTCACTCCGCGATTGTCAATACAACAAAACTATGAACAACTATGTGTATGCAAATAACCCTAAACTGTGTCCTACCAAAGGAGCTGAATCCCTTATACCCTTGCTGAAATATGAACACTCGGACACAGAACCCTCAAAGCAGAAACCTTGAACAATGTATACAAGAAATACCCCAAACCCATCCTCCGCGCACAAACAACCCTAAACCGAAAATGAAAACATAAACCCTAAACACCGCAAACCAATTTCAGGAAACAACCTACACTGAAACAACTCAACCACTGTAGACCCAACTATTCTAACAAGTAAATGAACTTCAACTCGCGGGAAACAATCTGCTCAACCTACGCAAACTGCAACCAAGATATTCCGCGCCTTAGACACAACTTCCGCCACACAGAGAAACCATGTAGAGAACAGTGGAAAAGTGGTGTGGACGAGGTCGGGGGTGGGGTGCTCGTCATCGCCCTCGCAGGGACCAAAGACCGCGCCGAGTTTGAGTTCGGCCCGGTCACCGCGGGGTCCAAAGCCCGTCCTCGCGGGTTAATTGTTTTCATTTTTTGAAATTAAAATTCTATGAGATTGAACTACGAAATTAATTGTTCTTTAGTGAAGGAAAAAAAAAATACATGTGTATTGATTGCTATAAATTATAATTCAATCTTCTAAAAAATTAATATAAATTGAATATGAGACGTCTACGAATTTAATTAACATAATAATCCTAATTAACATAATAATCCTTCCAGATATATGAAATTAATATTTGGTCAAAGACAAATTTAATTTTAATACACAATATTGGAGTTTAAATAATAGTTTGCAATTATATTGCGAAAGCATCAAATATGAATACACTATAAGCAATGAAAATTAATTTACTATACTCTAATTGGGAACATATTTACGCAAATGTTATCATCATATTATTCTTCTACAACATGTCAGTATAATTATGAATTAGAGTTCTATTCCAAATAAATTCCATGCCATTTCAAAGATTTTGATAATTCAGAATTCATATACAAGCATGTACATAGATACTGCAATTTGAAAATTTGATTTTCATTACGGAATAATGTTAGTTATATCAGAATCACTGAATGGTATTATTAATATTTGTAAGAATTGCGAGTTAAATATTATTGTTCCTTTTTTGATTTTATTTTTATGAACCTGATTCGGGTAGTGAGAAAGTGAAAATAACTTTTTATAGGAATTTACTTTAAAGATAGATAGTGCGCTTCAGTCTCCAAATTGTTAACCCCATATGGTTAGGTAAACCTGCTCTTTCTTACCTTAAGAAGAATTCACCATGATGGCTCCAATGACTCACATGGGATTGGAGAACCATGACCCTTAATGTGTACTGTGAATGGGGTTGAGGTTACCAACCCAGTGTGAGTTTCAATGAAACCTAAACAGGATAGGGAACTCGTTTTTTCAGGGTTCTGATGAAATGTATTGGTAATATTTTACAATGCTTCACAACATGCTTGCATGATGTGAAGTTGGTTTAGGGTTTTGATTGAATTTGCATTTATATACATTTCTGAATCTACATTAGATTTTGATTTTTGATTTTTTTGAATTAACTAAATTTTAATCAATTCAATAATGCTTCTTCCAATTTTGTAATAATAATTTGTAGTTTTTTGCCTAAGCATCAAATTCAAATACACTATTTGCAATGATAATGAATTTCATATACGCAAATTGGAAACATTATTACCTAAATATAATCATCATATTCCTAAAGTACATGTTAGGAACATAATTTAATTATAATATAATAATATAGTATAGTATACTAAGGTACTAATATATTCATTTACAAATTTATTTTTAGTTATTGATTATGAAACGAGAATAATAATCTATATTCAAGTATACACAAATCTAAAAATGATATACAAATATATTCAAGTATATATACCCAGTACATTGTTAAAAAAAAAGTATTAAATTTTAGAATTCAATTCATTTATTATGGCAAATTCTTTATATTTTTTAAAAGGTTTATGGTTCTTTATATTTATTCATGAGAAGCGAATATTTAAACCATGGTATGCCTTCTATGATTGGCATTAAATTACAAAAATCGTAATCAATTCATTAACGTTGTATATTGACTAATATTCTTACAATTTTATTACATTCTAATAAGAAAGTGGAATGCTTGCTTCATTTGCATAATTTTGAAATACAAAATTCATAATTCATAGATTCAAACGAAATATACTACTACATTTACTAGTTAGCCTGGACATATTAGAATACGAAATATTCAAATATGAAAGCATCAGATGAAACACTGGTTTTCGTCTAGAAGAACCCTGTTTTGAAGGCATTCCATTCCAAAAATAGTTTACAATCCACACGGGGAATACTAGCAGCAAAAGTTACCAAAAGATGAAAGTCATCTGTTTTTACATCAATGGTTTCGAAATATTGTATAATCTAACGGTCATGCTAACTACTCCTGAAGTCCCCATTCCATATCTGAGGTGATTAGCAGCAAAAAGTAAAATCGTAGAAGTATATCGAAGATGCCTGCAAGTTCAGGAGCAAAGAGAAAAACAAGATCAGATGGTATGATGTTTAGGGTCTAAAACGGAAAAGTGCATGTCAAAAGCAAGGACTCATCCTCCTGACAATCAGAACAAACTCAGCATGAGCCATTAAAATTCTGCGCAATACATACAGCAAACGCAATCTATTATTATGAAAACATCAAACTGAGGACAAGGTTAAGGGTTTCGGGGAGATAACAATTCACCTACTCACTCATGTGGTGGGCTCCCCAAATCCACGCTCCCCTCCTCATTAGAATCAGACCTCCCCAGAGGTGAGGGGAAAACTGATGTTGAAAGCGGTCATAATCGCCACTTGCTCTAGAGTATGTGCAAGAGTCCAATCTCACTCCGCACCAGGCTGCATTACGCGTGCAATGTAGTTCCATGGGGGAATCTCTACGCCGCGACCACGGGCGCGTTCCACCGCCATAAACCACGGACGAAGCTCCTCCACTCCTTGTGGGGAAACTACCTCCTCCCACTCGTCTGGCGGGTAACTTGACACCCTAAAACCACCGCCCGACCTCCTCATCACAGCAAATGAACTACAAGTAGATGAAACAGAAGGGAAACTATAAATGAAATTACTGTTTCGTCGCCCAAAGGAACTTATGCTTATGAAGCGGCATTGGAGGGAAGCTGAATGCTCCAGAGTAACGAAGGGGACTTTGACCAGACTCGGTAACGGGACTTTGACCGATGTGGGCTTTCGAAAGTCTCGATTTACTTAAATGTGTCATTTTAATTTATTATTAAAGAATTAATTAATGGGATTGTATGCTTAGACAAGCATCTAGAGCCTTTCTCGATATTATATATTAATACTACAATTATAATTATGATCATTGGTTTAATACGTTTCATTTGAATCTATAATTTATGAGTTTTTTTTTGAAAAATGAATGAACCAAACATTCCACTTTCTTATTAGAATGTAATAAAATTGTACAAATAGAAGTCAAGGTAGAACATTAATGAATTGATTAAGGTTTGTGTAATTTCCATGCCAATCATACAAGGCATACCATGGTTTAAATATTTGCTTCTCATGATTAAATATAAAAAATTCAATCTTCTAAAAAACGTATATAATTTGCCATGATAAATGAATTAGATTCTATAACCTAATACTATTATTTTTAACAATGTATTTCGTATATACTTGAATATACTTGTATATCATTTTAAGATTTGTATACATTAGATTATAGTTTATTATTCTCGTACTATTCTTAATTGGACATTAAATTGTTAATGAATATATTAGTACCTACTTGTAAATGAATATATAATTATATTATACATATTATAATACTAACATGTATATTAAAAATATACATGCTAAGATGTAGAATATCTGACTAAAAATGTAGAATAAATAAATAAGTCTAATTTTAAAAACATATCTACCAAGGTCTATAAAGAACCATTCATGAACTCACATATAATGATTTGATTTCATAAATCATATATAATAATGAAATTGAGCAAAAATACATATTTAGTAAATGGAGGTATGAATATTTGCAACGATATACTTCCCTGTATCAACCGGACTCACGAAATTCAAATAGGTTCAAACAATTTTCGATTTAATTTTATTCCATGTACAAGATATTTAATGTCCCTAGAAATGCCTTAACCCTGAACCCTAAACCCTTAACCATGGACCTAAGACCCTAAACCCTTAACCCTGAACCCTATACCCTAAACCCTGAACCCTGATAGAGGAAGAAAAGTTCGCGGCCAAAAGTCAACACTCTGTCTGGCGCTATAGGGACTTCCAACCCATCCCATTTGATTTAATGCACCAAATATTTCGCATCTGCATCTATCTAAAGGGCTGAGAAGTATGGAAAGTGGTAATTCCCGCGCATTCTCACACCCCGAAATGTGGAGGGACGAATGGTCATGCATGATTCCCGCCTATTTTCAAAACTCAAGCGGCATGAATACGGTCACACGTTGGAGAATGACCTCTGGAATCGTCCCCGCTTGAAGTCTTTTCTCTACTCACTTGCTTCTCTTGCTTATAGGAGCTCTCGGCGCTCACTTTGAGGTGGTTGTTTTCTGGGCGGAAGCTGTATTGCGCCGTTTCTCTTGTACGTCTTCTCTTTAGTTTTCTCCGATCATCAGTACACTTCATTCATTTCTGGTTGTTGTATGCTTTCCATTGTTTCAAGTCATGGTGTATTTGCAGTGTCTCTCTTTACTTCTTACAGACGTTTTAGAGCAGACACCGTAAGCGTACTCTGAGTCTGTGACTCTGAATTACGAAGATGGAAGCACCTATTAAAGCGCCGCTTTTTGCGTACGGCAGTTTAGCTCGACTCGAGCTAAACTGCTGCATCCAAAGAGCATCATGAGTTTAGCTCGAGTCGAGCTAAACTTCTGCATCCAAAGGGTAGCATGAGTTTAGCTCGAGTCGAGCTAAACTGCTGCATCCACACGGCAGCAGCAGTTTAGCTCGACTCGAGCTAAACTCATGCTTCCCATAGTCCAGGAACAGTTTAGCTCGACTCGAGCTAAACTGTGCCTGGGATAAGTTCTCAAATTTAGAGATTGATTCTCTTTAAGGAGTATAATATGTTCTCACAAAATTGGGTCTGTTGCATTCTAGGTACAATGGACTATGTCTCAGATGACGAGGTACCCGTTGAAGTGCCCGTAAACCCAGACCTTCCAGACTTCGTGGTTGTACCCTCAAGACAATGGCAGAACAAGACAATAACAATATATAGTGACGACAATATCCCGTTAGCAGAGGGTTTGATCCGGAACCCACGGTCCAGCTTGGTATCTGACACGGTTGGTCCCCTTGGTGATTCCGTTGTCGTCGTCCAGGTATCACGTTCTTTGGTCGAAGAAGGGTCAGAGGATGATTGGAGGTACTCCTTCAAAACGTGGCCTATCAGCCACGTCTATCTGGATGGAGTTAGCCTAGAGCACCATAGTGAACGTGATGTGTATAACCGTTAAGTTGCGGAGCGTAACCGATCCCTGGGAGATCGTACCCGATTGTATGATAACTCCTCTAGGAATACCCCCCCACCTATATCACGTCACGCTGAGTTTCTGATGACCCAGCCATCTATCAACTCTGTAGCGGCAAACACGTGCTGCGCTCACCTATGCGTCCAACACTATCCCAGAGATAAAATCTCTACTCTACTGTCGCGTATGTACGACAAGACCACAGTGCAGTTCCGTAACCACACAAAACTCGACGTGCATAGACAGATCCACAAGAATTCAGCGGTGAGGAGTGTGGTGACTCTCGAGGGCATAGATGTTTGCCCCTTCGCTTGGATGAAGATTATGGGAGTGAGCTCCAGTACATTCTATAGAAATGCCAAGTATGCTGCTGCTGGTTCGAGGCTCAATTTCACGGTAATACTGGTTTACGTAAACCTCAAAATCACACAGTGGTAGCAACTGCCGTCCTAGGGGCCATCTTTGATAGGCATGCCGACCACATGCCCCACAAGAGTCGTGTACTGCCCAGAGGGGAGACAGTTGTTGCTAAAGTTCTGCCTTCCAGTTTCAAATGGAAGGAACAGTTTTCGATCCTCGATGAGCATTTAGCGGACTATGGATTGCCTCCTATGTCCGCTTCTAATTTGAGCAAGATCAGGAGGCTTAGCTATCCAGAATATTACGCCAAAGGGCAGGAGACAACTTCGCTTGTTGCTCAAAATGTGATGAGTTCTAGTCCCAGAAGAAGTTGACGGTTACAGGATCTCAGGCGTCCCTGTTGTGGTCTAAGAAAATGAGGCTGCACAATGACTCTGCAATGGCGCATAGGGACTTGTACTACCTAAATCGATTCAGGTCGAAGGCTACTCCGCATGAAGTTCTTACAATTATGCATGACAAGATGGACCACTCGAAGACGGCGTCGCCGGCCTTATCCCACAAGGTCAAACACTTAGACGGTCTCATGAAGCTTCCTCTCGCTGTCACGGGAATGCTTGCTCATGGGCATGTGGACCAACGTTACGCCCATTATGGCCTTGACATTTACTCACACGACGCTAATTACACGGTTGGATCGTTTGCGAAGCTCCTTCGGGACCTTGAGTCACCCCCTAAATCCACCTCTAGAGAACTCTTTCAAGAGAATCCTTCCCACCCATTGTATGCCGCGCTTTTGCATGGTTCAGAGATGTGTTTGGATCCTCTTGGCCCTCCTCCTGAGGTTCCTGTTGCTGCTAAACCGTTGCCTCCCATTCTTAACGTCCAAATGGATAACGCTGTCAGTGATAACAAGAATAGATTTGTATTTTCATTCTGGTCCCTATTAGTCGCGAAGCGGGTGTTTCGCGAAGTGTACGTGAATTTCATGCTGGTCGGCCATACTCATGACGACATTGATGCCCTTTTCGGGCGATGGAGCATGGCTTTGCGGAGGGAGGACTTCCCCACAGTACCTCTCCTCATGAAGTCCTTCATGAAAAATGAAGCTGTACCAACAATTCTGCATCTGATTCAGGAGGTCCCAGATTTCAAGAAATTCATCGCGGAGTGGATGCTTGATGGCGACGATACGTTAATGGGTCACACTAAAGCTCATCAGTTCAAATTCTATGTAGATTCTTCAGGATGCCCAGTCATGAAGTATAAAATCTTCTGTCACGACGACGACTGGTTGCCAAAAGGAGATGGTTGTGGCATCAAGTTGTGGAAGGAGGATTCAGAATTCGATCTTTATGGCCCCGTGGTGTTCCTGGTGCCGTGGCGCCTCGCGAGATGCGGCACCTGCCTGATGTGATTAAGGGCTTGTCGGGTTTTGTAGATCATTGGGAGAGGCTATCTTCGGATTCAGTCTAGTCGAGAAGAATCTATGAGCCACTCTCATACTATTGGAACGATGTTAAAGAGGCTCTTTCCATCCCCTTTGATGTTGTCCCCGCCTTGGAGCATGGTTTTTGGCCATCCACGCGGCTCGCTCACTCCGTCGAAGACGAGTTTCAGGAAGATGGAACTTTGCGCGAGGAGTTTGCAGAGGATGATCACTTTGTTGGTCACAAACGAGATCGCCCAGGACCGTCGTTCCGTGTTGCGCGAGACCTTTTTGCAGGGTACTTCTTAGCGCTTCGACCCTGCGATGAAGACGATCGTCCTTTCTGGCTTGCGAGGGCCTTGACTAACCCTAATTCGAACCCTGACCTCCCGAACACGCTCCAAGTAGAGTTCTACCGCCAAATTTCCCGAGATGAAAATGTTTTGAAACTCTATACCGGCTGGGATGTGGATGGGAGACTTTGTTGGACAGTTGAGAAGGATGTACCCGAGTCGTGGCAGAGTACTGATGCAGTCATGACAGCTTGGAAATCCAAAGTTAAAAAAAATGTCAATGACCGGGGCGTTGGCAAGGATCCACCGCTGAAGATCCCACTGAAACAACTGGACATTATAAAGGCCTCCTTGGAGACATTTGTGTCTCCGGATTCTGAATAAACATGTAGCTTTGAAGTTGGTGGTCATGAAGTTCTGAATTTAGTCAGATCGCTTATATTCGTTTGAAGACGACCGAACTGAATTTCGTTCGTCTCTTCATCCAACATTATGTTTTCAAGACAAAGGTAGATGTTTTGCTCGAGTCGACCTAATCAGTTATAGCGTATTAGTTCTAGCGTATTTATGTTTTGAATACTAGCTAATTACATATATTTAATTGGAGGGAACACTACTTAAGTGTTTCAGTCCATTCCTTATTTATCATGTGTACCACATTATAGGCAGCAGTTTAGGTCGAGGCGACCTAAACTGCATTTGGCGTTGAAGTTCGTACTTTACGAGTGCGGGATACCAACAGGTCACCTATAGTTCTTAGTGTAGATTTTTACTTAGTACCCTAAAGCGTTGATTCTATATCATATGTACTGCCACATAACAGCCATTTAGGTCGAGGCGACCTAAACGACATCTAGCGTTGAAGTTCCTAGTTTGGATCTCTGAAGTAGAGCCGATAACATACATTTGTTGGCAAGGGACTATACTGAAGTCCGTATGTTCTTGGATTGCATATCATACTCTGGAAACTGTAGGCAGCTATGTTAGTCGCACAACTTGATTGTTTGTACAGGTCTAAAAGAGCCTGTCACGGATTCAACATTTAAGGAGTGTCGACCTAATTTGTATTTCCACACATATATATAATATAAGATTTCCCAGCATATCCGTTGTGTCCATTTCTTGTTATTTGTTTGATGTTCATTTAGGGTGGTTCGACCTATCTTGTATTTTTTCAAGTATTTCTAGTAAACCACTACGTTCTTTCATTTCCCATTAGTACTGTGTGATCATGTCCCAAATTAATGGAAATTGCTTATAAGCTTTTCCTTGCCAAGTACGGGACCATTGTGCCCATTTTTACTCGACCTGACCAAATGCATTATTTTGGGAGATGATAAATCTCCCAAAATAACGAATATGGTGTTTTGAGGATATATGCATGCAATTGCGGATTGAATTGGAGACTATTCGTGGCGAGATGAGCAGCATGGAGAAAAATCATAGGGTGACGGTGCAGGGCTTGGAAACCAAGGTGCGTCGTTGGCAGCAAGCAAGTGAGCGCCTACATGAGGGGCCCAGCCCTTTGAAGGACACGCCTATGGGGATGCGACGTAGGGCTCAACCGCTCAAGGCGATTCATGAGTTGAATCATGGTTTGGGGTGGGCAAATCGCAGAGTGAAGCTCGTTAGGACGCATTTGCAACCTCATCTCGTGGATGCTGTCAACGACAACAACCGGGTCAACCATGAGAAGCAGTGATCTTAAACAAGAATTGCTGTAGCGTTAGCAAAGATACTGTGTAGGCATGAAGGTCTAACCCTCGCAACTCAACCATCTATGGAGCATGTTAAGACAAAGATTGCTAGTAACGTCCTCAAGGCAATTGGAAAAAGTGTAGGGCCGGGTAATATTCTTGCTGCCTGCGACCAAGTAGGGTGTCTTATCGAGGCTATGGTGCTATTTACTAAGCTGTGAAGGATCCACTTCGGGCTTTGACCAAGGATATGAAATCCAAAATACTACCTAGTCCCTACCACGTTAGAAGGCTTTGGCAGGAGCTGAATGCGAACTTGCCACAATTTATTGGCCAGTACTACCACGCTAACGGAAGGATAGAGCTGCCAACAGTGTCAAAGAGAAGCAAGAAATCCCAGGAGCAGCAAAAGGAGGTGGTCTTGGATGAAAAGAATTTAGTATTCACGGGCCTTGAGGTGGTCCAGCACAGCATGGTGATCTTTTATGGCATCACGGAATCAGGTATGCATCCTCTTCTTATCTTGTTGGCAGCAAAGGTGAATGTCCGTTTGGTGCCAGCAACTACATTGTGTGTCTTTAACAAAGGAAGCTAATTCGATGGCATTACACAAACATTCTCATGTGAGGAGATTCTTGCAGAGTTGGAAGGGCCTCCGTTGATACTTGTCCTCAAACTGGATGAGGCGGAGATTGTAAACGAGAAGAAATTTGAACGAGTTAGCATCATGTTGATGAACAGGGCATTGGATGCTGACATTCAGGTGGGCCACGAGAGGTACTTCTCAGTACAATCCGAACAGGAGATTTGGCGAGTTGCCACGTTCCAGGTCGAGAAGGAGTCCTACGATGTTCTCTCCTGGATATTTGGCAAGTTGAACTTACCAGCTGTGATTGCAGCAGAGTCAAATGGCCAGATACTACATGTCCCCGGAGTTGGAGAATTCAATGTGGAGTGGCACCTTGCAACAGACATGAAGACAATTAAGTGCATGTATGGGCTTCAGTCTGGGCCTGCATGTATAATGAACTCCATATACTGTGACCAAAAGAGGATAAAGCCCACTGTAGGGACAACAAGTCAGGCAAATGCTGCCATCAAGAGCCGTGGTAAAGCAAACTAGGTGGGGGTGCTATTTTCCAGAAGCGTACTTGAAGAACCTTGTGACATGACAACGTCTACTAGGTGGAGGCCTATCCTGCCAATTCCTTTGTTCAGAGTGCACATTTGTACACTGCATGCCTCGGTTTGATTGACGGAGAAGATTGTGCACATGCATATCATGCATGTTTGGAACACACAGAATCAGAGACTTAGGGCTACTGCAATTGAACAGATGGAGAAGTCGTTGTCCGCGATTGGGGCTCATGGTGGAAACGTGGAGATTTAGAGGGACCCCAAGCTGAGTGGCACCACTAAAAACGTGCCACAGAAACCATCTCTGAGTGGTGTTGTTGCCAGCAGACTTTTTAGGCCAAGCGTTTGGTCTGGCAATGATAAGGCCTGGAAGGATATTTGTCAAGCTGAGAATAAAAATGCCGGAAGTGGAGCTGACCGCATTGCAAAGTATCAGATGTGGCAAGCCTTTGAAGAGGTCGTACCATATTTGACTGGATTGGTGTTGGCAGCAGAGCAATGGATGCAGTTCAAACAAAAGATACACAAGTGGGGAAAGTCATACTTAAAGGCCTTTGGAGAGGAGCATGTTACTCATTATATGGTATGCTCTCCGCTCT
This sequence comes from Ceratodon purpureus, assembly GCA_014871385.1. Classification (NCBI taxonomy): domain Eukaryota; kingdom Viridiplantae; phylum Streptophyta; class Bryopsida; order Pseudoditrichales; family Ditrichaceae; genus Ceratodon; species Ceratodon purpureus. Next base: position 103,218,936 of record CM026426.1, read on the forward strand.
GTCTGTTGGTGCTTTTGGTCTTTCTTCAATGGGCGCCTACTTGAACTCAGCCACCCACTTTTAACTTCCTTCTTGTTGTTGTCAGTACGTAATTGTAAGGCACTCTATTTGGTTTGTGGATCACTATGGGAGCCTAGGAGTCTGGAGCTACCAAGGTATGGAGATATCACACCATCAAGCAAAGGCGGCACATCAAGCACATACAGCCCATGGTGGTGAAAAAGCCCGTACTAGTGCGATTCTCCAACAATTCTAACATTGGTACCAAAACATACAACATCGATATAGGAAGAAAATGGAGATCCAGGGAGCTATACCTGACCCAGATGACGGACCACAGGCCCTAGCGGCATCCAGGAGACGCGAGCGGTAGCATCAATCAAACGCTGCCAACGCCTGCGAGGAGTGGAGGTCAACGAGGACGCGTGTTGGAGGAGCATATGTTATTGAAGAAGTCGTGGAGGGCAAAGGAGATGGCTTTCTGGAAGAAGAGCTGGAATAGAATGCCAACTGGGACATGGTTGGAAGTGGAGACGAGGAAGATGAACAGAGGGACGCTACTGGCAACTATGTGGACATCGCGGATGCTGGCAATAGTGCTGTCGGAGAGGATGTTGCCACTTATGTCGACATTGGACATGCTGATAGCGACTAGGAGGCTCCGAGTTGATATGTTTTTTCTTGATATACAATGTTTTGTAGAAGGGTAATGTTGTAGAGAAGTAATATCTTTCATTTGAACTGTATCCTATAGATAGTATAGTAAAGCAAATAGTTTCATGAAAGCTGAAATTGTTTTCAAATGTACACTTTCTTTATAAAATTTATAAAAAAAATTAAAAAAATAAAAAAATAAAAATTCAGGCAATTTACTTTCCAAATTAAGGAGATGTGCGAATACATAGTCAAGGAAACATCGTCCATATTCAAGCAAACAAGACTGGAATTTTTTTCTAGAGAGCTCACTTTTGGATTATCATATTTAAATTTTAGAAAATATGGATGTTGTTTATAGAAATAGTTATTCCAGAAAGCCAAAAATTGAAGATCATTTATTTTTATTTCAGAGACGCACGAAACATGACAAAGTAAGTCTATAATTTTTTGAACTTCTACCAATTTTCTTAAATTTTTTTTCCAAATTTTGATATTTTTAAATTTACCAAAATTATAAAATAGAAATAAAAAAAATTTAAAATTATATAAATTACTTGATAGAAAAAGTAAGAAATATGAAAGAAAATTTAAAAAATGAAATAGGAGAATCAAATACACTTTTTCGCGGAGTCATTGTAGAATAAATTATAAGAATTTCGTGAACTTATACAAGTCATATTCTTCAATTTATTAAATATGAATAATAATTTATACATTTTTTTAATTTTTTTCAAATTTCATTATTCTCTCATTTGACAGCAAATGATATTTTTGAAAGTTCTTTTGAGAATTACTAATTAATAATTTTTAAGATTACCTTATTTTTCTTCTTTTTTGAATTTTTGTTGAGTTCCCAAACAATCGTTATTTTCAAGTTTGGTCTTTATTAATTTTTTTTTCCTTTCCTGTCTCTTTTTTTTCCCTCTCTTTCTTGTTCCTCCCCCCCCCCCCCCCCCATTTTTAATATTTTTTCCTAATTTTTTTATTCTAAGTTTTTATTGTGTTTCAACGTTCATTTTTTAATTTAGCTAGTTTCCAAACTTCTCTTACTTTTTCCCAAATTCAGATATTTTTAGTATTACGAAGAAGGTTTTATTTTCATTTGGGTTTTATTATGTCTTCATTCAATAATTTGTCTTTCCAATTTCAGATGATTCTCTTATCTTTCATTATGTTTTTTGTTTTGGTTTTTATCTTCTTCTTTTCTTTCTTTTTTTAATTTCCATATTTTTCCTCCTAATTTTTTTTTTTTTCTTCTTAGTTTTTTTTTTTTTTTTTTTTTTTTTTTTTTTTTTTTTTTTTTTTGTTTTTCCCTAAGTCTTTTTATTGTAATGGGACATTGTTGAGGGACCTTGGTTATAATGGGCGCCGGTCATCCCCTATGACCGCGGCGCCCATTCCCGCGGGTCGTAGAGAGAGGGAGGAGGGCATCCCTTTCCCTCTCTTGCCCTCATTGCTGACAGCAAACTCCTTTGCAACGCCGTTGAAGGTGTCGACCTCAGAGGGGAGTTGCTGCACCGAGCTCACCATCAGTGAAGCACTTGCGGGGAGGGAGAAAAGAGCTGCGAAGAGGGGGACTGGGGTTGCGCGCAGATGAAGAAAGGAGCTGAGGGGGATTGGAACAGCAAGGGAGGGAGGGAGCTACGAAGGAAACGAGGTGGGGCAACAAGGGAGGGAGGGAGCTGAGGGGGAAGGGAGTTGCAAGGAGTTGGGGCAGCAAGGGAGAGGAAGAGCTCTAGAAGAAGGGAGCTGCGGGGAGAGAGAGTTGCGGAGGAGGGAAGCTCCGGAGGATTTGAGCAGCAACAGAGGGAGCTGCGGCGGGCACAGCGGGGAAGGGAGCTGCGGAGGAAAGTGCGGTGCGGCAAGAGAGTTCAGGTATATCCTCCACTCTTCTTAATTCTACTATGGTTGTTAATCAGTAGTTCTTTAAGTTCAATCTATTCTACTTTGGCTGCCCAATTGACCCGAGCTTAGTCTGCAAGGAGGATAGACATACTGTAGCAAATCTGAATTTAAATTCTTACATGTGTGTATCCTCGGATTTGCTTGAAGTGTATTCAAGAAGCCAAGCTCATTGTTTTAGCTACAGTGTTTGCTGTCTACAAAGAGGGTAAGCATTTCCGGAGTCTATTTCCTACTTAATATACTTAAGAGTTAGTCAACTTACAATCGTCGGTGCATTGTGTTTCTAACATCTCTATGTTGTGTCACAGCCATGGTTGCTGGGAGCAAGGAGGATGGTGTTGACACGCCATGGAACCTCCCATTCGACCTGAAGTCGCTACCAGAGGATGTGGCGGCCAAGCTCGTGATGATTGCACTTTCTTTTTGGAAGGAAGGGGGCAAACTACGACTACCAGTTCTTCCATCGTACACTTGGCCTCTGCAACACTAGGATTCTCTTCTCCGAGATCAGTAGTGACAAGGTTTGCAAGAAATCCTTGTTCATAGAGAGATGGCCGGAACAACATGGTAGGTGCCACCACATTGCTGACTGCAGTGACAACTAGGCTATTGCTGCTTACATAGAGCAGCATGCGAAGGTGTATGGAGGTGTAGGCCCTGACAACGGCACATTTGGTACCTCCTTTCTTCGAGGCTGTCATCTGACCTTTGAGTTGGGCAAAGAGGTCAACTGGGCAGAGAAAGCTGCATCCTTGCAAAAGGCACGTGAGAAGGGGGCTGCTCGCAACCCTCTCAAGGTCACACCTCCAGCCTTGAGAGAGCAGATTGAGGCCATCATCAACATGCTCGCTGGCCACATTGACGACAAGCCCTTTGCTGGCAACACATCCTTGGCCATTCAGGGAGTCGGCACTCAACCTAGCCACGACGTCCTTGTTACCGGAAGCAGCAACAAGGGAGGGCTTGCAGTAGAGGGAGCTCAAGGTCGCTCTCGAAGCGCGCTCAAGGCGAAGGCGGCCTTGGGGAGTGAGGAGGAGAGCGTGCCCAAGTCTTCACTTGTTGGCAGCAAGGATGAAGACCGACCCACCTCGGATCCAAAGGCAAAGTTGGACCAGGCCAGGGCCAAGAAGGCGAGAGCTCAGGCCGACCTTGCGAAGAAGGAGGCTCAGAGGGAGGTGATTCTTGGAGATTTGAAGAACCAGATGACTTTCATGAAGGAGAAGGAGGATGAGGAGAACAAGTTTTATGAAGATGTGGCCGCCCACGGTGCTGCCAGCAAGATAGCTGGGGCCGCCGGCAACACAGAAGAGAAGAAGCGGTTGAATGCTTTGGCCCGTCTTGGTGGTGATCAGATGGCCAATGCGAGCAAGGGTGCCTAAGAAGCCCAGCTTCGCATTGACAACAAGGAGAAGCAGCTGGCAGCATTGGTGGAAGACATAGAGAAGTCCAAGGCCGAGGTCAGGGTTCTTAGTGTGGAGATCATGTCCCTCGAGCTGGCAGCAGCATTCATTTGGCCAAAGAGTGTGCTCCCACACCTGCCATCCAAGTTTCAAGCCCTCCCCATTCAAGTTTCAGACCCTTGCCCCTTCTGTGCACGGTACTTTGTTGACGCCGCTTGTGTACCCTTGTCATGCAGCTGCTTGGCACACCCACATTGCATGTTTGAGGTTGTCTTCTCCCTTGACGCCAAGTGTAGCCGTTGCTGCCGCTCCTTGAGTGGGGGGTGGCTTGGGCAATGGGGATTTCCACCGCATGAGTTAGCTCAAGCGGAGCTCCACCACCTCCAGGAGGTTCTCAAGTCCGGGGTGGGAGTACCAGACTTCCAGAGCTCCGTTGTTGGCAACAAGAGGGCGGCTGAGCGTACTTCTCTTCCTTTGGAGGAGGAAGACCAAGTCAAGAAGAAGGCTCAATTTGCAGAGGTTGAAGGGGCTTTGGATCCGCTTGTCATCGCCATGACCTCCGCTCAGCCGGTGGTATCCGCAGCATTGCTGCCAGCAGCCGTAGGGGATGCCGATGGTGTTGCCAACATCCAGAAGTCAGATGACTTAAGCTTCCTCCAGGCGACACAAACCCCTCCACGTGAGGAGGCCGAGGACACATGCTCTCATAGTGGTGGACTCAGCACTAGTGCCACAGAGTCTGCGGGGACATCTTTTGGCCCGGCTAGAGCTGCTCTGGAGAAGCTTGTTGATGCCTGCGCCAACTTAGTAGTGGCCTAGACTTTTGTGTTTTTTTTGTTGATAGTGCCATAGCGGATGAGTAGTAGCCGCATATACGTTGTTCCACGTTTTATTTTCATGTGTTGCCTTGATTTTCGACTCTATGTTTGCAGCTGCGGTGCGAGCAAGTAGTTGCTGGCAGTAGTGTGTAAGTAGTTCCGATTGCGGGGGTCAGACTTTCTGGAAACCGAACCTCATTTTTTTGGACACTTATGATGAATGTTATCCTATTTTATTGCATTTTGTACATGTGGCTGCCACCTTGGTCGTGATGGTATGGAAGTCGCCATTGTCATGAGCCCTAATCTATACTGGCACCAAGATGTTCTAGAAGTAGACTTGCATTCATCAAGGGGGAAGGTTACAGACCGTTATGGGGATGATAAAACATATATTTCACCATACTTGATGTCTCAAGCACAATGCATAGTCCCTTAAAACTTTGAAAAATCATAATGGCATCGGTTTACTGAAACGTGGAGGCATTTCAAATACTGTGGGCTGACTTGTGAAGACCCTGATAGAACACCTTAATGCCGTGGTTGAAAACGTTGCTGTCCGACACTTTCACTATCCTGATGGTTTTGGAAACCGCCACCTCACCAAAAAGTATACGCCTCTCATTACGTGTGTTGATCTACATCAAAGCTTTCAACAAACTGTGTTTGTACCGTTAGGCTGGCGCCAAGTATCAGCACCTTGCGTCTCTAAAACCAATGGAGTGATGTTGCTTACATGTACCTTTATTTCACGAGAACCGTCTGCTTCCACCAGAACCATGTTGTACTCTTTGGGGTCATTGTTCACAAGCGTCATTGCAATTTAATGGCGCAAGTAAGATACAGGCCATGCCTTGCCCACTTCAAATGCTGGCATTGGTCTCCCTCTAAATGTACAACAGACTTCCACCATCTCCACCTCTGGTAGATGGTCAATCGCATCCTACCTGTTGTTGGCAGCACCCCTAAACCTTGTATATTGGAACCTGGTGTATAGTGTCTGCCTGCCCACATGGTACCGGAAGACAATGTTGGACCTATTCACAACACACTTGATAAAATCCTGGCCAATGTGAAACTTCTCAGCCCATCTAGGATTCATCAGACTACTTAGGAGTGCCTCTGACGGAGAGTGTAGAACGAAGAGTGTAGCAGTCCGCCGAATGCTGTCACATGCCACCGCAAAGAAGTCCACCATAACGTGGACATGCAAAAACCATTGCTCATGGGCGAAACGACTACCAGTGGAGGCTTTCATTGCATTGGAAAAATCTGCTCTCAGCTTGGTCTTAAAGGCTTCAGAGGTGTGCATGTCTGGCAAAGGCCACTCGACGTTGTTGAAACCAGGGAGCAGATTGGCTCTATCCTCCCGTACAACGTAGGCCCTATCAGAGGAAAATATATATCCCACCAAGGAAGAATGTACCCGTGTCTAACAAGTCTGTATGGCTTCGACCATTCCGTATCGCCTCCCCAATCTCTGCATAGAGCACAAGAATTGGACCAATGATAGATGTGGGTTGCACCCAATCATCAAAGTGCGAGGAGTATAGGTAGTTGGCCGTGCATTGCCTACTCGCTGCTACAGCGGGATCCAAGCTTAAATGGCAAGGCTGATAGGCATGCCGCACAGGCACCTTATCAAGGTTGCTTGCTCCACGCACACCAAGTGTCCAGGAAAAATCCATGATCTGAGCCTTGAAGGCTCCTCAAAAACTATCTCCACCATGCCGCCTTGCCTCTCTACTCCAAGGCCCTTGCGACTTTGGTTGCAGCAGAACCCATGAATCTTGGTCCAGCGTCATTGGAATCCAATTGCCATGGACATCTTGATCGTTGTGCAAAATTACGCTCTGAACTAGCGATTTTGGCTGTGTAGCCATGCTACCCTTAACCCCAAGGTATTAAGAGACATAGTAATGAACCATAACATCTCCCTTTCATACCAACCAAGGCGAGGGAACATGCTGCCAGCACTGGGAAAATCACATTTGCACAGTTTGAGCACTTGATGACTGCAAAATCCTGAGTTGGTAATTAAAGATGAAGTTTTCCATAATCTTGCCTAGTCATAACGTTGCCTTGAGGAGGCAAAAAAGCCATTAAGTTGACAGCAAAGAAACTGGCAGCGAACGGCACATTAAGTTGACAGCAAAGAAAGCCGCACTTTCACTTTGAATCAAGATGTCCTACTCAAGCAAAATTTTCTACGTATACAAGACCCAACACCTCAAATCATTTGGACAACTCGCAGCAAGTGCCAAGTCTTGCTGCCGGCACCGAATTTTCAAAATCAGGTGTTTCTCCCTTCGCACTAACCCGCACCTACTCTCTCAAATCAAATGGAATCCTCTCAGCCCCAACTCCTATTGGCTGCATCCAATTTCCCAAATGGCACGCTTCTTCTGTATCGCTAACCCCTGCTAGCTGCACTCAGTCACTCTACGCGTTCAAAAATCTTTGGCACTCACTCGTCGTCGGTGGAGGAGGTAGGAGGCCGTACTCATAACTGCATCGTTCAAAGTGCTGGCAGAAAGTCTGCTGACACGACTAGGCCGGCTTGGGAATAGGTCCAAGCTACGCCAGATTGCTATCAGCGCGCCACTGTAGTAGCGCCCGACACACGCCCTTCGCGAAGGTCATTGATTCGACCGGTGGCGTTGCTGGCACCATGGTGGCACGACTTGTGCCCCGTCAAAAGTTCGCGTGCAGGCCCCATTTTTTTCTTTCACGTGCCGCTTACACAGCCTTTTGAAGACCGCTTTTTGCACGTAATGTTGGGCTTGGAGTAGTTGTAGTTACAAGCTTGCAGTAGTCATAGTTACAAGTCGTAGTTACAAGCTTATCACGGACAGACAACCAGCTCAGCGGACGAACCTTCATGATTTGGAACCAAACCCAAACTTGTCTAAGTTATCGCGAATTCTTTGCTCTTACATCGTAAGTTCTTGTGTGAGGCTCTTGTGTCAAGACTATGAATGATTTTGAATCTATAATGTTTTACTTCATGAGAAGGAAGACTGAAAACTTTGTAAACCTCATGTATATTAATAATCTTATCAATTCACAAACTGTAAATTGTTATGAAAAGATACTAAAGTTTCTTTTGATAACTTGGAAAACTAGCAATACAAAAATAGAAAATCATGTATTTAATAGAAAAATTATATTATAATATTTAGCATCTCGTATTACAACCTCTTACCAAAAGAAGAGTTTGCATTCTATCATGCGTAGTTTTAATGAAAAGTTTGAAGTTGCTCTAAAGATATTGTAATCCATGTTAATTGAATGGTTTGCACAAATTTCTTCTTATTTTTTGGGGTAAAACAACGTTATAATAAATCTTTGTACCAATTTCTCCTTGTTTTTTGGTCTAAGACAATGTCATAATAGATTTTTCACAATCTTTCATTATTAGATAAATCTCAAATGTACACTATTGTGAGAATTCTCAAATTCTCTCAAATTTATTGTGACTTACACTTTTGTTCTTATACCACAATTATTGTGAGAATATTGAATTACCGTGACTCATAGTAATGGCAATAATGAGTGTAGCTTTCATGTAAACCATCTCAATCTCATTCAAAATAAGTAGAAAATTTTGACTACTCATCCATTAAGCAATCCATAGTTTTCATTTCTCAGAAGGACCTAGTAAAGGTAATGACACTAGTGGGCCGGCAATAGTTGCCCTCGCAGCTGCCTTCAACTCGAGCCTCGAATATTGGCAGTTCCACAGCTGAAGGCCCACAATATAGAACCGAGAAATCGATACTCAAATCATACTAAAATCGAAACTTGACGAATGTTGCGTTCCTTTGACGATGACCCGCTCTCCAGCTGTATTGTTCAGTCTTAGATGACTGCACCCAGTAGAAAGTGCGATTCACAGACCCCTCATTTACTCCAATGATACGTTGGATGAAGTTGGTGTCCTAAAACTTTCGGTCGTCCGTAAATTCTGATGGAGGGGGTGAATTTATAGTCAGCAATATCCTTGTGACTTCAATCGGTCATGGGTGTATAACCTGCATCATATCCGGATCATGATTTTGTAAGTGATACATGTGTGCTCCTTTACAGTGATTTATATCCATACCGTACTTGATGCCATTGTTGAATTTATGGCCGTGTCTTATCGATTGATATCCTTTGTCACGTACAACACGTAGAGATGCCCGTAATCTTTGGAACCTTCGGTAACATATACCCGGTTGTTGTTCAATATGGTTTACATTGATATTCGGTGTCTAACAGAATCCGTTCTATTTCTAAAAACGTCCAGGGTTTATACCCGCTCCGTCCTTTCACCACGTTATATGGAGGACGCACAAACGTATGGATTATTAGGTCAATAACTCTACGCCGTTCAGCACCAATGAAACGAAGAGCCCTGTTCTGCTTGAAGCAAATTGTTGTTGGCACTGTGGGACGCAGAATTGTATGTGATTTGCTCCAAAGATTCCGAGTGGCGATGGCGCCCCAGATCGGTGGAGCAAAATTGAGATTCCGATTCATCTCTTGGCAGCATCCGCTGGCAGCGACGGCGGCGAGGGGTCGTTCTCAGTCGGCGACCAAGGTTTCAACGAAGAGATGAAAACTGATGTACTTGAAGGGAAGGTAAGTTAACCTAATTTGATAAACCTTTGTGGGGTATTCAGGGGCTAGTGGGTTTTTGAGCAATTTGAATTTCGATTTCATTAGCCCTTGCTGCCACAACGGCATAAGGCAATGTAGGTTTCGTGGTCGACAGCGCTTGTAGATGCCACGCAGGTCTATCGAATTATGTTCGGAGTATTTGTGGTTGTGAATTTAGTTTTTCATTGGGTGTAGGAGGTGTCCCAAGATCATAACAAGTTCTCTCGACTAACAGCAAATCACCAAGTGTGACCAGGGGAGATTCAGTCAAGATTACCGACTATTGGGTCCACGATGGCAGCAAGGGCTGCACGAAGCGATCAGTACATTCCCTAAGTTGTACTGGACACACGCTATGCCCCGGTCATGAGACGAGGTTCTACGCAAGTGGAGCTGTGCATGAGGAGCTTGTTTCTATCACAGAGGTTGCGTGGAGACACGAACATTGACTTGTGGATCAATGGAGACATTTACCCTGTTGATCCAATGACAAGGAAGCCACCTCCAATGAAGTCGCTAAAAGAGTTCCTTGAATTCATATGTCATGGAGAGCAGGGTCTTCGCGGATGTACACACAGGCTGCTGGATCATTGTGTACATGGTCCAATGTAGGAGGAGACGTGGATCCAGTTGGCACAGTTGAGCGAAGAAGTGCTTCAGCTTAGAGGCAAAGCTCTGGCCAGCCCAAGATGTCCAATTGGGCAGAATGCGTTGCCTTGAGGTAGAGAAGAAATGCAGGGATTTGCAAGCTGAATTACAGGCTGTCCGTGATTGCCATGCCCAAAGGGTGGAGCAATTGGAGCGCCATGTGCGGGGTCTCCAAGAAGACGTTGACCGCTGCCAGCGGAGGGCCAGCTTCGAGAAGGAGACCCCCATGGGCATGCGAAATAGGAGGAGGGCTCTCACAGGGATTCACGAGTTAAAACCTGGATCAGGTGGATCAAAAGCAAGAGTGAAGCTTGTGCGGACAGTGCTGCAACCAGATGTGGTGCACTTTGTTGTCCAGGGGAAACGAGAGAATCAGAATAACTCTCCACTTCGGGGGATAAAGAGTCCCAAAAAAGGACTGCACTGCACTATCTCGAATTTTGTCACGGCATGAAGGTGTAGCGCTCGCTTCTCAGCCTGCAATGGCGCATGTTCAGTCAGAGATTGCGAACAATGTGCTCAAATCGATTGGTAAGAGTATTGGACCGAACAAAATTCTTGCTGCTTGCGACCAAGCAAGAGTTTCCCATCGGGGATATGGTGCTCTCTATAAATCTGTGAAGGCTCCCATTGCAAGTCTCTTTGAACAAAGGAGTCATCGGAAGTATTTTGCCGAGCCCCTATCACTTGAAATTGCTTCGGTAGGAGTTAAATGCAAACCTGCCACAGTATATTGGCGAATACTACCATGCTGAAGGTCGACTTACGCTGCTAGCAAGTTCTAAGAAGAACAAGAAGTCCAAGGACATGGTAAAGGAAGTCGTTTTGACTGAGAAGAATTCCCTATTCACAGACCTTGAGGTGGTCCAAACGAGCATGGTGATCTTCTACGGCATCACGGAAGAATGTAACGTAATCACCTTGTACTGTTGTTTTCAGAGTTTGCTGTCAGTAGGTGTACTTATCAATAAATTGTGCTTACACATCCACTCGCCTTGTTTCCACAGAGTTAAGAGGGGCACCGCTGGTACTTGTCATGAAATTGGACGAGGCAGAGATTGTGAATGGCAAGAAATTTGAATGCGTCAGCATCACGATGATGAATAGGACGCTCGACCCAGACATTCAGAGGAACCATGCCTTGTTTTTCTTAGTCTAGTCAGAGCAGGAAATTTGGCCGGTGGCAACCTTCCAAGTGGAAAAGGAGTCCTACGGAGTTCTCTCGTGGATATTTGGGAAATATAAATTTCCATCTGTGATTGCAGCACAGTCCAGTGGCGAGAAACTCACGGTCCGTGAAGTTGGAGAATTCCATGTGGAGTGGCATCTCGCTGCGGACATGAAGACGATCAAGTGTATGTACGGGCTTCAGTCGGGGCTATCGTGTGCGATGAACTGCATATACTGCGAGCAGAAGAGGGCTAAGCCTACCGTAGGGACAACAAGCCAGGCGAGTGCTGCCAGCAGAGAACGTGGGAAACCGAACTGGGTGGGGGGACTGTTTGCCAACTCTGTGGAGCCAGAACCGTGTGACATGCGTGCACATACAAGGTGGAGGCCTATCTTGCCAATTCCGTTGCAAAGAGTGCACATTTGTACACTCCATGCCCTAGTTCGCCTGGCGGAGAAGATTGTGCATCAACACATCATTTATGTCTGGAACATACAAGATCAAAGACTGAGGGCTACAGCGATAGAGCAAATGGAGAAGTCCTTGTCAGCTATCGGGGCTCACGGTGGCAACATGGAGATTAGGAAGGATCCGAAACTGAGTGGCAGCACAGGGAATGTGCTACAGAAGCCATCTTTCAGTGGGGTTGTTGCCAGCAGACTATTTAAACCAAGCGTATGGTTTGGAAACGACAAGACCTGGAAAGACATATGTCAAGCAGAGAGCAATAATAGTGGCGGCGGTGCACATCATAGGGCGAGGGCTGCTATGTGGCAAGCCTTTGAAGAGGTTCTACCATATTTCAGCGGCTTGGTGCTGACAGCAGAACAACGACTCCAGTTCAAAGGGAAGATAGAAACGTGGGGGAGAACATTTTTGGAGGCCTTTGGAGAGGAGCATGTGTCGCACTACATGGTGAGTTATATACACGAAGTTTGGGATGAATTAGGGGTTGATGGCTGACCTCACTTTCGTCAATTTTCTATCCAGGACTAACCTTGGAGTGGCTGTTGACAGCATGTAATTGTCAGGCATGGCAGTTGGTTTGTGGAGGAATACGGTAGTCTGGCCGTATGGAGTTGCCACGGTATGGAGTTGCCAGGGTATGGAGAGATCCCATCATCAAGCGAAGGCAGCGAATCAAGCGCATACAGCTCACGGTGGTGGCAAAGAGCGCATCAGTGTTATTTTGCAACAATTTCAGCATTGGTATCGAAATATACAGCATCGGTTTAAGAAGAAATTAGAGTGCACCAGGGTTCTCAATACCCCGGATGATGAGGCAAGATTGGAGGCTACACGTAGAAGGCGAGAACAATGGCATCGATCAAATGCTGCCAGGGCTTTGGAGAATTGGCGGTCAAGGCGACGGCGTGTTGGCAAAGCTTGGGTGTGTGATTACAATGTCGGAGGTGATGGAGCCAACAATGATCAAGCAAGAGGATCTGCCAACGAAGATGACCCCGGGGAGGATGGCAACGATGTGGATCCTGAGGAAGGTCGCAACTTCACTGACGCTGACGATGCTGGCAACAACATGGACAACGATGACGCTGGCAGCGGCCCTGTGACCTGTGTGAATTGAGTACAATGCGTTCTAAACTCATTGGAAGGCTTTCTAGAGTGTGGCAAGTTTTTATATATTTTTTAATTTTTTTAATCGGAGTAGACAGTGGTCCTTTCTTGAACATGTTTTTTGGTTTCATTCTAGAATAGCCATTTATGAATAGATTTATCAAAAAATCGGGATTTTTTCGAGCAATTCCCTAAAATAGCTTATCCATTGCTAAGTTAATCTCGATAATTATTAAAGAGGCATTCATGGAGAAGAAGGGGAGTCCACTGACCGTAAGGTCGTTGACAGCAATGAGGACAGTCACGACGCGAGCAATGGCCGTGTGTGACTTGACCGCCATGTGCCTTGGTAATTATGTTATACCTATGTAGAATGTGGCTGGCAACAATGTTTTTTTGGATTAAACTTGACCATGTTTCTCCCCTAAACTTGTTTTGTGGTTATTTCACTAGAAAGACCAATCCAAGGGATTATTACTCTTCATAATGATGAATTCAATGAATGTGTCTTAGTAATCATACATGTCACTCACCCTTAAATTTTAATTTTAATTTCTATGCCAATTTGTTGCAATTAAAATCAAATGGGGAAATGATGTATAAGGCCGTGGCAATGATTGACAATTAAGGTTGCTGTGACCTTCCCAGCACCTCCTTTACAACCCCCCTAATTAACATTGCTTAAGAGTCTCAACCCCCCCTTGAAGGACGCTGCCCACGTGGCAGGCGGTTGACTCCAGCAAGAGTCTCCTTCACACCAGTCTTGGGCCTTCTTCCCAAAAAAAGATATGGGGTTGACTGTTAGCTTCACTCCTCTCTTCTACTGCCGCGCTCTTGCTTCCAGCAGGCGCCTCGGGTTTGCACTGACACGCCAGTGCTTCGGCTTCTTGATCGTTCGTCTTTCTCCATACCCTTGATTCCTACCGTTGAGGAGCGCAATTTCGAACTAGGCGGAGGGGGGCGTGAGGATTTTGTGGGTGCAGAGGGAGCCGTGGAGGACTCATCCCTGCAGCCGTATTGTGAGGTGCGACCCGTGGAGGACCTTTGAGGAGGAAAGGCCAGGGCGGTGCGCTTGGGGGAGCTGAGGAGTGCGGAGTTCGGCGGAGCCGCGAGGAGCTGGGTCGAGTTCTGAGGAAGGAGTCGGGGGAGTGAGGAGTTGGGTGGCTGTGACGAGCAGCGGGCCCGCAGCACCTGCGCGGGCAGCAGGGGCAGAAGGCTGCGGCCAGAGCTCTGGCACTGCAGCGGAAGGAGCTCAGCGCGGAGGTGCGACCAGCAAGGCAGGGAGGAGCTAGGGCGCCTCGGGGAGCAGTGAAGAAGGCCAGCGTGAGCAGCGGGGAGAAGCAGCGGGGCGTTGGGGAGCTTCGGCGCCGAAGGACAGCCGCGGCCTAGAGGGAAGCTAAAGGGGAAGAGGGAAGTGAAGGCGTAGAGAGCGGGCTTGGGCTGCAGAGGGGAGCAGAAGGGGAAGAGAAGAGCAGGCCGCGCAGAGGAGAGCTACAGTGCGACGAAGAGAGCTTCGGCAACGGAAGCCAGCTCTGACAGAGCTTCGGCTTGGAGGTAAGCAGCTTGTTTTTGCAACTCTGTGTTGGCAATTTCTCTTTATTGTTGTACAATGCGTAGAGGGGCATGGCACAGTTGGGTGAGGTCGTTCAGCCATGGCCGCGATGGTCCTTTCAGTTGTGAGGCTTCATGTTTTCAGAACTAAATTCAACTAAACCGAATGAATAATGTCTTGTCAGTGGTCTTCCCCTTTTCAGCTGCCATGCGCGATCCCCCTTTCGTAAAACGTGTTGTTTTTGCACTACCAGCGCCAGGGATGTCGAGTCGTAGGAAGGGAAAGGAGGCCGTCGTGAAGAAGGAGGTCGTCGAGGTTGCTGACAGCAAGGAGGATGGCAACGATGTTGAGACGCCGTAGGATGATGCCTTCGACTAGGACGGCTTATCCCCTGCACTTCATGGACAGCTCCACCCCTCGCCCCATTTCTGCTGGGTAGGCAAGCCGCGGATTACAATGAGAACTTCTTCCACCGCACCTTGCAGCTCTCCAACAAGGGGCTCAAGTTCAAGTTCAGTGACCTCAGCGGCGACAAGCATTGCAGGAAGGCCGACTTCATCGACAGATGGCCAGAGCGTTCTTCTGGGGCGGCACTACGTTGCTGACTGTGAGGATCCGGAGGCCCAGAGGAAATACTGCGAGATGTACCGGTGGACTCATGGAGGTGACCCCGACAACTGGGCATTCGGGACCTCCTTTCTTTGGGTTTGCGACCTCTACTTTGAGGAGGGCGTGGATGTCAACTTCGCCCAGAAGGCAGAGGCAATTGTGAAGGGGCGTGAGAAGCTGCCAGGGCGTAATCCGCAGAAGTTGACACCCCCGGCCTTGAGGGAGCAGATTGAAGCCATCATCGACTTCCTCGCTGGCCACATCCCAGTCGCTGGCAGCAAGGGCAAGGGAGGGGGGCCGGAATCGAGCGGAGGAGCCAAGGCAGTTGGTGCCACATCCAAGGCTCAGGTCACGGCCGCGGAGGCGAAGATGGTCAGGGGACCTAGATCCCTGCCCCCTCCTGCCGAGGCCGTGGCAGAGAAGAAGGCCGTGAAGACCCCCGCTGCCGTTGCCATCAAGGTGCAGCCCTTGGTGGCAACGGATCCGAAGCAGGTTCTGGAGCAGCAGCGCCTCAAGAAGAAGTCATTGGAGGCGGCACTTCCGAAGGTGGAGGTTAGCCGGGACCGCGTGAAGGTCGACCTTGCAACCCTGCGGGAGTACATCAAGGCCAAGGACGCCGAGGAGTCCAAGCTCTATGACGACATCTTCTCCGCCCGCGAGGCCTCCAAGAAGGCCGCGGCTGATGGCAACGACCAAAAGAAGAGGCGCTTTGATCACGCGGCCCACTTAGGCCAAGACAAGCTGGGGCTTGCAAGGAAGACACTCCTTGAGGCCCAAGCCCGCATCGACAGGGTCTACAAGAAGTGGGAGGAGGTGGAAGCCGATGAGCAGAGACGGCATGCTGAGGTCTCCGCGCTGACAGCGGAGATCTCGGCCTTGGAGTTGGCATTAGCTTTCCTGCGCCCGAAGAAGGTGCTGGCTCATTATCCATTGGAGTTCCAGGTGTTGCCAATAGCCCTGAACGACCCATGCCCCTTCTGCGAGCGTTACTTCGTTGACACCTGCTGCGTACCTTTGTTCTGCGGCTGCTTGGCACATCCCCATTGTATGTTTGAGGCAGTCTTCTCCCAAGACGCCCGGTGCCGTCGATGCGAGCGGGGGATGACTGGAGGATGGCTTGGGCAGTGGGGCTTCGACCTCGACTCCAAGGCCGCGGAGGAGTTACGTCTCACGGAGGAGATCTTCCTGGCCGAGCCTGCTTCACCACGTGCTGGCAGCAAGAGGCCCGTTGCCCCCTCTGTGGCCGCGCTTCCGTGGAAGAAGACCAAGGGCGACCAAGGTTTGTTGCCCCTAAACCTATCTGCCCATTGCTAGTTGCCTAATTTGTTGTTACATCCGAATAATTCTTATTTTCTAATTCTTTTTTGCTGGCAGCAACTACAGAGGATGCTCTCCCCGACTCAGACTCCCTGGCGTTCGATCCCACTCAACGCTCTCCTCATGAGACCCAGGCAGCCCTATCCGGAGAAGGGAACAAGGGCTCTTCCGCCACCACGCAAGGACCAGGTGCAGCTGAGAAGAACGAGGACGACACCAACATGGAGGGACTGTCCAGCCTTGTTGAGGCAATTGCCACAGATGCAGCCGTGGAGTTGATTCCCACCTTGGATAGTTCCGTAGGCCGGGTTAGAGGTTTGCTGGCAGCAACTGTAGGTCCGGACTTTTATGGGCCTTTTTTGATGAAACTTTTCCGAACTTGAAAACAATTTGCCTCTGGACTGCCATGTCTCTTTGAAAGAAATGGCATTCTTGTAACCCTTCTTTTTTACTCGCAACTGTATTTCTTCTTTATTGTGGACTGCCGACAGCAAGGGCTTCACTTTAGCCACCATTTTATCCTTCGAGCTGTTGTTCTCTTCAAGCCCGCGCTGTCTCAGATGTATGGCTTTCACTGTAGTTCTTCCCTTTGTATTTCCCTTCTTAGAGTGCACCATTCCGACATTCTTTATTTCCAAGCTTTCTTGTTCTTTTTTATTTCTTTTTTCATTATTCGCAACCATGGTTCCTTTTAATATTTGCAATTTTTTTTATTTTCCATGTGCGACCTACTTCATCTCTTCTGTACAACTGTTTTTTTTTTTTCTATCATATTCTATTGGAATCAACCGTGGCCCTTTTTTGATTTCCAACCTTCATTTCTTTCCTTGTTGTTGGCACCAAGGGCTGCACTGTACTCGCCACTGCCAGTTCAGAGCATTAGGTTCACGCAGGAGCCAACCTCTACGACCGAAGTGAAAAACTCTACATTACCTAATTACAGTTTTATATTTGTCAAGTGCCAAACTCCATTTTGTGCCTCTGAAGGTCATGTGGTCTGTTGGTTGGAATTGTTTTTCTTTTCATATTTTGCACTGGCAGCGGGCTCCACCGTCAATGTCGCCACCACAAGTTCTAGGCAATTTTCCGATTCAGACCTAGGCTCTTTGAAACCCCGGGCATTCTTTAGACTTCTTGTATTTTATTTTATTTTTCATTTGCACCCTATGATTCATTTCTTAATCGCAACTGTTTTTCTTTTCTATTTCCGCTGGCAGCACGAAGATCAAGGGTACTTCAAATCTGCCTCTATATAACACGTCAATAGAGGAAGTCCCACAGAAAGTCCTGAATGGTAAGCAAAACCACTACTTGAACTCACTAACGACTTCGAGAAGAACCTAATGACTTCCGACATACTGTAACTACCCATCCCCGAAATCACTTTTCCTACAGCTCCACAATCTTCATCCATTTGGAAACCGTGACATCCGCAGCTGTAAGGTGTCTCTCATGGCGCTGGTTGATCTGCATCCAACAAATCCTGTCATTTTCGTTTGCTCGCAGCAAGGAGCTCTGAACAGCCAATTCCCAACACATGTAAACGACTAGATGAATTCGGCTAGACTCGTACCTTTTTCTCACGAACACCGTTGGCCTCTATCAAAACGAGGTTGTACTGTCCAGGTACGTCATCTCCAAGTGCCATTGCAATTTCGTGCCGCAGGTGGGATACTGGCCAACCCTTGCCAACTTCGAATGTTGGCAGCAGGTTCCCCCTAAACATACAAGACACTTCCACCATCACCTCCTCTGGTAGGTGATCCAACGCTTCCCACTGACTGTTGGCAACCCCCCTATACCTTGTATACATGAACCTGGTGTATAATGTTTGTCTTCCCACGTGATAGCGGAAAACAATGCTGGTCCTGTTGGCAACGCACTTGATGACATCTTGGCCAATGTGGAACTTCTCGTTCCACCCTGGGTTCATTAGACTGCTCAGCAGAGCCTCGGATGGACTACTCAAAACAAACAGTGTAGGTGTCCGCCTAATGCTGTCAGCAGCTACCGCAAACAAATCAACCATAACATGGATTGGCATAAACCATTGGTGGTGGACGAAGCTGCTACCAGTTGTTGCTTTCATAGCATTTGCAAAATCGAGAGTGAGCTTTGTTCTAAACGCCTCAGATGTGTGCATGTCTGGCAAAGGCCACTCCACATCGTTGAACCCTGGAAGCGGGAGTGCTTCAACCTTCCCGTACAGCGTGTCACCTGTTGGAGGCAAATAGAGACTGGCACCAAGGAAGAATGTACCTATGTCCAGCAACTCCGCGTGGCTCTGTCGATTCTGTGTTGCCTCCCCAATCTCAACATAGAGCACAAGAATGGGACCAAGGATAGATGCGGGATGTACCCAATCCTCCGAAAGCGACGCGTACAGGTAGTTTGCCATTCCCAAATTGGTTGTTGCCTCCGCAGGATCCAAGCGCAGATGCCTTGGTTGATATGCATGTTGCACAAGCACCTTATCGAGGTCGCATGCTCCATGCTCCGTGGAGATCCAGGAGAAATCTCTGATCTGCGCTTTGAAGGCCCCCCGAAAATTTCTCCACCATGTCGCCTTGCCTCTCTACCCCATCCGACGCTGGTTGCAGCATAACCCATGAATCACGATCCACCCTCATGGGGATCCAGTTGCCCTCCAAGTCTTGAGTATTATGCATGATGACACTTTGTACGAGGGAGTTTGGCCGTGTAGCCATACCACTAGAATGCATGAAGTTTTTGACTGTGAACTCAAAAACTTACAAATGCTGTCGTCGCTGTCATCAACCGCCAGAACTACACGCTGTCAACACACCCTCCGCCATCACGAACGGCTAAAACTTGCGTCCACGGCCACGCAACCAAGGTACAACCTACCCTAAAACCTCATTCCGAAACCCCAATTCCCAACTCAGGTACTCTCTCCAACCTATGTGGATGGCAGACCGCTGGCAGCGTTTGGGAGACCACTACAGCTAAACCCTAAATCTCTATTGCATAATGCGTGACCACCCACAACCCAAATCGAACAACTTCGCCCAGCCTTTGGAGGCCTCCACCGCTCCATCCTGCTTGACAACGCAACGGCGACAACTCTCTCAGGGGAACGCATGAGGTTCGGAATGACCGTTGGCAGCATTTCGACATCAACACCTTGTGCAAGTTGCATCTCAAAGGGGGAGCGGCAATTTGATTTCGGTAGGTGGCCAAACTTAGTCAATTTTGCAGGAATTCATAAAGCCCACCACCACTGACATCCTTCTGCAATGCTTGGATTCCGTGCGCAAAGAGGCTCCATTCTCGACCTACGGGACTACACGCGCGGGGGAGGGAAGCCTTCCTGCACGACTATTGGCCGGACCCCCCCATTCGCGATTTGGCTCGCTTTTGGCGACCTGCTGGCACCATTGGTGCCAGCAGGTAAAGTGCACGGGCATGATAAAAATTTGGGCACAGAAAACATGGAAAAGGCCCATAGGAGACCCCAAACTTCTCCTAATGGTTTAAATCTTGAAAACACATGGTATGACACAGCCCGCTCATTAAAGATGGTGCACCCAAAACAAAGAGCCAATTCTTGGTTTTAGGGCTTATGTCAAATTTCAATTATAAATAATAAAAAACTATATCTAAATCATTATGCCAACTATTAGTTCCGTCCTAATTCATACTCATTTCCAATTGTCAATCAATTTACATTGGTTCCAAAATGTATCATTGTTGGATACGCTACCAAATTGTAGCCGTTGGAGTAAGAATTTAGTTGGGAATTGGGTAACTACCTTTGTTGCAATGATATGAAGAAAATGGAAATTTCATTCTTTTTGAAAAAAAATATCAACATCAAATAATCTATTTCTAGCTTCATTGTCAATGAAAGTTATTTGGTCCTGAAGGAAATCAACAATGGTTGAGAATAGCCTCGAGATGTAGATTGTTAGCTTTAGAGTCGATGAAAGCTATATGTTATTACAGCAAACTAACAATGACTTAGGATGATGCTTTCACGTCGATTGATAGCTATGTTATGGGAACAAACCCAAAAGGGCTCATGATGATCTTTAGATATGGATTGATAGATTCAGTATATGTATCGATCAAAGATAGATTCCTTCCTATAAAACATAAAACTTAAAGAATGTGGATATTCCAATTATATTACTCAATCATCATCTTAAAGGTGAAACTACCCTAAGAAAAAAAACCCGCACTATAGAAGAGGGTATATTTTTTCAAAAAGGATATTGTTTCATATATTTAAGCACATGACATAACAATTAAAGCAATGAATGATGACTTCAAATAGTCGTGTATAATTTTGAAACTTATGACTTAAATAAGACTATATAAAATAGATAGTAAAAAAACATTAACATTAGTAAATTTAGCATAAGCATAGAAAGCAGTAGTACATATCTATTTATATTCAAAAACTAGAGGAATCTCCAAAAATGAATTTGATTGTAGATATTGTTCACATGAAACATCCCTTTAGGTGATATTATCTTTTTAAATGAAGGTGTTCAAAGTGTTTAAAAGATTTTTTAAAGAATGCAAATACCCATTTATACAAACTACGAAATGCCCTAGCAATAAAACTCTTATTCGTCTTAAATATGGCATGTCATCCCATTCCTCTTCCCTTCTTGCTTTTTAGGTTTAAAAGGATTGCAACTACTTTTGGTAATTTTGATATCATTAATGGAACTACAGTAAGAACTTCAAATTAGTCTAGAAGAATGCAATTTGTTATTTTAAAATAGTTCGTATATTTTAAAAGATTTTAATTTTAATTTTTTTCATCAACAAAATATTTCCAGATGGCCTTTTCCCACCAATGTCTGCCCCTCTTGGAGCCCCTTGTCATCAATAAAACAAGGGCGAGGTTTATTGCGGGGCGCCGTCTATCTTTGGGTGCCAAATGCGCTTCTCCTTTCCTTAGTTTTTATTTACAATTTTGTTACTAATCAGTGGTGCCCATTGGATGCTACTCTTGAAATGATGCTACCTCTACATGTTCTATCATTAGCCCATCATCTGTACTAGACCCATTAATCCTTGTTTTTTAACTCAAAAAGTCTAGTGAGCCCGGTTCAACTGAATTCACTTAGTTTTTTTAATAAAATTCAAAATAAGCAAATAAATTAAATAATGTTCACCAGTAAAAACAACCTTTACAGTCGACACTTCTTTTCAACATTCTCCCTGAAATAAATCATTTGTAAATTAATCTAATGCCCGCAACTACTAAAATTGTGTCACTTATGAATAATATTAAAAATCCACAAAAATACTCAATAAAAACTTCTAAAATAAATACCATATCAATCTGTTCCACATGTTTCTGAAAAGATTTTGGACAATTGAATGCTCAGAGATTACCTTAACGTAGCAAGGTTAGGCGCCAACCTACCAACTATCTTTTCATTGTACTATAGCAAGGGTAGCTGGTTACTCCATATGATTATTCATTTATTTTTTTTTGAAAAAAAAAGGTTCGTTCTCATATAGTGAATTTACTGATTTTCATGTTGTAGAAAACACTGAAAAAAAAATAGCTTCAAATGATGTAAAGATTGCCTAATATGACTAAAATAATTTATCTTATCTTCATCTTTCTATCCTTATAATCTTCCAATTTTTTTGTTTTCTTATTTTAGGATCATTTAGGACAAACCAACTAGAATTGGAACCAATGATCTCAAAAATGGCTAAACTTTGTGCTGGTGCTACCAAAATAATAGGGCTGCAAACTCTCCGAAGGCAAAAAATGATGACATTTAGTCAAAATTTACATCATATTATAAATATGGAGCAACTTCATGATACCATCTCGTGAAATAGCACCGGATTATTAGCTTAATATTTCAAAGATATACGTGGTATCATACAATTATCATATGTAATGTATGCACTAGGTAGCAAAGTAGCTAACATATACTGTAATACCATTGCATGTTTACCCAAAAATAATTCCTTAAGTACTTTTAAAAATAGAAATATAAAAATCAGAGAATTATGAAAACAAAAGATTGAAAATAGAAGAAAATAGATCTTTTTTTGATGGTTTAATGCCTAGTAAAAAAATTAAAGAACTCAACTTTTGGGAAACGAACCTTATTTTTTCAATAAAGATAAATATCTGTGCAGCATGTGGCTAACAGAATCACCGTCAACGAAACCGGGATGAAAAACAACCAACAGAACTAAAGTCCGTCCCCACCAAATGGATGACTCGACTCCGACCCCTCCGCCCCCACCACAAAAGACGCCGTCCACCTCACCTCACCCGACCACCGGTCGCCGCCCTATCACCCATCCCACTCATTTAAACTCCGCTCACGTTCCAAAGCTCCTCCGGCAACAAACTCAAACAATTCTAAAACACAAGCCCAGACTCCTCCGCCTCGACCCCTCGACGACGGACTCGTCCACGAACTCTCTCCTCCCCGAGGCCGCTGCGTCGGGCGGGATTCGAACCAGGAGTCGATCGAGTATCTGCAGTCGCCGGGGCCGACTGGATTGATCCCAGACGCGGGGATCGGATTGGAAGCGATTGATCGTTACCTCGGAAGCGATTCAATCAGGGCGCCCGATTAGGGTTCAAGGCCTTGGCGGAGTGCGTTTCGCGTTAGTTCTTCTGTCGGAGCATTTTTTTCTTCGGAGGAGCATTTTTGGAGTTTTTGGGAGTTTTTTTGGAGTTTTTGGGAGTTTTTTAGAGTTTCGGGGGAGGTTTCGGTGGCGATGGCGACGGCGGTGTGGCAGCTGCAGGAGGGCGAGTTGAAGGAGATCTGCGGATTGCTGGAGCAGTACCGCTTGCCGACGGTGGACCAGTCGCGGATTTGGCAGCAGCACCAGCGGTGTAGCCAGCTCCCGGACTTCAACAATTACCTCGCGTTCATTCTCTGCCGCGCCGAGGTTCTCTCTCTCTCTCTCTCTCTCTCTCTCTCTCTCTCTCTCTCTCTCTCTCTCTCTCTCTCTCTCTCTCTCTCTCTCTCTCTCTCTCTCTCTCTCTCTCTCTCTCTCTCTCTCTCTCTCTCTCTCTCTCTCTCTCTCTCTCTCTCTCTCTCTCTCTCAGCTCTGATTGTCGTCATTGCAAATGGCGTTTAGTGGCGCTCGGGGAGTGGTGGTCTTTCTGGAGTGATTGCGGGAGAGAATCGTGGAAGTGGAAAATCTGCGGTGTAGGGTGAGGTTTGGTGGAACGAGCGATGAATCGTGTGTGGTGCGGGAGTCGTTGAGATTGCGGAAATGTTTGGCGGACGAGGAGGAGAGGTTTCGTTGCGAAGTAGCGGCGATTTTTATGATAAGCGCAATTTTGATCGACGTTTGAGATTTTTGACTAGAAGTTGCGCGAGTATGGAGCTCGTGCGGCGGTGTGATTTTGGTAGGGAGGTGTTTGTTATAGGATTGCGGGAGACATGAGGTTTTGGTGGAATGAATAGTGGCGCTCGATGACGGCAGACGCGCGGGGATAGCTTTTAGGGTTTTGTGGTGTGCGACCGGCGGTTCGGCAATCGGAGCGGGATTAATGTGGATGGACTGGCGGAGAAAAGCGGATTGTGGAGAGGTTGCACTTTTAGTCGTGCGTGGTTGCTCTTGCTCTGAGGTCGCGTTCGGGATGCGCTCTGGGAGTGATCGGACCAGTGGCACTGGATTGCGGAGCTTTGTAGTGTTTGGTGTCTCCTATTCTCTGTTCACTTGCGCACGGTTTCGATTGTAGCTTAGTTGAATGGCATCCGAATTCGGAGTATATACCTTCGGATGCAGGTCTTGACATTGCTGTTGAAAGACTGCCGAAATGCTCCGGTGTTGGATCATTTTGAGAATAGATTGAGCGTCGCGCTGACGGGGATTAATTTCTCGAGGAGCTAGGACGCGTCGTGTGGAAAGTCGTCTTGATTTTGTGGAACCGCCATCTGATTGTAGGGAGATGCTGTTAATATACGACAAGCAGCAGGTTTACTGTTGAAGAATAACCTGAAGAGCAATTACAACGCAGTCCATCCGCAGCACCTTCAGTACATTAAGACGGAAGTGCTGCCATGTCTCGGATCTCCAGACTTCGGCGTTAGGAGCACTGCGGGCACGATTGTGAGTGTTATGGTGCAACAAGGCACCTTTCAAGGCTGGCCGGAAGTTCTTCAGGCATTAGTTCAATGCCTTGACAGCAATGACTACAACCACATGGAGGGAGCGCTGGGCGCACTGTTCAAGGTCTTGTGTTCATTCTCTAGTCACCTTGGCATTTTCGATGTGCACATGTTGAGTTGTGTTTTGAAGGCAATGCGTGTATGTGTAGTGTGAGGTTGTCCTGTATCTCGACCACCTGGGATCGGGTGGGTAACTGAAGTTTATGCATGAATTTTACTGTAGAAGAAGTTAAGTTTGTGGACATGGGAGTGATATCATTTGATGACATAGGTAGTACTCGCTTCAGTACGTTGCAATGAATCTCCACTCAACATCGTACCCTTTGATTGTGCAGGTTTCTGAGGAATTGCCTGAGATACTGGATATGGATGTGGCGGGATTATCAGACCGTCCCATTACTATTTTTCTTCCTAGATTGCTCAAGGTGCGCGTTATACTTGAAAGTTTTACGTGTTACATTTTTAGACGCTGCTTCTGAATAGCGAAATGAGAACGATGAGAGGGTTCATATAGTACGTAATTGCCCCATTGAATTTGAGTGTGCACCTTTGACCTCTTTCTTATATCCTGCAGTTTTTATCTTCGGAACATGCCGTGTTGCGGAGGCTGGCATTGGGTACCGTCAACCAATTTATTGTTCTCTTACCAACTGTAAGTTGTGGAGCCGCTTTGCTCCCAAATGTCGATGCTGTGTAGATTTCGACACATGTTATCGACCCCGTGTTTCACTTATTATCAATGTCATCGTACTCAAGAAGTTTATTGTCTTGAACACTTCATGACGTACAATCTTTGATTCATCATTCACCAAAAATTAATGTCTGTATGAGGATTACTCGGCCGTAAACTGGCCCGTTTATGAAGGACGGCTTGCAACAATGATTGTACTGGAACGTGTTCTGTTCAGGCCCTGTTTATCCACATGGATACTTACCTACAAAGCTTGTTCTCATTAGCGAATGATAACTCAGCGGATGTTCGGAAACTGGTAAGTATCCCTCATGAACATACCTTTTACGCTATTCGTCATGCAATTTTCCGACAGAATTTTGGCTTTGATGTTGGCTATGAAATGGAGTCAACATCAATGAAATGTTGTGTTTTAGGTATTATTTATTTTTTAGTTTCAATTTGTAAAAAGTGGAAGAGAAGTCCCGAGAAAATGCCTCAATCAAACATCAAACTCTATCTTGGATCTTGTTTAGATTACTGTAGGATCAGTTTATGGAAAGCATTTCTCATCATACACGGGACTCATTTCTCATCATTCATTTCTGGTAAAAGATGTCTAAATCTTTGGTGTCTTTTTGTGGAGGAAACAGGTTTGTGCTGCTCTTGTGCAATTGCTGGAAGTGCAACCTCATGTTTTAGAGGTAACTTTCAATCATGATTAATTAGCATGATGTCCAAGTTTTGTCTCAATTTAAGAAGATTAGATGGTATTTATTGTTGGATGTTGATTTCCTTAGTTTCGTTTCGTAAGGATTACTGTTTGCTGAAAATTGGTATTGATCATGAATGCAGCCTCATATGCGGTATGTGATCGAGTATATGCTGCAAGCCAATAAAGATTCTGACACTGAAGTGGCTTTGGAGGCTTGCGAATTTTGGTGGGTTACGACTTGACATATTCTCAAGTTATGAACTATGTGTTGTGTTGGGCATATTGATAAGATGTGGATTCAGTCTATGAACTGAAAATTAGCGTGTTTGATTCTAATTTGGAGACGTGCATTTGGCAGGTCTGCATTTTGCGAAGTTCAACTACCTCCTGACTTGCTTAGGGGGATTTTACCTCGTCTTATTGATGTGAGTTTTAGAATCTGATGAAAATCTACTGTTGGGTATTCGATGGGGTTGTGATTTCTTTATGACATGGTTGTATATTTTTTATTAATCCATTAATCTCACAAGCCGTTTTTTGATTGTTTGTGTGATGCTATTTATATCCTGGTATTCATGACCATTTCTACATCGTAACATCTTAACACTTTGGTGAACATGCACCCACAGATTTTGTTGGATAACATGGCTTACGCTGAGGACGACGAAGCTTTACAAGACGGCGATGTAAGAATTTTGTTGTCCATGGTTGTTCTTTGATGGTTTTAACAAGATAGCTTGCCAAGATAGTTTTGATGTCTACGATTTGTTCCTACGTTGTAGTTTATCCGAACAATCAGAAGCTTGTTGTGTGTCCAGCTTCTACAGTTATTTTTAATATTGTAAATGCCTTTTTTGATATTGCGCAGGAGGATGACAATGCACCAGACAGAGAACAGGTAAGTAGAGCGTGCTGAGGCTGTTGGCTGTATTGTATTACTCCTTTAATGGGTTATGTTATCAATGACAGATCGATTAGTCGTTCTTTCGCTTGTAGAGTCACATTATTTCCAGACAATAAAATGGTATGAAATTCCAAACAGGATATCAAGCCAAGATTTCACCAATCGCGCTTTCATGGGGCTGACGGAGCTGAAGATGACGAGGTACTGTCCTTTTAGTGTCATTCACCAATGCTAGTTCCTCGGGGTCATTTATCTTTTGCTACTCTTTGAATAAGTTTAAATCCAAATGTCTAAATTCAGATGGTGTTCCTTTTGCTGTAATCATTAAGAGCTTCGCGTGTGATTCGGAAGAACCACATACCCAGAAAAACATGCCTTAGTTTTCGTTGGACCAGAAACTGAAGTGTTGTCTGTTTACTTTCCGGGACAGTTTGTCGGTTGTTGACATCCTCATTTTGCATTTGTTTTCTGCAGGAAGATGATGACGATGATATTGTAAACTCCTGGAACCTGCGAAAATGCAGTGCTGCTGGACTTGATATCTTGTCAACTGTATTTGGCGATGAGATCCTTCCGATTCTTATGCCCCTTGTCCAGGTATGTATCATGAAAGTGTGCAATGGAAAGGTTGGTAATGTGTTAAATCGGTCATCTCGATAACCATTCATGTAACTGATTTTCCGTTGATCGAAATTGTCGTCATGCTGTTGGCTTTCTTGGCTATTGTGCAATTTACAGATATGTACAAATGTAGTGCTGATTAGTGTTTTGGGTCCTCGGTACCTTCGTCCCTTTCAAAAGCCTGGTCATGACAACTAATGTGACCGTCTTGTTCTTCATTTCATTGAGGAAGGTATAGAAGAATTTTGATTTCTTTATTTCCCTAATTATCCCAAGCTGTAGGTGAGACTCACTTCTAGCAAGGTTGCTCGTTGGGAGGAGAAAGAGGCAGCTATTTTGGCTCTAGGAGCAGTTGCAGAAGGCTGCATATCGGGACTATTACCCCATCTAGCCCAGGTTGGATTCCTTTGAACCTTCACTTTATTTATGTTTAACTATGAACCTGCTGTAGGTATCCTACCTGGCATTGGTGTTGTTACCTTGCCGATAGCTACTGGTGGTAAGTAGAATTCTAGAGAGTCGGCGGGCTCAGGGGATGGTGTCACTTAAGTAAAACTGAGTCACATACATCTGGCCTTACTGAATCAGTCGGAGGCTTGGTAATCCTATCATTTCTCTACCTCTTGGGTTTTTGGATGAAGATCTTTAAACAGAGCTAGGTTGCTCGTCATGACTACACGTTAAGTTCTACTGATATGTTTGGTTGCCGATTATTCAGATTATTACATATCTCATCTCCTTTATGGAAGATGTGCGACCACTTGTGCGAAGTATATCATGCTGGACATTGTCACGTTATAGCAAATGGATTGTCCAGGTATGTTATCAATGCACGATTGTCTCAGTGTTTTTTTATTGGTTATGAAAGCATTTGATAGTCAACAAATCCTAGCTGAAGAGAGCTTTGGTTTAGAATTAAAATTGGGTTATCAGGTACATTATGAATGAATATTTTCATATATACATACATAATATCTCATTTAGTTTAATTTTGTCTGAAATTTTCCACTAAGACGTCTTATTCGCAGGTTGCTCAGTCTCCAGAGGGACAATCACAATTTGATGCAGTTCTTAAAGGGTTGCTCCAGCGCATTCTGGACAGCAACAAACGTGTACAGGAAGCTGCGTGCTCCGCATTTGCCACTCTTGAAGAGGTACTGTAACTGCATTTTGGTGTTTTATCGTAGGTGTTTTCGCTTGGTTCGTCGATATTTTTGACGTCTAAATATCGTCGGAAGGATCAACGTTGGGCCTAGGGGTCCATCTTCTTTGTCTTCTTCTGGTTATTATCAAGTGTTAGCATATGTTAACTCCAAAGATTCGATCCGTTTGTCGAACCCAGGAAGCTGCTGAAGACCTAGCACCTAGACTGGGACCTATACTACAACATCTTATGTATGCCTTTGGAATTTACCAGGTGCGTAATAGAGAAACAACAGACGTGAATGATGGATCATGATTTGTGGATTTGTGCTCAATCATTCGGATGCACACTATATTTATTTTGATGGCCAAGAGTTTCTTGTTAGAATTCAATTTTATGACTTATGAAATTGATTAGTTGAACTTAGCAGCTTTTCTTCCACTGCTATTCAATCTATGCTATCAGTGTCAACTAACCACTTTTTACATAAAATCCAAGCTTGATGATCTTTGTTGGTTTGGACAGAGGCGAAACCTTCGTATTTTATATGATGCCATCGGCACATTAGCAGACGCTGTTGGCAGTGAACTTAACAATGTATGAAATCTCTTCCTCTTTTTCGTCTAATTTATGTATTCTTTCAGATGTCAAGAGTTCATGGCATGTTGCCGATGGCTTATGTATGCATTTGCTATCATCCATTTGACTGCAAAATCTGTGAGGAAGTACCTGTTTGTAATATAATGGTTGTGACTCTATGTACTAAGACAGCATTTCTATCTTCATTTGATTGTTTGATCCTGCAGCCAAAATACTTGGAAATTTTAATGCCTCCATTGATTTCCAAGTGGCAGCTTCTGCCAGACTCGGACAGAGACTTGTTTCCTCTTCTTGAGTGCTTTACTTCAATAGCGCAGGTACAGTCACAGAACCCATATTTTTTATTTTTCATATATCTTTAGTCTTTTTTTGGTCTTTAATTTTATTACGTATTTCCAATATTGGTGTTAGTCTTCCGGTTAAAAGGATTTTCATACCATTCGCTCCTTTATTTCGTCTCTTGAGAGTATTAGATGAGCTGTGGTTATATTAGGACTAACGTTGTTTGTGTATTGGCAGGCCCTTGGTGATGGTTTTTCCCAGTATGCGGAACCTGTGTTTCTTAGGTGCATAAATCTCATTCGCACACATCTAGTTGCAAAGGTATATTGAGGTATCTTCTCACGTTAATGACGATTTGTAGTTTGTATTTTTTGTTTTAACTGTATAATTGCCAGGTTGCACTCAATATCGGTTGTTAGATATGTTGTTGAGAATCTAACATTGTGCATACACCTTCTTGCAGACGGATCCTCAGAGAGCTGGTGTAAGTTACGACAAGGAGTTCATTGTTTGCTCCTTGGATCTGCTATCTGGTCTTGCAGAGGGCCTTGGCAGCAGCATCGAGAGCTTGGTAATATTTCTCCTTCCTTTGGTCCTGAGATTCCCAATTCCAGAGCTAGTCCAGACGTTTTGAATCAAAATCTTGATATCCATGATACTTACGATGGATCTTGTGGTTTAGGTTTCAAGGAGTGATATTCGAGACCTTTTACTTCAGTGTTGTGCCGATGAAGCCCCGGATGTGCGTCAAAGTGCTCTGGCTCTCTTAGGTGACCTTGTCAAGGTATCGTCGGGGTGGGGTTTATTCAGTTTGTTTTTACCATTGATTTTGCTATGCTGCAAAATCATGGGATCCAGATTTTCCAAGGTATTTTTTTGGTTATTTGTGTATTCTACTGATACGACCTTGTGGTTTAAACAGGCATGCGCAGTTCATTTGCAGCCCCGTCTTGCAGAGTTTCTCAGCTTAGCAGCTAAACAACTGGTGGGTGTTTGTATCTCGCATGAACTTTGTAATATGTGGATTTGCCATCAGTTGTTGATTTTTGTATCTACAGCATACTTATGAGTTGTGTGTATGGGTGCGAGTATGGCAGGGTCAAGATGCTAAAGAAAACGTTTCAGTTGCCAATAACGCTTGTTGGGCCATTGGTGAGGTCGCCATAAAGGTAATATTCGAATACCCTAGTGTATTTTGATTCTACAGACAGGATTGCGTTTCAGTATTGGACAAAGGTAGGTGTTGGAAATTTTAATCCTTCGACCTCTGTATGCGGTTCCACTATGTCCTAATTAGTGGTAGGAGGTCTCTAATTACAGGAATATATTCGATGACTTGTTTCGTGCAGTCTTGCCCGTTATGAAAAACTCAGTGTATTGTTGTCTGGGCTTTTGATTATTGCAGGTTAGGAATGAGATTGCACCCATTGTGATGACCGTCATCTCATCACTGGTGCCTATCCTTGCGAACCGTGAGGTATGGGATCAACGTTACCTTGAAGAGATTTAGGTTTGAAATATAACGCGCTTTTAATACACCCCAATTTTCAAAGTAGTAAGCCCGATCTTGGGAACTTGGGTAAGAAATGATTTCAAAAACATAAGGAGAAATGTGCAGGGTTTAAACAAGTCACTTCTGGAGAATAGCGCCATCACCTTGGGCAGACTTGGATGGGTTTCTCCTGAGCTAGTAGCTCCTCATATGGAGCATTTTATGGAGCCTTGGTGTCGCGCATTGTGCACGTAAACCTCCTTCTCCCATCTCCTGTTCTTCCTGCAGCTTCACTTTTTAAACTTGCTTTGTACACATGTACTCTTGATGCGAAAGTGTTCATAAGATCACCCATGGATAGGTTACTATTCCAGATTGTCTTATTTTGAGCATTTACGTGAATATTTGAATATATTATCGAGAAATCGTTTCCCAGTGCTTATTTTCCCCTTGAATATCTAATGCTGCAGGATACGAGATGACTTTGAGAAGGAAGATGCATTCCGGGGTCTGTGTGCTATGGTATGTTTGCTTGGTATAGTTATTTAAGTTTCTTGGTACTTGCAGATATCCAGGTTGGTTTGGAGTGTAGACTCAGAGCTGTTCTTAATAATTTTTTTATTTTTTTTATTTTTTTTATTTTTTTAATTTTTTTTTCATATGTTAATCCTGCCATAGAGCTTAGAAGTAAAGGTGGGTATTCAAGCCAATCCTGACACTGGTCTGCAACATCTTCAACGTGTTGTCTTAGGTACGGCTGAATCCAGGAGGTGCAGTGAACGCATTTGTTCCCATGTGTGAAGCCATCGGGAGTTGGCATGTAAGAAGTTTCGCACATCTTGTTGTGTTCTGCAATTTTCCTTTTTATATCGTACACCGAGACCTTTGCTTTGTCAAGAAAATACCAAGACTCTAGAGCAATAAATAGCCAGGGGTGTTCTTCTCCTGTTTGTCATAGTGGCACTGCCACAACTGATACGGTTTACATGTTTAACCCAGTCTTTGACACTCCGTAGAGTTATTTCGTTCTGGAATTTGTGTACTTTCTAGAGCTACTTTGGCCTAATTGGTTGTGCCTTTACTGATATGGATTTTATGGAACTGAACTGTCCCCTTTTCCCCCTCCCTTTAATTGTTTGATGCAGGAAATTCGAAGCCAAGAGCTCTCTTCAGAGATTGCGCAAGTATTACTTGGATATAAACAGGTATGAAAATATGTATGCAATATTTATCTATAATTCATTGTCGATGGTCTGCTGTTAGGATCCCACTATTCTAGCCATTGGGGATGCCACTTCCTGCTTATGGAGTAGTCTAGATTTCGGGTTTCCAGATTATGTCTTGGTTACATATGAATCATTTACAGCATTCTTGGAAAGTCTTGTTTAATAGGTCGAAAGAGACAACTTCTGTGTCAAAAGTCCTGTTTAACCGATTCAACACTGTTCATAAAGTTGTCATTAGAGAAGTCGAGAGGCTAATATATTGGGCAAGTAAAGTTTAGTTTCTACGTTAGCTGGAGCTGTTATATGGCCTTCAACCTCATCGTTGAACCTTTTCTGCCTCATTTTCGAGGTTTTCTGGTCCTTTATTATGCATCAAGTTAACCCTTAGCTGTTGATAACTTTCAGTCTGCCTACTTTAATCTGGACCCTAAACCTATGTTTGCAGCCCTTTGAGCCAATTTTGCATTTTTTTTCTTTTTCTTTTCTTTTATGAGCTGAAATTGATGGAAGATTTTTGTAATGCAGATGCTGTCTCAAACTAGCTCATGGGAACAGTACTTTGGAGCTCTTGATGGGACATTGCGCGAGAAGCTGGCGAAAACATATGCGCTTTGAGACTTGTAATCTCATGTTTGTTTTTCCTGATGTTGAAATCATCCTGCCCCAATCCTGCTCGTAAGTTTTACCAGATGGCTGCCATGGATTTGGATACACGCGGCCCATTTAATCGTGCCTGTCCCGACAAGAGCTTGTCAATAGTGAGAGTCAGATATAGATCCACCCTAATTTACCTATACCAAAATTTATGAGGCCTGCCTTTTAGTCACCCTGGTCTTTATATATTCTTGGTCTGGTTGCTTGGAGGTGGGGCTTTAGAGATTTATATTGATATTGTTTCCCTTAGAGGATACCTGATCTCCGATTTGGCATCTACGTAATGGCTGTGTGGCCCCAGCATCACAACAGGCGGTTTGATGCATTATTACAAAGTAAAATGCAAAGCTAGACCCCTGGTGGTGCTGTCAATTGTAGCTTGAACATGAGGGGCCACTTCGCACTTCAAGCCTTCAACCACTGAGTGGTTAGCACAGATTAGAGTTCTAGCGTTTTTGTAACCAGGAGGCGACATGCCCCCTCATTCTAATGTATGTGTAAGTGGGAGGAGAGAGAAGTGAGGAGTTAATTTTGTTACAGCGGGAATATCTCCCATAGGTTTTTCCACACCGGCTGAGCTTCGCCTGAAGAGAAGCCTATTGACGATTATTTGTTCAGTAAGATTTGTTGATGTTCCAATCATGAGTTATTGTGTAGTGTTTTATGTGTGAACATCCTTCTATTTGTTGATTATGTTATGACGTTTTGATCTTATATTTAATAATAAAATTGAACAGATTTTTGGTTTCTAGTGCAATTGCACCTAGATACATGGCTGAGAAACTCTGAAAATTATTTGAGAGTGACCTCTAAAGAAGTATTCAGGATTTATTCCCATGTACACTTGATCTGACATTTGGACCTAGAAATCATTGTTTTCACAGATGTGTAAAGTGATCCATTCCATCTTGTTGCCATGGTGAGCAGTTTGAATCTGAATTGCTTCTAAGGTGAGTAAGATGGTATAAAACATGTCCCCAGAGATACAGTGTCCCTCGTTCAACTTGCAAATTCCTTGTTTGATTAGAGAAATTCAAGATGTTTAACTCTTTTAACCCCTTTAGGATGTTGGGTTCTGGAGATATTGTGAGAGTTTCGGGCGTATTTTCAGGTATGTGTGGGGCGGGGCCATTTCAGCAACGGCTTGGTATGCTGAGACGGAGGGCAAATTTTTTGTTGGAAGCCCATCGAAGTGCTGAACAGACTAGTGAAAACGGAAATGGATTATCTGATGTGTTGAATTAGTAGGAAATTTTCAAGCAGGAGGGGGTGCGGAGGATCTCATGTATGAGCAGATGAGAGTATTGGTAGATGTCAGAGAAAGCGGGTACATGGTGCAGAAGTGGGCGACGGGGTGTACAAGTCCCCACGCGCAACCTTCACCAGCTGTGCCTGTGGGGGGCCGGGAGGCATCGACAGTGACACTCCAGCGCTTCAACCTGTACGAAGCAACCTGTATGCCATGCTGCTGGAAAATTGATCGTATGAACATGCGTACACACTGAAAACTGATCATGCACATGTATCTTTGTTTCCTCAATAGTATGATGATCTCGAAGCAGCAAATGTTTGCACGTATTGTTGGTGCCTTGGGTGGCCGAGCTACTTAGGAGATCGATTTCTCAAGAGACATAGGAACAGTCTTAATCGATATGTGACGCTCCTGCTCATCAATCCTGGTGTCCGTGTAGCGCAAGTGCTTCTCACTATATTTAAGGTCCAGAGTATTCACATCGTGCGTTTGCTGAAACAACATGTCCATGAGCAGCGTACGTCTTCCCATGGTTCAGGTGCCCTATCAACGCCACATTCCTGATCAGCGTCGGGTTCGCCATCAACCAGGCTAGCAAAAAATCCGTCGACACATACGTATGCACCTCCTTCGCCAGCAGGGGAATGCTTGGACATGAGCGATGAGCCGTGAGCCATGTGCCGTGAGCGAAATACCATGAGCCGTGAGTGGATGAAGTACTTTATATAGTATGTGCATTTCATTCATCAATTGACTGTGAACTCATCCAAAACGAATGAACAAATTGCAAATGAATAGAGCAAACTTGAAATAAAATGATAATTGGTGTTCCAGCTTGTCGAAATTAATCATTAGGATTGGAAAGCTTAGGTTAAGGAAAACGGCCCACTGCTACCTCGAGATACACTTGCAGGCCATGGCCACAAAAATTAGGTTGTCACGCGGACATTGGATTGGGGGTGGATCGAACAGACACTTAATTCACGTTGGTCTCCTTACCGGAGACCGAAGTTTCTCTCTCTTCTCTCTCTCTCTTAGCAATAATCTTGTATGCGGTACATAACGAGGAGATAGGCCGGTAGTTATTGAGGAGAGTGGTGTCTCCTCCCTTAGGGAGGAGCGCTATTTTACTGGTCTTGAGTATGGCCGGTAGGTGATTCGATTGCATGGTTGTTTGGACAAAGACTAACAAGTTGTCTTGGATGTCCAGCAGTTACTTGAAAAATTCCGTCGGCAGTATGTCTGAACCAAGAGCTTTGTTCTTCGAGAGGCTAGGCACAACATCTTGGAGCTCAAGAAGAATAATAGGTTTGTCGAGGCACTCATTTTGGTCTGGAGTAACAAACCGGGGCACACTTGTGAAGCAGTCATTTCTGGCAACTTCATTTTGTTCTCTTATTGTGTTGGCCATATGTAGAGCCTGGTGGTATTGGTTAACATACCAATGCATATCCTCCTCCCTTGCATGTACCATGCCCCCGTCCCGTAGTTTTGTGATAGCTACGGGCCTCCTAGGGCCGCTTTAGAAGGCGAAAAAATCTTTATTGCACCTATCACCAATCCAAGTCTAGAGTGCCGATTGCTGGTCATACTTCTTTTCCATCTTTTCTTGTCGAATTTTGTGAAGGTTGGCTTGTGCATAATTTAGTTGTCTCCGCGCATGATTGTCTTGCTAATTGGTGTGGAGATTAAGCTCTGCTAAGAAAACATCTTCGAATTGAGTTTCGAATTCTACGGCATGCTCATATCTTCTGTGAATGATTAGCTGATCACTGCATGATTTCACTGCAGCCATGGCATCTGCGATTTGGTCCCCATAGGGGGCCTATGGGCGGAACATGAGTGCATCCCGCCAAGCTTGGAGCAGCTGCGCCCTACCTTCTTCAATTTTTAACGAGTATTTATTGAAAGCTTGGGAGTATTTGATTCGGGCGCCTGTCCTTGTAATCTTGAGGAAGACCGGAGAATGGTCCGACAGATGAGGTGTGGAGCGCCAAACTCCTGAGTGACCCCCAATAGCTTGGATTCTCAGACTAACATAGAAGCGATCTAGTCTCGATATAATAGAATTTGTACCATGTCTCCTGTCGGATCCGAGAAAGTTAGAATAAACCGGATAATCCCCAACCACACTTAGGATTCAATTGATTTTTCATTTTTTTGGTTAATTAGGTAAAAATAGGCTAGACACTATCCGGATTAGGAGTTAATCAGAACCGGATACTCAAAGATCATTAAAACAATTAACTCGGGCGGTAGTCTCAGATCCAGATCCGAGAACTCGGATGAGGAATTCGGATAGAGAACTTGGACCGAGAGTTCGTTCCGGGAATTGACCGCTTTAGTAACCACGTGCAGGATCCGATCCGATGCGGGAGTCATCATGACCGGATGACGTTTGGCGCGATGCGGTGGCGGCTGCAATTACACGCCGCCTTGGCGTTAATGATTCCCTTAGTATATAAGCGGGGATGTTAGGGTTTGAAGTTCTTTTTGTGGACTGTGAGTAGGGAGTGAACGAGTGGTGAAGTGTTTTGTCTTTTCCGATTCACCGGCAGTTGGATTGTCGGGTTTCTTGCTATCAGGTCGTAAAGGGGGAGAATTAAGGCTTAGCCATGGCGCCAATACAGCTTAGGGTCCTCAGTCCCGCAGTTCCGAAGACAGAGAGAAAGATGAACAAACTGATAGATGATCTCACTTAGATGAGATGCCAGGGGCTGCTTTCCCGGCCTGGTTGCTGAGGGATGAGGCGATGGTGAGAGAAGTAGTAGAGGGGCTAGATAATAGATGGAATCACTTGATCCAAGGTCACCCAACTCAGTGGACCACAGATATGTGGGGCCTGGGCGGACACTTACGATTTCATTCAGGAGGGATATGGTTGGGCGACCAGAACGGATAAGTATATTCAAGATAGGTTCCACGAACAAATCCACAGGAATAATGGATTTGTCATAGGTGTGCAAGGATAGAAGAGAGCGAGACAGGTCTTAGCCTTTCTCATTCCGATTATGTATCCGTCGAAACCGGAACAAGTCACCATCACGATTGGGAACACAATCTTTGGAGCTTTCACTGGCGAGCGGCTTGTGAAGTGGGCCCAGATCGTATCAAATGTCGTGCAGAAGTTACTGTCCAGAGTCGGAAAGAAGCCGACTCCAATTACCCTGTTCCTGTTTCACCTCTACCATGCAAAGGACTTCTCATGGATAAGGATAAGTGTAACTACAATATCGCAAAGGATCTCCTCAATTTCAAGGAGGCACATGTAGGAGAGGGGGAGCAACACGAGGAGGATACCAATACAGCGTCCACGAAAGATCAGGAACCGGATGTGGAGGCGCTCCCGTTAACTACTCCAGCAAAGTCTCACTCCAAGTCGCGATCGAAACGAGCTACATTCCACCACGCACAACCCTCAACGGCCCGGGACAACACAGCGAGGGAGGTAGTCAGTTCCGAGCGAGGTTTTCCGGATGACCCATTCCGTGCACTTCGGAAGGGAACGCGGGACGTTCAGGCTACTTACAAACGGATTGAGTCAATGTTCTGGAGGGTGTGTACGTCGTTGGGGGGCTGTAAGTCGGAGGAAGTCTTACGGGAGATCGAGTTTTTGAAGGATGCACCTTAGCTGCGGGCCGAGAGAAGCAGCAACTGGAGCAACAACTAGAGCTCCAGATCAATTGGACCGGGAGACGTAGTCAACAAGGCCCGGATGTTCGATAAGAGCGTAATGACCGCGGCCAATGAACCCGATAAGGAGAAGATCATTACAATTTTGGCCAGGTACGAGTTCTCGATGAACAAGACCCTGAAGTTGATGAAGAAGTTGCTCTGCCCGGAAACCCGAAGTCAGGGGGTCGATCCGAGATTACCCGGATCTCCCTCTCAGACAATGGTAGGAGAATCTCGCGGGGCAGTGTTCAAGGCCCCGCAGGAGCAGACTCAGTCGCTTTAGACTTGGAATGATCAAGGGACGGTTCCGGCCGGAGTTCAATCTCCGAGTATTTTTGGTCCGCCTTGGACAATTGCGGACCTGATACGGATTGTGAAGGCTAGACCGGCATCTCCCGGAGCTAGTGTCGCTGAGCAGAGTTGCCCAATCTCCCTTGCCTAGACGGAAATCACAGAAACATTAGGGGAAAAATGAGGTCTCCAACGGGCCTTGTAAGACAGCCCGGGTTAGGTGGGCTGCCTGCCCAAAACCCCCTCTGTCGCTGTCAGCAGGGGTCTGAAACGCTGCCCGAAGCGGCCTTTTGGAGACGGACGGGAGTTGCGTGGCACAGTTGGTCCTCGTTGGCGAGAGGGCGTGGACGGTGGTTGTTGAGCGCCAAGGAATGGGATTTATTGCTCGGCGATTAATGAAGTGCCTCGATCCGTTGCCTCGATCCACGGATTGTTCAAGTTGTTGCCACAACGGTCTGGGCGCGATGGCGCCACCGGCTCTACGCCGTTCAACACCAAGAAAACGAAGCGCCCTGTTCTGCTTCAAGCAAGTTGTTGTTGGCACTGTGGGACGCACAATCGTATGTGATTTGCGAGAAAGATTCCGAGTGGCGATGGCGCCCCAGACCGGAGGAGCAAAATTGAGATTGCAATTCATTTCTTCGCAGCGTCCGCTGGCAGCGACGGCGGCGAGGGGTTGTTCTCAGTCGGCGACCAAGGTTTCAACGAAGAGATGAAAACTGATGTACTTGAAGGGAAGGTAAGTTAACCTAATTCGATAAACCTTGGTGGGGTGTTCAGGGGCTACTGGGTTTTTGAGCAATTTGAATTTCAATTTCATTAGCCCTTGCTGCCACAACGGCATAAGGCAATGTAGGTTTCGTGGTCGATAGCGCTTGTAGATGCCACGCAGGTCTATCGAATTAGGTTCGGAGTATTCGAGGTTGTGAATTTAGTTTTTCATTGGGTGTAGGAGGTGTCCCAAGATCATAACAAGTTCTCTCGAATAACAGCAAATCACCAA
Organism: Ceratodon purpureus; assembly: GCA_014871385.1. Lineage (NCBI taxonomy): Eukaryota > Viridiplantae > Streptophyta > Bryopsida > Pseudoditrichales > Ditrichaceae > Ceratodon > Ceratodon purpureus. The sequence continues at coordinate 103,257,902 of CM026426.1, forward strand.
GTGTGACCAGGGGTGATTCAATCAAGATTACCGACTATCGGGTCCACGATGGCAGCAAGGGCTGAACGAAGCAATCAGTACATTCCCTAAGTTGTACTGGACACACGCTATGCCCCGGTCATGAGACGAGGTTCTACGCAAGTGGAGCTGTGCATGAGGAGCTTGTTTCTATCACAGAGGTTGCGTGGAGACACGAACATTGACTTGTGGATCAATGGAGACATTTACCCTGTTGATCCAATGACAGGGAAGCCACCTCCAATGAAGTCGCTAAAAGAGTTCCTTGAATTCATATGTCATGGAGAGCAGGGTCTTCGCGGATATACACACAGGCTGCTGGATCATTGTGTACATGGTCCTATGTAGGAGGAGACGTGGATCCAGTTGGCACAGTTGAGCGAAGAAGTGCTTCAGCTTAGAGGCGAAGCTCTGGCCAGCAACTCAAGGGCAGCCCAAGATGTCCAATTGGGGAGAATGCGTTGCCTTGAGGTAGAGAAGAAATGCAGGGATTTGCAAGCTGAATTACAGGCTGTCCGTGATTGCCATGCCCAAAGGGTGGAGCAATTGGAGCGCCATGTGCGGGGTCTCCAAGAAGACGTTGACCGCTGCCAGCGGAGGGCCAGCTTCGAGAAGGAGACCCCCATGGGCATGCGAAATAGGAGGAGGGCTCTCAGAGGGATTCACGAGTTAAAACCTGGATCAGGTGGATCAAAAGCAAGAGTGAAGCTAGTGCGGACAATACTGCAACCAGATGTGGTGCACTTTGTTGTCCAGGGGAAACGAGAGAATCAGAATAACTCTCCACTTCGGGGGATAAAGAGTCCCAAAAAAGGACTGCACTGCACTATCTCGAATTTTGTCACGGCATGAAGGTGTAGCGCTCGCTTCTCAGCCTGCAATGGCACATGTTCAGTCAGATATTGCGAAAAATGTGCTCAAATCGATTGGTAAGAGTATTGGACCGGACAAAATTCTTGCTGCCTGCGACCAGGCAGGGGTTTCCCATCGGGAATATGGTGCTCTCTACAAATCTGTGAAGGCTCCCATTGCTGCTCTAAACAAAGGAGTCTCCGGGAGTATTTTGCCGAGCCCCTATCACGTGAAATTGCTTCGGCAGGAGTTAAATGCAAACCTGCCACAGTATATTGGCGAATACTACCATGCTGAAGGTCGACTTACGCTGCCAGCAAGTTCTAAGAAGAACAAGAAGTCCGAGGACATGGTAAAGGAAGTCGTTTTGACTGACAAGAATTCCCTATTCACAGACCTTGAGGTGGTCCAAAGGAGCATGGTGATCTTCTACGGCATCACGGAAGAAGGTAACGTAATCACCTCAGACTGTTGTTTTCAGAGTTTGCTGCCAGCAGGGTTATTTATCAATTAACCGTGACTTACACATCCACTCGCCATGTTAAAACAGAGTTAAGAGGGGCACCGCTGGTATTTGTCATGAAATTGGACGAGGCCGAGATTGTCAATGGCAAGAAGTTTGAACGGGTCAGCATCACATTGATGAATAGGGCGCTCGACCCAGACATTCAGAGAAACCATGCCCTGTTTTTCTCAGTCCAGTCGGAGCAGGAAATCTGGCCAGTGGCAACCTTTCAAGTGGAGAAAGAGTCGTACGAAGTTCTATCGTGGATATTTGGGAAATCCAAATTTCCATCTGTGATTGCAGCACAGTCCAGTGGCGAGAAACTCACGGTCCCTGAAGTTGGAGAATTCCATGTGGAATGGCATCTCGCTGCGGACATGAAGACGATCAAGTGTATGTACGGGCTTCAGTCGGGGCCGTCGTGTGCGATGAACTGCATATACTGCGAGCAGAAGAGGGCTAAGCCTACCGTAGGGACAACAAGCCAGGCGAGTGCTGCCATCAGAAAACGTGGGAAACCGAACTGGGTGGGGGGACTGTTTGCCAACTCTGTGGAGCCAGAACCATGTGACATGCGTGCACATACAAGGTGGAGGCCTATCTTGCCAATTCCGTTGCAAAGAGTGCACATTTGTACACTTCACGCCCTAGTTCGCCTAGCGGAGAAGATTGTGCATCAACACATCATTTATGTCTGGAACATACAAGATCAAAGACTGAGGGCTACAGCCATAGAGCAAATGGAGAAGTCCTTGTCAGCTATCGGGGCTCACTGTGGCAATGTGGAGATTAGAAAGGATCCGAAACTGAGTGGCAGCACATGGAATGTGCCACAGAAGCCATCTTTCAGTGGGGTTGTTGCCAGCAGACTATTTAAACCAAGCGTATGGTCTGGAAACGACAAGGCCTGGAAAGACATATGTCAAGCACAGAGCAATAATAGTGGCGGCGGTGCACATCGTAGGGCAAGGGCTGCTATGTGGCAAGCCTTTGAAGAGGTTCTACCATATTTCAGCGGCTTGGTGCTGACAGCAGAACAACGACTCCAGTTCAAAGGGAAGATAGAAACGTGGGGGAGAACATTTTTGGAGGCCTTCGGAGAGGAGCATGTGTTGCACTACATGGTGAGTTATATGAACGAGGTTTGGGATGAATTAGGGGTTGATGGCTGACCTCACTTTTGTCAATTTTCTATCCAGGACTAACCTTGGAGTGGCTGTTGACAGCATGTAATTGTCAAGCATGGTAGTTGGTTTGTGGAGGAATACGGTAGTCTGGCCGTATGGAGTTGCCAGGGTATGGAGAAATCCCATCATCAAGCGAAGGCAGCGAATCAAGCGCATACAGCTCACGGTGGTGGCAAAGAGCGCATCAGTGTTATTTTGCAACAATTCCAACATTGGTACCGAAATATACAGCATCGGTATAAGAAGAAATTAGAGTGCACCAGGGTTCTAAATACCCCGGACGATCAGGCCCGCATGGAGGCTACACGTAGAAGGCGAGAACAGTGGCATCGATCAAATGCTGCCAGGGCTTTGGAGAATTGGCGGTCAAGGCGACGGCGTGTTGGCAAAGCTTGGGTGTGTGATAACACCGTTGGAGGTGATGGAGCCAACAATGATCAAGCAAGAGGATCTGCCAACGAAGATGACCCCGGGGAGGAGGGCATCAATGTGGATCTTGAGGAAGGACGCAAATCAACTGACGGTGACGACGCTGGCAACAACGTGGACAGCGATGACGCTGGCAACGAGCCTGTATGAATTGAGTACAAATTATGCGTTCTAAACTCATTGGATGGACATCTATAATGTAGCAAGTTTTTTATTTTTTTTAATTTTTTTGATCGGAGTAGACAGTGGTTCTTCTTTAACATGTTTTTTGGTTTCATTCTAGAATAGCCATTTACGGATAGATTTATCAAAAAATGAGGATTTTTTCGAGCACTTCCCTAGAATGGCTTATCCATTGCTAAGTTAATCTCGATAATTATTAAAGAGGCACCCATGGAGAAGAAGGGGAGTCCACTGACAGTGAGGTCGCTGGCAGCAATGAGGACAGTGACGACGCGAGCAATGGCCGTGTGTGACTTGACCGCAATGTGCCTTGGTAATTATGTTATACCTATCTAGAATGTGGCAAGTTTTTATTTATTTTTTAATTTTTTTAATCGGAGTAGACATTTGCGACTAGCCATTTACGAATAGATTTATAAAAAAATTCGGATTTTATCCAGGAATTGCCTAAAATGGCTTATCCATTGCTATGTTAATCTCGATAATTATTAAAGAGGCACCCATGGAGAAGGCAGTAACCCCACTGACAGTGAGGTCGCTGGCAGCAATGAGGACAGTGACGACGCGAGCAATGGCCGTGTGTGACTTGACCGCAATGTATTTTGGTAATTATGTTAGAGCTATGTAGAATGTGGCTGGCAACAATGTTTTTTTTGAATGAGTTAGGCCATGTTTCTCCCCTAAACTTGTTTTGTGGATAGCTCACTAAAGTGCCTAGTCCATGCAATTATTAATCTTCATAATTAATGGTCTTAGTAATCATATGTACCGGTCACGCTCAAATTAAGATTTTAATTTCTAAGACGATTTTCTAAGTACCCACATCAAATGGGGATGTGTGGTTTAGGGCCATGGCAATCATTTGCATGGAGTGGCAATTAAGGGAGAAATGAGAGCTTTGCACCAACTCCTCAACCTCCCTTCATTAAACTCTGTTTGAGACTCTCAACTCCCTCTAAGCCCCCCAAACCTCCCCTAAAAGCGTTCCAATATCCTCTTGAAGTAAACCCGGCCTAGTTTCCAAGGACGCACATGTGGTTGACTCGGGCAGGAAGGCCTCTCTCTTTTCCTGCCTTGTTCCCATACGACACCCTCCGTTGACTCCAACACCTCTTCAGCTCCTCTGTCTTCTTTAGTCGTCCTCTTGCTGTCAGCAAGCGCCCTCGCGATTGCAATTACCTTGGCAGTTTTGTGGGCGCCGTGGGGAAGTTGGATGTTCAGAGGGCGGTACAGTCACGCACCCCCTTTGGGTCGTTGAGGATCGCGTGAGGAGACGAAGAGTACCGCCAGCAACGACTTTGAAGGAAGGGGCCGTTGCGGTCGACTGCACGAAGCAGCTGCAGCGTGAGGAGCGAGCCGTCGAGGAGGGCCGTGGAGATTCAACGGCAGGTGGAGCAAGGGGGTCGTGAGCGGTTTTGGAGGAGCAAGGTCGGGAGCGAGGAGCAGCAGCAGGGTCGAGAGCTGCGGGGAGGTACAGCAAGGTCGGGAGCGAGGAGCAGCAGCAGGGTCGAGAGCTGCGGGGAGGTACAGCAAGGAGGACGAAGGAAGAGCAGCAACGTCGTTGGCAAGAAGAAACGGAAGCGCAAGCACTGTGGTGGGCCACGGAAGGTGATAGAGCGGGGCGGCGCTGCATTACACGGAGCTCGCGTTGAGGGTCACGTGAGGAGCGGCCGTGGAGCTGAAGGCGAGTTCTTGAGGTTGGGAGCTACAGCGCAAGGTGTGGGGAGGAGCAGCACGGTCGGGAGCCCGAGGGGAGGGGGGTACAGCACAAGGAGCAGGGTGGAGCTCTCGAATAGTGAGGAGCAGGCGTGGAGCTCATTGGCGAAGTGAGGAGCGGGCGTGGAGCTGCAGCGTGAGGAGCGGAGTGGAGAAGAACCGAGGCCAGCCGGAGAGAGGGGAGGGTGAGCTATAGCAGAAGAAGCGGGGTCGAGCAGCAGGGCTGGGAGCGTGGGGTGAGGTGGAGGTTTCTCGGCTGCAGAATCTAGAGGCGCATTGTCACGCGCGGCGAGAGGGGCTTCAAGCTGCACCGTCTTCCACCGTTGACAGTGAAGCATTGCGAGGTTAGTGATCTGATCGTGTCTATTTTTTTGCAACCTTGCTCCTCCTTATGTTGCGGTTGGCCATGTTGGAGCGTACCGACCATGGTGAAGAGAATAGAGTTGCTCAGCAATGGCTGCTAGGGTCGCGGGGGGTAATGGTTTAGAGATGTGTAGCTTAAATCTCTAATCTGCAAGAATAATACCCTGTCCGTTTCTCTGCTTTCAGCTGCCATGCGCGATCCCCCTTTCGTAAAACATGTTGTTTTTGCACTACCAGCGCCAGGGATGTCGAGCCGTAGGAAGGGAAAGGAGGCCGTCGTGAAGAAGGAGGTCGTCGAGGTTGCTGACAGCAAGGAGGATGGCAACTATGTTGAGACGCCGTGGGATGACGCCTTCGACTTGGACGGCTTACCCCCTGCACTTCATGCACAGCTCCACCACCTCGCCCCATTTCTGCTGGGTAGGCAGGCTCCGGATTACGATAAGGACTTCTTCCACCGCACCTTGCAGCTCTCCAACAAGGGGCTCATGTTCAGTGACCTCAGCGGCGACAAGCATTGCAGGAAGGCCGACTTCATCGACAGATGGCCAGAGCGTTCTTCTGGGCGGCACTACGTTGCTGACTGTGAGGATCCGGAGGCCCAGAGGAAATACTGCGAGATGTACCGGTGGACTTATGGAGGTGACCCCGAAAACTGGGCATTCGGGACCTCCATTCTTCGGGCTTGCCACCTCTACTTTGAGAAGGGCGTGGATGTCAACTTCGCCCAGAAGGCGGAGGCAATTGTGAAGGGGCGTGAGAAGCTGCCACGGCGTAATCCGCAGAAGTTGACACCCCCGGCCTTGAGGGAGCAGATTGAAGCCATTATCGACTTCCTCGCTGGCCACATCCCCGGTGCTGGCAGCAAGGGCAAGGGAGGAGGGGCGGAGTGGAGCGGAGGAGCCAAGCGAGTTGGAGCCACCTCCAAGGCTTTGATCACGGCCGCGGAGGCGAAGAAGGTCAGGGGACCTAGATCCCTGCCCCTTCCTGCCAAGGCCGTGGCTGAGAAGAAGTCCGTGAAGGCCCTTGCTGCCGCTGCCATCAAGGTGCAGCCCTTGGTGGCAACGGATCCGAAGCAGGTTCTGGAGCAGTAGCGCCTCAAGAAGAAGTCCTTGGAGGCGGCACTTCTGAAGGTGGAGGCCAGCCGGGACCGCGTGAAGGTCGACCTTGCAATCCAGCGGGACTACATCAAAGCCAAGGAGGCCGAGGAGTCCAAGCTCTATGACGACATCTTCTCCGCCCGCGAGGCCTCGAAGAAGGCCGCGGCTGATGGCAACGACCAAGAGAAGAGGCGCTTTGATCACGCGGCCCGCTTAGGCCAAGACAAGCAGGGGCTTGCAAGCAAGGCACTCCTTGAGGCCCAAGCCCGCATTGACAGGGTCTACAAGAAGTTGGAGGAGATGGAAGCCGATGAGCAGAGACGCCACGCCGAGGTCTCCGCGCAGACAGCGGAGATCTCGGCCTTGGAGTTGACTTCAGCTTTCTTGCGCCCGAAGAAGGTGCTGGCTCGTTATCCATTGGAGTTCCTGGTGTTGCCAATAGCCCTGAACGACCCATGCCCCTTCTGCGAGCGTTACTTCGTTGACACCTGCTGCGTACCTTTGTTCTGCGGCTGCTTGGCACATCCCCATTGTATATTTGAGGCAGTCTTCTCCCAAGACGCCCGGTGCCGTCGATGCGAGCGGGGGATGACTGGAGGATGGCTTGGGCAGTGGGGCTTCGACCTCGACTCCAAGGCCGCGGTGGAGTTACGTCTCACGGAGGAGATCTTCCTGGCCGAGCCTGCTTCACCACGTGCTGGCAGCAAGAGGCCCGCTGCCCCCTCTGTGGCCGCGCTTCCGTGGAAGAAGACCAAGGGCGACCAAGGTTTGTTGCCCCTTAACCTATCTGCCCATTGCTACTTGCCTAATTCGTTATAACATCCGAATAATTCTTATTTTCTAATTCTTGTTTGCTGGCAGCAACTACAGAGGATGCTCTCCCCGACTCAGACTCCCTGGCGTTCGATCCCACTCAACGCTCTCCTCATGAGACCCAGGCAGCCCTATCCGGAGAAGGGAACAAGGGCTCTTCCGCCACCACGCAAGGACCAGGTGCAGCTGAGAAGAACGAGGACGACACCAACATGGAGGGACTGTCCAGCCTTGTTGAGGCAATTGCCACAGATGCAGCCGTGGAGTAGATTCCCACCTTAGATAGTTCCGTAGGCCGGGTTAGGGGTTTGCTGGCAGCGACTTTTGGTCCGGACTTTTATGGGCTACATTTCTTAAACTTTTCCGAACTTGAAAACAATTTGCCTCTGGACTGCCATGTCTCTTTGAAAGATATGGCATTCTTGTAACCATTCCTTTTTATTCGCAACTGTATTTCTTCTTTATTGTGGACTGCTGACAGCAAGGGCTGCTCTTTAGCCGCCATTTTTTTTTTCTTCTTATTTCATTATTCGCCACCATGGTCCCTTTCAATTTTGGCCATTGTTGTTATTTACCATCTGCGACCTACTTCATCTCTTATGTACAACTGTTTTTTATTTTTATCTTGTTCTATTAGAATCAAGCGTGGTTCTTTTTTTATTTGTAACCTTCACTTTTTCGTCTTTGTTGGCACCAAGGGCTGCATTGTGCCCGCCATTGCCAGTTCAGAGCACCAGGTTCACGAAGGAGCCAGCCTCTTCGGAGGAAGTAACAAACTTTACATTCCTTCCTAATTACTTCATATTTGTCAAGTGCCAAACTCCATTTTGTGCCTCTGAAGGATCATGAGCTCTATTGTATGCAATTGTTTTTCTTTTCTTATTTTGCGCTGGCAGCAGGCTCCAGCGTCAATGGCGCCACCACAAGTTCGAAGCAATTTTGCGATTCAGACCCAGGCCCTCTGAAACCCCGGCCATTCTTCAGACTTCTTGTATTTTATTCTATTTTTCATTTTGCACCCTAGGATTCATTTCTTAATCGCAACTGTTTTTCTTTTCTATTTCCGCTGGCAGCACGAAGATCAAGGGTACTTCAAATCTGCCTCTATATAACACGTCAATAGAGGAAGTCCCACAGAAAGTCCTGAATGGTAAGCAAAACCACTACTTGAACTCACTAACGACTTCGAGAAGAACCTAATGACTTCCGACATACTGTAACTACCCATCCCCGAAATCACTTTTCCTACAGCTCCACAATCTTCATCCATTTGGAAACCGTGACATCCGCAGCTGTAAGGTGTCTCTCATGGCGCTGGTTGATCTGCATCCAACAAATCCTGTCATTTTCGTTTGCTCGCAGCAAGGAGCTCTGAACAGCCAATTCCCAACACATGTAAACGACTAGATGAATTCGGCTAGACTCGTACCTTTTTCTCACGAACACCGTTGGCCTCTATCAAAACGAGGTTGTACTGTCCAGGTACGTCATCTCCAAGTGCCATTGCAATTTCGTGCCGCAGGTGGGATACTGGCCAACCCTTGCCAACTTCGAATGTTGGCAGCAGGTTCCCCCTAAACATACAAGACACTTCCACCATCACCTCCTCTGGTAGGTGATCCAACGCTTCCCACTGACTGTTGGCAACCCCCCTATACCTTGTATACATGAACCTGGTGTATAATGTTTGTCTTCCCACGTGATAGCGGAAAACAATGCTGGTCCTGTTGGCAACGCACTTGATGACATCTTGGCCAATGTGGAACTTCTCGTTCCACCCTGGGTTCATTAGACTGCTCAGCAGAGCCTCGGATGGACTACTCAAAACAAACAGTGTAGGTGTCCGCCTAATGCTGTCAGCAGCTACCGCAAACAAATCAACCATAACATGGATTGGCATAAACCATTGGTGGTGGACGAAGCTGCTACCAGTTGTTGCTTTCATAGCATTTGCAAAATCGAGAGTGAGCTTTGTTCTAAACGCCTCAGATGTGTGCATGTCTGGCAAAGGCCACTCCACATCGTTGAACCCTGGAAGCGGGAGTGCTTCAACCTTCCCGTACAGCGTGTCACCTGTTGGAGGCAAATAGAGACTGGCACCAAGGAAGAATGTACCTATGTCCAGCAACTCCGCGTGGCTCTGTCGATTCTGTGTTGCCTCCCCAATCTCAACATAGAGCACAAGAATGGGACCAAGGATAGATGCGGGATGTACCCAATCCTCCGAAAGCGACGCGTACAGGTAGTTTGCCATTCCCAAATTGGTTGTTGCCTCCGCAGGATCCAAGCGCAGATGCCTTGGTTGATATGCATGTTGCACAAGCACCTTATCGAGGTCGCATGCTCCATGCTCCGTGGAGATCCAGGAGAAATCTCTGATCTGCGCTTTGAAGGCCCCCCGAAAATTTCTCCACCATGTCGCCTTGCCTCTCTACCCCATCCGACGCTGGTTGCAGCATAACCCATGAATCACGATCCACCCTCATGGGGATCCAGTTGCCCTCCAAGTCTTGAGTATTATGCATGATGACACTTTGTACGAGGGAGTTTGGCCGTGTAGCCATACCACTAGAATGCATGAAGTTTTTGACTGTGAACTCAAAAACTTACAAATGGTGTCGTCGCTGTCATCAACCGCCAGAACTACACGCTGTCAACACACCCTCCGCCATCACGAACGGCTGAAACCTGCGTCCACGGCCTCGCAACCAAGGTACGACCTACCCTAAAACCTCATTCCGAAACCCCAATTCCCAACTCAGGTACTCTCTCCAACCTATGTGGATGGCTGACCGCTGGCAGCGTTGGAAGACCACTACAGCTAAACCCTAAATCTCTACTGCACAATGCGTGACCACCCACAACCGAAATCGAACAACTTCGCCCAGCCTTTGGAGGCCTCCACCGCTCCATCCTGCTTGACAACGCAACGACAACAACTCTCTCAGGGGAACGCATGAGGTTCGGAATGACCGTTGGCAGCATTTCGACATCAACACCTTGTGCACGTTGCATCTCAAAGGGGGAGCGGCAATTCGATTTCGGTAGGTGGCCTGTGGAGTCAGTTTTGCAGGAGTTCATAAAGCCCACCACCGCTGACATCCTTCTGCAATGCTCGAATTCCGTGCGCGAAGAGGCTCCGTTCTCGACCTGCGGGACTACACGCGCGGGGGAGGGAAGCCTTCCTGCGCGACTATTGGCCGGACCCCCCCATTCGCGATTTGGCTCGCTTTTGGCGACCTGCTGGCACAGTTGGAGCCAGCAGGTAAAGTGCACGGGCATGCCCAAAATTTTGGCACAAATAACATGGAAAAGGCGCGTTGGAGACCCCAAACTGCTCCTAATGTGACAATCAGGAGGAGGTTACCGAGGAGCAGACAATCACGAAAGAGGTTACTCGGATCGTGCAGTCGATTGCCGCCCCAAGAGTCGGAGACGTGGTAATTCCGATCCATCAGGGAGAGTTGGCCGGAAGTGAGTGGAGAAGATCCATGTCTCTACCCGGGCATACCCGAGTAGTTTAGGAAGGAGCTCTTAGTCCTTCTCCCACGGCCCGAACTGTTACTGTCACCCCCACCCCCGCCGGAACGCCTGCGGAGAAATCTTCGAGTGTTTCATCTGGAACCCAGCGCATGTTGTGGAAGAGGAAGGATCCGGTCAAGCCCGGCACAATTGACTTGGGTTCCAATGACGATTCGGATTCTTACGCGAGTTGTCCATCCGCGACGACTGGAATGCATACTCGTACCCCGACGTCGGGCAGCACTCCTACTCCGCTGGGTACTCCAACCAAGTCACCCAAGTCACCCAAGACCCGGATCGTCAACTGGTCATTGGTTGTCAAGTCCAAGGAGATGAAGGCCGAGGCGAAGGCAAAGTGACAGGCGGCACGAGCTGCGAAGACGGGAGGGTCAGAGCCGAGGACGACGCGGTCAAAGGAGAATAGGAAGAAGACAAAGACGCAGTAGATTCTCTGCACCGAAACAACTTGTCACTTTCCGGATTTATAGGAGTAGGAATCGGACTGGAGATCCGGGTTAATCGTAAAGTAGGATTCTAGGTTGATGATTAGAAATTAGGGTTTTTGTTGAAACCTTCGGCGCCGCCGCTTTTAAGAAAGCCCCTGCTTACTTAAGTGGGGCATGCAATGTAGGCCGGGTCTTTGTTTTGCAAAATTCCTTCCTATATTCCTTATCAATAAAGTATTTGTGTTTTGTATACACTTTGCGTGATTTCCATCTCAGTGCGAATGATCCGAGAGGATGATGAGAGTTCTACTGTAGATCGGATAGGAAGGTGACGGAAGTTGTTGACAAGACCCGAATCGGGACGGTCTTGAGATTGAGCAGAAGGATTGGGCAAGTTGTCGTAGGAGTTGAAACCTCACTGTTCCAACTCCAACCTAAGTCTCACGCGGAATAGCCGTCGCTAGAGTCGTAGCGGATCAAGGGGTACTTGATCGGGCTCCCTCAACTTCCGGAGAGGTTCCGCAGTACGTGAGCAGGGGTTCGGATAGTGGCACGGGTCGCCTCGGGATAACCGGATTTTAGTTCTCTCGGATTCGGATCGGTTTGTTGTTGTATTCTCACGGATTGGAAGGAATGACTAGCAGGACAATATAGTGGCGTGACACCAACAACCAGACCAACACGAGAATTATTTAACCCCTAAAGTTCTGAGGGTATTTTTCATCAAAACTGCCTCAAAACAGCCCCTCTTCAAAGCAAGGTGCATTTTGCAAAGTTGAGGTCTTAATTAGTACATCTAACCATAAGATCTTGTAGCTAACTTCTATGTCTACATGTCTACCAAATCTTACACACTCATTCCTCACCAATTGCAAGATCATAACGTTCAAAGTTGAAAACAAGTTTTTTTTCCCTGCAGAAAAAAGGGAACAACAGAGTTTTGAAGGCCCCAAGAACCATTTTTTTGCATTATGGATTTTGAAGGTTTTGATACACGTCAAATAATACTAAGTTAGCTAATTGTATTAAAAAAATTATATTAAAAAAAGTTGTGGAAGGTTGCCAAAAAAATCATTTTCCGCTAGGGGGTAACCTGAAATTCACAAACAAAGGCCGTTTTTTGACAATAAAAATAGCATATAAAAAAATTGGATTAAAAATCCGAACGGTGGGAACATGCTTTACTACCTTTCCTATACATGGAAATTTTTATTTTTGAAAAATATCAAAATCTCAATTTTTGGTGGAATTTCAAAGTTTCGTCTTTGGGCAGATTTTGGTAGATTTTGGGAATTTTGGGCAGTTCTGAACAGTTTTGGGCAGAATTTGCTGCATTCACAGTGGCTGTGAGCTTGCCCAAAGTTTGGCTGAATGCAACTTTTGACACTCAAAACCCTGTAACTTTTTTTTCGGTATGTTCAAAAAATAAAATAAAATTCTACAGAGTCCACTTCAAAATGCCTACCTACATTGTTTTTTTCAAAGATTTAGGAATTAAATTGGATTTCTAGGAACCTGCCCAAATTTGAAAAACGCCCATTCCAGGACTATTGTCCTTTAGGGGTTAACGAAGCTCTCTAGAAGTACTCGAAGCTTGATCTGGCCAATCCGTTGCAGTCCGGGGTGCAGTTTGATGCTCGAATTGCCCTGGATCTCGAAGAGGTGTGCAAAGTTCTTGACGACATGGGACCTTTTGCCAGGGTTGTCACGGTCGTCCGGGACGCTTGGGACGTGGGGACGTCCGCGGACGTCCGCCAGCGCCAGGGGACGTCCTGTGACTTAGAAAAAAAAAATCACCCGCATAGGTTTCACCCCGGGGTGAAACCACATCTTCTACGCGGCGGAGGGGTTGCGGGGGAGGGTGCGGCCGTCGCCGGGGAGCGGGGGGGGGCCGTCGGACGCGTCGGGAAGGGGCCGTCCCCGGCGACGGCCCCTTGCCGTCGCCGCGGTGGGGGGGGGGCCGTCCCCGGCGACGGCCCCTAGCCGTCGCCGCGGTGGGAGAGGGCCGTCCCCGGCGACGGCCCCTTGCCGTCGCCGCGCTGGGGGGGGCCGTCCCCGGCGACGGCCCCTAGCCGTCGCCGCGGTGGGAGAGGGCCGTCCCCGGCGACGGCCCCTTGCCGTCGCCGCGGTGGGGGGGGCCGTCCCCGGCGACGGCCCCTTGCCGTCGCCGCGCTGGGGGGGGCCGTCCCCGGCGACGGCCCCTTGCCGTCGCCGCGGTGGCGGGGGGCCGTCCCCGGCGACGGCACCTTGCCGTCGCCGCGGTGGGGGGGGCGTCCCCGGCGACGGCCCCTTGCCGTCGCCGCGGAGACGGCCGCAAATTTTTTTAAAAAAAATCCCGAATCTTAAAATCTTCATAACTTCTTCAAAACGTCTCCAAATCGGGCTTATGAGGTGTTTTTTGGCATCTACATTTCCTGTAGATGCCAAAAAACATCTCATAAGTCCAATTTGGACAAGTTTTGAAGAAGTTACGGGAATTTGGAGATTTCGGGGAGTTGAGGGGTCGGCCGTCGGCGGGGACGGGGGGCCGACCCCCGGGGACGGCCGTGGGGACGGCAGGCCGTCCCCGGCGACGGCCGCGGGGACGGCCGCAAATTTTAAAAAAAAATCCCGAATCTTAAAATCTTCATAACTTCTTCAAAACGTATCCAAATCGGGCTTATGAGGTGTTTTTTGGCATCTACATTTCCTGTAGATGCCAAAAAACATCTCATAAGTCCAATTTGGACAATTTTTGAAGAAGTTACGGGAATTTGGAGATTTCGGGGAGTTGAGGGGTTGGCCGTCGGCGGGGACGGGGGGCCGACCCCCGGGGACGGCCGTGGGGACGGCAGGCCGTCCCCGGCGACAGCCGCGGGGACGGCCCCCCGTCCGCTTGGAGGCGGGGTCTCGCATGGCCTTCCTTCTTCTCTTGCGTTTTCTCTAGAGGCGGCCATCCCTCCCCTCCTCCTCTCGTCCAACCATGACAAAAAAAATTCTATTTCTAGATACTCTAAAAACAAAATCAATACCGAATTAGAAATTTCAGACATATCCCTGAAATTATGGAAAATGTCCAAAAGATTTTGTAATCGGGATTGTGGGATCCGCCTTGATGTTGGGGTATACTTTAGAAAGAGATATTTATGCCGTTCAATTGTTGGTGCTCTACTATGGTTTGCAAACATAATCTCAATGTTTAGAAGGAAGAATCCATTTGATTTGGAAATGAAATTATGACCCATGGGCCTATAGACGAGGGAGGTATACGATGGGGGGTACAACTTAAAAGGTAATGAGAAGCTTATAAAAAATAATATTCTTTTATTTGAAGACATTAGGTAATAAAATTAAAAGAGAACTCGACATGGATTTCTCTTACATTAATATGACACGTTTGTATGTTTTTGGCTTTAATTTTATATGGCAAGACAAATCCCTTTTTCCATAAATGGAACATTGGAATTAAATAAAGGATAAACTTGAAATTAAGAAATGAATTTGAATGAGAGGATTTGGAAGGTATGTTGTAGAGGACGTAACACTTAAAAATTAGATTTCAAATCAAATTAGATAGAAGTTGAAATTGTGTGAAGGAGGTTGGAGGACACATTAAATAGAATTGAGGATTGTAAAGTTGAATTAGAAGTTGAAGATGGTGGACAAAAAATTCATTATAAGTGATAGAGGATAGAAATTTAAATACAACAAATTTTAGTTCTAATAATAAATAAATTGATTAATTAATTAAAAAACCAAGCAATCTGACAAGGATGGATGTTTAATTTTAAAAGGTGAATGAATTTTGAAGGTTTGGGAGTTGACATTAAGAGAACTGTTTCTTGCTTTTGAAATGAAAGATATGCTAGTATTACATTTGAGTACTTGGGCAAGTGAATGCCACATTGTTTGCCTTCCATTCCTTTTAGACAAACACCAAGTCTATATGGCTTAAAGTTTAACAAATCTCGTCAATTTTTTATTCTGAGACTTATGATTTCTTTCCATCTTAAAGGTGATTCATAATCATTATTTTTATGAATGAAAGACATAACATGTGGATTCATCTAAATGTGGAAATACAAACACATACTTCATAGCCAAAAATTTATATTTGTTTATTTATTTATTTAAGTATTTAATTATTTTGTATTCTTTTCTTAGTCTCCGATTCTACCTTTTATTTTTATACTTTTTCCATTTGCCTTCTATGCTATCTTCTTGTTATTTTATTATTACACTATTATTCCATTCTATACTCTGAACTTTTTATTATTACACTATTTTTCCATTCTATCGTCTCTTTAGTTTTTCATCTTAACATTATTCTTCCATTTTATCTTCTCATTTTCCTATCCTTCCATTCCTCTCCCATCATCTATTTATTTATTTAATATTCCTCTAATCTGTCTCCCATTCTATCTTTTTACTTTTGCCTATCGGAAGAAAGGAAAAATAAATAAAAGATTAGGGGATTATATTATGTACAAGACAATAATAAAAAACAGACAATTGAAATAAAATACAATATGACAGTAAATGAAACATAACAAATAACCGCGAGACAGACAAACTACAATGGGAAAAGGTTTGAAGGAAATAGATGTGTATAGAGAAGATAGATATCAAGGGAAAAAACAAAAAATAAAAAAAGTACATGAGAGGTAATAATAAATCAAAAAGATAATTAGAATAAAAGATCAAATAAAAAATAATAATAATAATTGCAAGAGTGGAAATGACATACAAGAAGAAATGAGGAGTATGAAGTGAATAGAAAAAACCATGTCATGGTGATAACATTATGGCAAAAGAAGAAACTAAATAAAAATATCCAACTTAGAAAGGACTTTTTTCTTAAAGATTAAAGGATTAGATAAAGCACGAGACAATAATTGGAAAATAGTTAATTAAAATTACATAGAATAAAATGGTATTTGAAAACATAAGAAATAAGTTCAATAACACTAAGATATACAAACTACAGTGGGCATAATTTTAAATACCCAAGAAAGCAATTAATTAGGAAAAGAGCATTTTCATGGAAAAAAGGATTTGTCTTGCCTTATAAAATTAAAGCCAAAAACATACAAACTTGTCATATTAATGTAAGAGAAATCCATGTCGAGTTCTCTTTTAATTTTATTACCTAATGTCTTCAAATAAAAGAATATTATTTTTTATAAGCTTCTCATTACCTTTTAAGTTGTACCCCCCATCGTATACCTCCCTCGTCTATAGGCCCATGGGCCATAATTTCATTTCCAAAACAAATGGATTCTTCCTTCTAAACATTGAGATTATGTTTGCAAACCATAGTAGAGCACCAACAATTGAACGGCATAAATATCTCTTTCTAAAGTATACCCCAACATCAAGGCGGATCCCACAATCCCGATTACAAAATCTTTTGGACATTTTCCATAATTTCAGGGATATGTCTGAAATTTCTAATTCGGTATTGATTTTGTTTTTAGAGTATCTAGAAATAGAATTTTTTTTGTCAAGGTTGGACGAGAGGAGGAGGGGAGGGATGGCCGTCTCTAGAGAAAACGCAAGAGAAGAAGGAAGGCCATGCGAGACCCCGCCTCCAAGCGGACGGGGGGCCGTCCCCGCGGCCGTCGCCGGGGACGGCCTGCCGTCCCCACGGCCGTCCCCGGGGGTCGGCCCCCCGTCCCCGCCGACGGCCGACCCCTCAACTCCCCGAAATCTCCAAATTCCCGTAACTTCTTCAAAAATTGTCCAAATTGGACTTATGAGATGTTTTTTGGCATCTACAGGAAATGTAGATGCCAAAAAACACCTCATAAGCCCGATTTGGATACGTTTTGAAGAAGTTATGAAGATTTTAAGATTCGGGATTTTTTTTTAAAATTTGCGGCCGTCCCCGCGGCCGTCGCCGGGGACGGCCTGCCGTCCCCACGGCCGTCCCCGGGGGTCGGCCCCCCGTCCCCGCCGACGGCCGACCCCTCAACTCCCCGAAATCTCCAAATTCCCGTAACTTCTTCAAAACTTGTCCAAATTGGACTTATGAGATGTTTTTTGGCATCTACAGGAAATGTCGATGCCAAAAAACACCTCATAAGCCCGATTTGGAGACGGTTTGAAGAAGTTATGAAGATTTTAAGATTCGGGATTGTTTTTTTTTAATTTGCGGCCGTCCCCGCGGCCGTCGCCGGGGACGGCCGGCCGTCCCCACGCGGTCGCCCACGCGGTCGGCCGCGGGATCGGACGGCCCTCCGCGGCCAACCATGCCGGCCGCGGGCCATCTGATCCCGCGGCCGTCGCCGTTGCCGACCGCGGGGTCGGCCAAGGGGACGGCCGCGGGATCGGGAGGCCCGCGGTCGGCCGCGCCGCTCGAGCGGTCCCCGATGGCCTGCGCGGAGGTCGATCCGGGCCGTTGGATCCCGCGGCCGTCCCCGAGGCCGTCCCCGCGGTCGGCCACGGCGACGGCCGTGGGATCCGACGGCCCAGGAGGGCCGCCCACATCCGACGGCCCGCGATGTGCCAGCACGGCCGCATCTTGGCCGTCGGATCGACGTGCGGCCGTCCCCAACGACCCCGCGGCCGTCTCCGCGGCCGTCCCCGCGGCCGTCCCCACGAACGGACGGCCGAGATGGGGCGTGGTGGCGGGATCGGCCGATCGGACGGCTGGGGAATGTTTTTACCCCTCCGGGGTCGCAAAATTATTACCGCGACGTAATTCTCGAGCGTCGGGGACGCCACGTCCGGGACGGGGGACGTCCGGGTCGGACGTCTTGACGTCCGGAGCCGGGTCGGACGTCTATTTGAACAACCCTGCCTTTTGCCTTTGTCAAGGGCTAGACTAAGATGTTTGTAGTCTTTGGCTTCGACACAAAGGAGAAGGAAATGTTCATTCATAAACGGCAAATCAAGATGGTCGGTGAGAGGATTTTGCGTGAGGTTGAGGAGGAGCTCAACAAGGAAGATGAGTCACCATGAACAAATAAGGTGTTAAATCTGGTCCCCCCCTCGCTATGGCCACTCGATGCGGAGTCGAAGCACCAACTTCAGATCAAGTCAAGACTGTCGAGTAGCACGTGGAAGGTGCATACGATGCAATACCTTTTTGATTGTTACTCCAAGTTCCAAAGGAGTTCTCTCATTAACTCGAGGCCTAATGTTTATGTGTCCCTTATGTATCTGATTGCACAATCAGCCGGGGATAAATTCAAAACCTTCTCGGACTTTCCATGTTTGAAACGGCTGCTACAGCCATATGTGGACGAAGCAGAATAGGGTTCTGTGAAGGATTAGTCTAGCAGTGGGAACTGCCACGCGAGCTATTCTTACCTCCAATCTCTTTTGGAGACAGCGATGAAGTCAGACGAGGTGCGGGTCATTGACGTCTGGGGAGGTTGGAACGTCACGGCACTTGCGTTGGTAAGTCAGTGCTCTCTCTCTCTCTTATGTAGTTATTGTTCTCTCATGGATCGTCGGCATGCAGCCGATGCTCACTACATCTTTCGTATTTCTACTCTCCTACTATTCCTTAACCATTTCATTCTGTGCTTCTAGAGATAAACCATTTGACTGTAATAGAGAATGTGCGTCCCGAGGAAGAGAGGTACGACGCACACTGTCAGGTGAGGAGTATGACATTTATTCCGTGTGACTATAACGTGCCTATTGAAGCTCCAATCCAGAAGACCCAGGGCAGAGCACGCTCGTCTGTCCCCTCCACTGCGAGAACAATGACAGCCACTCTCACACCTGCGGACTTGGGTGTAAATGTGCAGAAGGTTCATTTGATCGGGAAGGGCAGATTTCTAGGTTCGGGGAAGTCTGCCGAAGTTCCAATACTGGTTCTTGAGGAATTTGACAACAAGGGCTAGGAGCCACCAAACGAAGACGACCTTGAAGTCAAAGCTTAGGGTTCACTCGCGACCGGCGAAGCGGAGGTCAAGGTCGAGGATGAAATGGTGGACTACAAACGAGATCCCAATGAGATCACATTTGATTATTCTAATCCTCGTTACGTAAACCTTCCTCTGTCGCAAGTTGAGGGGAAGGAAGGAACAAACTCCCTTCGATTTGGTTATAAATCTCCTCTGATCCATGACACAGAGACTTCTATTGAGGAGCCTCTTGTTCAGCTTGACCAGGTTAGGCCTGCAACAACGATGGAGGTATCTCTTTCATTGAGGCGTGAAAAGGAGGAAGTTGTCCGATTTGCACCAACCCAGGAGCCGACAATGAGCATTGAAGGGCAAGGGCTTGCTACGCCAGTTGGCGGGCCGCCGATGGGAGACAAGCAAACTCCATCCAACCCTCCCGCCAAATCCAAGGTTGGGCTAACAATCACATTCTTCAAGGATGGTGTCAAGGGCGCAACACGAAGGATTGGGCTAGACGAGAACCCTGAAGGCAGGACACGCGGAGCGAAGAGAAGTGAGGTCGATGATCCTACTTAGACCACTTCTCTTCCGAGCAACAATTGCTGCGATTCCGCAAGGGTTCAGAAAGGGGAAGAGTCTTTTAGGATGAAGAAACCGAAGGATCGGAAGAAAAAGAGTTCATCCAAGAGGGGCACATCTGGGGACCAGCACATGAGTCCAAAAGATGTTGACGCTCTTGAGATCGTGATGTCGCCCCCGCAGAAGTCTTCTAAAGGTCATAAGCCAAAACCAGAGGAGGTTAGTTTATCGAGCGGTGGCCTAGTCCATCTTTTAGTTGCCTGCATTGAGAATTTAGTGTAGAGTTCCGGCGCTAGGTTTTGTGTAGATGTTTGTGAAGCCAATTTCAAATAAATCCTCGATAAATGCCAAGTTCTAGGCTTTCCCTTTCTACATAGTTATTGTTTGGATGTCGGCTGTCCGCCGGCTGTCGTCCTAACCGTCACGTTTGTCTTTTGTGTTGTTTGCTATCACTCCAGAGTCCGCGGACAACGAAGTCCATGGAAAATCACGCAAAGACATATCTAGTGCAGGTCTGGAGCAGCGTCCTCCGCCTGTAGATGCAGATCTCGTAGCCCAAGGCCATGCTAGTATTCAGGTACACAAACTAGTGTTGAAGTACTTCCTCGTTCTGGATATTAATGGCTTGCTATTAGTTCAGAAGAAGGACGGCAATAAGTGGAATACTACGATGAAACCGGGTTTAGTGGACTAGTGGGGCCTAGTATTCCACTTATTCCACTTATCCTAGTATTCTTAGAGGGGACGGGGGGGGGTCTTCAATGAACACTCTTTTGGTTGATGATTCCCCATATAAGAACGTCGCAAACACTCCATGGAACGTTGTGCACCCCACACCATATACCTAAAAGTCGAAGGAGTCGGACGTTAAGGGGAACTATCTCATCCGAAAATTGATTCCTTGGCTTGCGCAATTGAAAGAATCCAAACTCCTTGTGCCCGAGTACTGCCAAAAACACTCCCAATTTGGTCAGCATGGTTTGGTTCCGGGGGATGAAGAATATGTTCGCTTCTCTTCATATAATGAGTGTGGTAGACGAAAGAGGAAATAGAATGAATAGAATCTGGTAACGATAACATGTACATGTTTCGGTCGGCAGCCTGCCGATGGGATCTTCAGTGATGTAGAACTATACTATAAATAAAAAAATTCTACTTTTAAGTATATTAATTTGTTATTGAGTATCGAGACTATGTATTCTATCATGGATGTCCTATTCTATCTTCTGTTGTAGACCACAGTCTGTATGAATTGTACGCACATGATTGAACACCCATGTTTACTTGGAATTTGCCCTTCATTGTTCAGCAGTCACTAGAGGATGATGCCGTGTTTGAAGTGGTGTGGCGACCTTCCCTTCTTAGTACGCTCTTGGAGCAGTCTCCAACATCTCCTGATGGTGATGCTGACGAAGAAGAATATCTGGCAGCGCAAGCCGAGAATCAAAGTGATCACTAGTAGGAATTTTGTCTTCTGAGGCAATGTAATAAATGTCATTATGTCCAGATTGAGTCTAATGTGACTCCACTAATGACCAAAGTCTCCGAATCCATAATCTGAAAGTCACTGCAGTGCGTTGTCATGCTCTAGCAGGTCAGTGGTCGATGAGCAGTTACTGAACCCGAGCTGTACTTCTACCCGATGGGTACCCAGTACGAGGACTTTTCCATTAAGTTTTTATTCTGAATGTACGTACTCTGTGGTTTATCTTTTTAGCGACAAATCCCACATCTGGAATTGCAGCAGGGTTCAACCCCCACACCTCCGTTCAAATTCTTATTCCCGAAGATTTCACCTGACCAAGCATGCAAGTACATTTCAAGACTTTCTTTGCATGTTTCTATTTTGCAGATCAAGTGCAAAATGGTGACATCTATGGGTTTCAATAATCCAGAGTGGAAGAAGTTGTTTTCTTTGCTTCAGTGTATGTCCCCGATTACTTCATTATGAAAGGGTCTGCTCATTCACGTTCTTCCAAGGATTGATTTTGAGGTATTCCTCACCGGGGTCATTTGGAAGCTAATATGTTCACCATAGAAGGATATGGTTGATACTACATCGCAGAATGACAAATCATTTTGATCATTTAGACGTTTGCCGTTAAGTTGACTTCACAATTATATCAAAGATTTTGGTGATGTTTTATTGTTATTGTTTTTCTGATATATGTTCATTCAGATCACGTTGGATATCGATTTTCGATAAACTTCAAGATGATGAAGCTATTTTTACATGCGACAAAGTTGTTTGCAAAGAATTGCATGAGACAAAATATTTAATAAATGTAATTGTCCATTGACAGTTGCTGCGATACAACTCAGTTCTAATTGCATGTAAAACTAGGACACCCTGTGAACTATTCCTAATGTACTATAGTCATCTAGCACTATAATTCACTTTGAAGGCAATTATTTGACACAATAAAACAAAAAAATTAAAAATTCTCAACCAGAGGGGGCATAAACTCAATAGTCTTCGCTACCATCTCTGCCGGAAAACCTCACTTATCCTGTGGTATCATTTTCCATTTTCTAAATTAGGAAGGTTATTGCCTCGCTCATTTTAGTGCACATACATCGGTTCACGAGAAATAAACAAGGCTAAAGTGATGACTTACAATGCGTTGTCGTGGGCGTTATTTGCATATCACATACTAAGAACTCCTCAATCCCTTTTTCCATCAATATATTTTCCCAGTTCTTTTCGTAAGGAAAACTTCACTTGAATGGATTCTTTGGACTCATGGACTTCCTGAAATGACATTCCCACAAAAGGCTTACTACCTTCTGAAGTTTTATCACATACTGATTGCGTCTCAGAGTTTCTTTCTTGGTATCCACTCCCATAGTGCTTTGCGTCATCCACAAGTGTTGTACTTGCTTCACATGTTCATCCAAAAAAACTTGAATCCTTACCGCTAATTTCAGTCCTCTGTTTCAGCCTCACACACAGATGAGAGTAATAACTATTGTTTATAACAAGTACACACCGACTGTGAAGGTTTGTTGTATTTCAGTTTTGGACAAACCATACCTTCTTTGTGAAACACTTCTGGTCCGTATATCTCTGGAAAATATTTCTTCCTGTCCCTCTGTATGGGAAGAGCGTTTGAGAGTGTGCCACTCGGAGTATGAGTAGGGTGTCACCTGACAGGTTCTAATTAAGAAAATCACCCACAGTTATCTGTCAAGTGGGATGGAAACCAACATTCATGCAGTTTGAACGAAATATACAGTTTTTGATCATGTGTTGTTACTGCTCCTGTTTTATGAAAAAAATTAGGAAAATGAATCAAAAAATAAATAAATTTAATTAGAAAAATGAATTAGTTGAATTAAAAAATGAATGTATTGAATTAGGAAAATGAATTAATTAAATTAGGAAAATTATTTAATTATGAGGCCCTTCAAACCCATCGAGCGGAGCGAGAAGGGTTTGAATAAGGGCAACGGGACTGGTAGGACTCGATGCCCGTTAAGTAATTTTAGGGTTCACTCAAAACAATGATAGCCGGGTAGCTAGGGTTGATCTCATTGAATTTTGGGTCTTATAGCCCCCTATTTTATCAAGCAAATAATATTAAAAATAAATAAATTTCAAACGTATCAAAATCAAAAAATTTGGATACAAAAATATAAGGCCCTTCAAACCCATCGAGCGGAGCAAGAAGGGTTTGAATAAGGGCAACCGTTCGGGTAGGACCTGTTGCCCGTTAAGTAATTTTAGGGTTCATTCAGAACAACGATAACATGGTAGCTAGGTTTGATCTCATTTAATTTTGGGTTTTATAGCCCCTATTTATCATTCAAATAATGTTAAAAATAAATAAAACTCAAAATTATCAAAATCAAAGAAATAGGATGCAAAAAACCATTTATACAAAATCATTTATCATTAAATAATCACTTGACCCAATCAAGCAAATTAATTTTTCATTTTTAGAAAATCCCAAATGTAATTGTTAACTTTCTAAACGTTAATTTGTAAATATTTTCGTTATGAAGTTTATCATTAAATTATTTAATTAAAATATTCAGTGTATAAAGCAAAAAATAAAAAATAAAAAATAAAAAATAAAAAATAAAAAATCAGTGAGTACTAAGGTTCTGGCTTTACAGTGGCAGCAGGGATCAAATTTTCATTACTGACTCAGTTTCCGTCAGATTTCTATCCCTTACAGCTCCACCCATTTGGTCTATAATGAAGCAGAATCAGCCTATGAAATCCCTCGCCCACCCTGAATGACCCACTTCCTCTGTATCAACCTCCTTTTTGCCAAGTACCATGGCGGTGTATGATATTCTTCAATCAACCAAGGTGGTATACTGATATTAAGACCTTGCCTCCTACGCAACGCCTCCTCCTCTGAGACCAATTCTTGATGAATTCTGGGTAAGTCCTTTTTCACTGAGGCCTCATCCAAAACGAGTCTCATGTTGTCACGTACTGCATTGCAAAACGGTACTAAAACATTCTTGTCACCTTCATTCATCTTCTATTTTCAAATCAGTAGTAAGAAAATGGGGGCGTGAATCACATTTAATAACATCTACAGCACTTATACAGTTCAGCTGTTAAATACATTCATTTAATCAATCGTCTGTACACTCATCAAAACAACAATAAAAATGTTATACAACGACGGGTTACAAATGAAGAGGGAAATGAATGTTCCTACAATCCTTTATATACGTTACGGTACAGTTCGGAACTGCGAGTTATGCCACAGAGACGTCCACTTTTACCGGATATGAATCACGTTAGTCACTATACTCCACTACTGTGTGTGGTAGTGGGTACTTACTCTTTTTGCATGCTAGAAAAATTTATTGGTCTAGGTACAAAACATTCTATCTTTTGGACAGACCTACTTGAGTTAGGAAAGTGCACTTACTTTGACTATAACGCCATGTTCTTCAATCCATTCTTGAAATCTCCGACCTCTCATATTTGCCCATTGAATCCTTACTGTCGACTTACGTCAGAAATGTATTAATCATAGAACACGCTGTGTACATGTTAAGAACTGAAAGTCATATGTTGGCATAAGTAGTAATATACGCGCCTGTAATATTTTCTCAAAGTAAAGTAATCTAACTTCCTTGTATTAATCGAAAGGCACAATCTGTGTAGCCATCGGAGAGGAAAGCACAAGCTTAACTGACACTGAATTCCAAACCTACTAATCTCAAAATAACAAACTAATCCTATACTTACCATTAAGACTTCATCCATACTTGGAAAGCAAAGTGGTACAACAATGAAATATAGAAACATAATATTTTCCGTCAGAGAAGCATCTGCACGGGATAGTATAGACTTTATCAAAACGACATACAATGTAAAGTACAATTCAATGTACAATATGTCAGTTGCTCTTATAAAGAGTTTTTTCTATAGAAAAAAATTACAGAAGTCTACTGAATACTTCAATACATCCACTCTTCTGAACACTCAACTCAGACATGGTTCTTCTTCCCGTATACCGTAGTGGAACGTAACCGAAACCGCAAGTTCGTAATGCAAAATGTTAAAATGTAATTCTTCGCATTAAAACATAAGTTTGTATCCGAAATTATATTAACAGTAAATCCGTAAAACAGTTAACGAACTCCGAATCCAATCCCGCGTGAGAATGTCTGTACATCTCTACAAAGTTGACCACCCTGAACCTGCAAAAAACAGTTTTAGCAACCTTGTTATACTATGACATACACTTTTCATCTTCATAGGATCCAGGGGATGGTACTGTAAAGGAACAATGAAAAAAAACCGGCTGTGCTATAAGAAGTACTTGAGATTTATACAGAATCTAGTTTAAAAATTCTTGCACACAAATACGCGTCGAAATTATAAACCTTACCACAACTTCCTTTGCTCGTCCTCTCACTACAGGGCAAATCTCACTACAAACAAGTACCCTCATTTTTGTTCTATTTATATATTGGTTTACCATCATAGAACTACTCACCTGTAGCTTGAAACTGGTCACTAAGTCTTCCTCCTTCTCCTTTCCCTTCATGCTTCTTTTTTTCCCGTCGTCCTCTTGGCCTGGAATGTCTTCCTCGGTTGGCTTCCGTATCCACAACAATCAAGCTGAAGTCTATAGATTCCAGTGATGAAAACCCATATTTCGGTGGATTCATTATAGTGTCAGTCTTCATCTTCTTCTTTGGACACTCCTCCTCTACATCTTCATCAATCAAACCTACTTGTTGAGCCCATTTCTTCACATGATCGTCCTTCACTCCATCTACTGGAAAACCATGTATGTACTCCCACTTCTGTAGAGGTGTGTACGAGGGAGTGGAAGATAATTTAATTTCAGTGCTCGCTTGTGACAAGGACCACCTTCATCGACAATGCTATTAACTTCCGCGTTCGTGACTGGAACTGTGTTATCGGCTTGCAAGAGAGCTGGGTTGGTATACATTGCATCATCGTCAATGTCATCATTGCTTATAACAATAGCATCAGGTGGATGAGAATGGTCTGCGATTTCTCCACGATGGACATTACTCTGTGTGTGTCCAGAATCAACTTCTTCGCCGACTTCCTCCTCCTCCAAGGTATATGTAACAAAATGTAATAGAATATGTAACAAAATGTTGCTCGCGTCCTCTACTACGTTCAATAGGTCATTACGACGTGAGCCGGTATCCTCTGAGTCATTCTGGTTGATATGCTCTCCTCCGACTCGAACTTCTCCTCCATTTCCACTTAGAGATACGATGTAGTTACCAACTTCCACATCAACTTCTTGAGATAGTAGGTTAGGTCCTCCAGATGAGTTGTGGAGCTCTCCAGCTTCTTCGCCGCTGATGACAGATCCACTTGGATTATCAGACCCTGTAAAACCACCCCCAAATAAAAATTAAAATAATGTATGCACTGCCCTACATGTCACAATGGTAACGCACAAAATGTGTTCTCCCGGCATAACCTATTTTTTCCACGAGGTCAACACAGTAGAATTGCTTACCTGTTGATGTCATATTAGACACTGATTGTTGGAAAATGCTATTCGGACTATAAGTCATCCCATTGTCTCTGATCACCAACACCAGGTAAACATGTTAAAAAGAGAATCTGTACAAATATCAAACTCGTATTCAGCAACCTCCATTTTCGTCTCAAGAAAACTCTACTTACAGATATACTTAAAGTAGATGCTATTATTTCCTTCATCAAGGTTTGTGTACCAACGCTATGGCAGATCATACGAAAAACTTCAAAAACTCATATAAGTGCAGATTGGTCGGGAAAGTTTACAATGATATTCATAAGTCTCTGGTACAGAAGCCTCTGGTACAGAAGCCTCACCTCCTTCGGGGGCTTGGTCAGATGGAGAAGATGGGCATTCCCTGTTCATGAGTCCGTATCTCATATTGAAGCAATCTGACTGCCGAAACCCTAGTTTGCTGCAGCCTAGGGTTTCCTTTGCTCCTCCTCCTAACCCTACTCGCCACCTTGTGCTGCTCCGGCTGTCAGTTTGTCTCTCCTTCTGGTGCTGTGCACGCCCTAGAGGCCTCGCTGCCTCCTTTCCTATCACCCCTTCCTCCCTTGGTCTCTTCTATTCTACCGCCCCCTCTCAATCACTCACTCTGGTCCATCAAAAAAGATCTAGCTGAGTAGTAGGAAGAAGGTAATAAGGCCTTGGCCCTCCTCTACCCAACATTTTTCATCCAATTTGGATGAAAAACCTGGTTTGCTATCTTCATCCATGTTGGATGAATATACTGCTCGCCGACTTCCATCCAAAATGAATGAAAGTTCTGGTCTTCCTTGTTCGGCAGCTGGATCTCCTAATCGCCCATTTTCATCCATAGGGGATGAAATTATCCTGTTGGACAGTTACTGTCTTGGTCCATTACAGTTGAACTGCTCCTCCTGTTGCTCCATTTCTTGTTCCTGTTTTACCTAGATAATTTCCACAACCCTACACAATACTGCTAACTACTTCCTTTCTTTCTCTCCTGCCCCTTTTTTGATTCCTTCCTCTTTTTCAATTGTTTTTTCTTTTTGATTTTTCTTCTTTTTTCACTAATTTTTTCCTGTATTTCGCCCTCTTCTCCTTTTTCTAAACTCTGGTCTCTATTCCACCTGTTCTGCTGGTCCTGGTCCTCTTCCTGCCCTTCTTCTTCTTTGTTATCATGGTCTTGTCTGGTCCTGTCTTGGTGGTCTTGATCTTCGTCTTGGTCTTGTCTGGTCCTCCCTTGATGGTCTTGATGTGCGTCATGGTCCTTGGTGCGTCTGCTGTCCTGGTCTTGTGATCCTGGTGCCTACCGCTGTCTGGTGCTGGCACTGTCCTCGTCACCCGAACTGGTGCCTACCGCTGTCTGGTGCTGGCACTGTCCTCGTCACCCGAACTCGTACCTTCCTAGCCTGCTTGCATACTATCCCCCTTTTGCTGTTTGACTAGTCCCTTGGTGGAATCACTTGGTGTTACTATAACAAGCTGGTCCTGGTCATAGAACCTATAGGGCTTCAACTTGTTGATGTTCACAATCACCGGGTCAGGCTCAAAATTCTGCACTGAAACTAACAAAGCAGTATTGTTAGGTAGTCTGTACTGGACCCTATAAGGCCCAAACCACCAGCTCTTGAATTTACCCACATGCTCTTTGTGTCCCTTGGGGTACCACAGTACACAGTCCCCAATCTGAAAATCCTTCCTCTTGTAATGCTGCTGGCTCCAAGGCAACTTGTTCCACTGTCTGCCACCTCCTATGCATCCTGCCTGGTGGTGTCCACCTGCTCCAAGTCTGCTATCCTGGCCTATAGCACTCGAGCTGGTGTATAATTTGTGTCCATACTGATCCTCCTAGTCGGAACTAAGTATTATGTGGGCATCAAAGGATGGAGCCCATACACTAGTTGAAATGGTGTATACCCAGTGGTCACCTTGAAAGCAATCATGAACAATAACAGCATTGTGTGCAAGTGTTCATCCCAGTTTGTCCTCTTCTCATTGACTAGTTTGCTGAGCAGTTGGCCAATTACCTTGTTGGTCAACTCTGCCTGGCACCTCTTGTGCAGTACCCCCTTGATCAGGGTGTATGGTTGTGCCTTGAGGACCGATTTCCGCTACTCCTCCTTAGTCAGATCCTGCCGTACAACACCAGTTCTAAGGTAAGAACTGACATCCTCTAACCATTCTGGCTTCACCTAAAACAAACTGGCGTCACTTGTCTAGTCGTCAACACCAGTTGCTGGTTCTTTATTTGGCAGTTTGTATAGCGCATCTCCTACTCCATCATTCTTCCCTGGTTTAGGCACCACAGTGAAATCATACTCTTGAAACAGCAGCAGTCACCTCGCAATCATGCCCGACACCTGCGGTTTATTGACTAGATACACCTGTGCCCTATGGTCAACATAAAAAACAAACTTATTGCCCAGCAAATAATGTCTATACTTGTTCAGAGCATAAACCACGGCTAAGGCTTCTCTTTCAGTAGTACTATAATTTTTCTCAGCAGAGTTTACAAGTCTGCTGGCATAAGAAATCGGCTCGTCACACTTCCCTGTTGGGTTCTGGGCCAGCATCACCCCCACTGCAATATTCAAAGCATCAGTATGCACATGAAACTTCAAGTCCCACCAGGGGGCAATCAGGATCGGTGCATTCTGGTACTGCTCCTTAATCTTCAGCCATGCCTGCTCACACTGGTGGGACCAGATAAAGTCCTTAGTTTTCCTCATCAGTCTGGTGATGGGCTCCATGATATGAGCATAGGCCTTCATGTAACACCTGTTGAACTGGGCAAAACCGTTAAAAACTTGGATATCAACTAGTTTCTGGGGTCTAGACATTTTCTAAATGGCCTCAATTTTCTTGGGGTCCGGAAACTTACCTTCCTTGGACACAATATGACCCAAGATAATACCAAAAAACACCAGTAATGCTCATTTTTCAGGATTCAGGCTTATGCCATACTCGTGACATTTTTGAAAACGCTGTTTCAACTTGACCAGATGACTGACTATGTCACTATAAACACTGAAATCATCCAAAAACAGTTTCATGAATACACCAATAAAATCACAAAAAGCACGGTTTACTGCCCTCTGGTAGGTTGGTGGAGCATTCTTTAGTCCAGTGGGCATCACCACCCAGACAAACGCCCCCTAGTCTGTCACAAAGGCAATCTTGTACTCGTTAGCTGGTGCTATCTGAATCTGGTGGTACCCGGAGTACCCGTCCAAAATGAGTACATCTTATGTCCTGCAACAGAATCCAACACCTCCTCAGTAAATGGCAGTGGGTAAGGATCCTTTTTAGTAACAGCATTCAACTTCTGAAATTGATGCAAATTCTCAATTTTCCGTTTTTCTTAGGCACAATAATAATGGGTGATAACCAGGTGGCATCCTTCACTGGTGCTGTAAACCCGGCGGGGAGCAGTTTGTCCGAATCCTGCTTCATAATACTAGCGTAGTTTGGATTCATCCAATATCTGGCCTGGTGTGCTGGTGATATGTCCTTCTCCTGCTCTATCCTATTGCGCTATTGATGGCGGAATACCCTTGTAGGTCCAGGCTTGTACTCCATGAAGAGGGCCTCTGCTTCCCTGGCCTGCTCTGGACTGATATGTGCATTACTTTGCATGTACTAGTGTTCCTCCTCTGTCCCAGATTCATCTTCCTTAACTGCTCAGACTCTGGTAGGGTCCAGGCAGCAATCTTCAACTTCAACACCTTCTCCCTGGCTGGTGTCTCATCTACTTCAATATCACCCTCTTTGAAGGTATAGAGCTGGTCTGGATAAGCTCAACCTGGTGCCCCCTCCTGGTTTGCATACTGGTCCTAGCTCTGCTCCAGGTCCTTGGACAAGTCTTTCTTCGGGTTCTGGACCTTGTCCTGGTCCTGGTCTTGCGCCTTAGTCTCGTCCTAGTCCTTAGACTTGACCTTCAATTGGTCCTCTTCTGGTCCTTGGCTTTTAACTGAACCTGATCCTGGTCCTTGAGCTTGAACTAGTCCTGGTCCTTGGCCTTGAATTGGTCCTGGTCCTTGGCCTTGAATTGGTCCTGGTCCTTGGCCTTGCACTAGTCCTGGTCCTGGTCTAGTCATGGTATAGTGACTGTCCTGATGGCCATTAGATCCTGCTCTGTAGCCAACCATCTTGCTTCCTCCTCGTCTGTTAGTCGTGCAGTGAAATTATAACAGACCAGGACCTCAAGCAGTTTAGGCCTGGGCCCCTTCCTCTGATTGACTGAGACAGTTTTAACCGTCCCATTTCCTCTGATTGTAACCAGATTATTACCTCAGTCATGAATTACCCTAGCATCAATTAACCAAGGACGACCTAGCAACATACTATATGCTTCATTGACCTCCTTGTTTTTAATTACAGTCAAAGTGATAAGGTAAGGGATACAATGAATGTGAATCTTCACGTTCCGAATCATCCCCACCGGATCTACCATTGTCTGGTCTTCCATCCTCAGTCTGAAGCGTGCAGGCTAGGGGTTCTTCAGTCCGTATCGCATAAGCTCCTCCTCAGTGACCAGGTTGACACCAGATCCACCATCCAGCAGTACATTGTCCAGGGTCCCGTTGCCAACCTGCACAGTCAACACCGGTAGTTCCCTCTCAACATCTATAGCCAGACTGCTAATTAAATCCGGCTTACCTGCCGTACTGGTCCTCGGCTTCACTGCTGGTGTCTGGTCTAGTCTAGAATTCTTGTCTGGTCCCAACTTCGGGAACAGATGTGCCTTGACATATTCAGTGATGTTTGGAGATACCTTCAATACACTATAATTGGATTGTCCAATATCTTCCTGCCCACCAGAATTGTATAGTACTGCCCCTAGTTCCCTCCTGTACTGGTCCCTGCCGGTATTGCTGGTCCAGGTTGCTCAGTCTTCGGACCATAATCCAGGGCGTCAGAAACTGGAAATCATGCCCAATCATTGTCTAGTAAATTACCCTCCGCTGTGTCCTTATCTTCTGGTGCTTGAACTGTTTTTGCCAGCTCTGCTACTCTAGCATCCTCCTCCTCCATAAGCTGAATTTCCTTCAAGGTCTCTATTATAGAGTTCTTGAGTCGTTCCTCAGCCTGCAAGTCTTCTCTGTTCCTGACCTTCCCTGATTCTGGTACTTTGGACTGGTCTTCAATTGGAGGCAGTCGTGCCTTCCACCTATGTGCCCTAGTCATTCTGGCTACGTTTACCTGGTCCTCTGGATCCTCCAGTAACTCTATCTCCACATTGTTTACCTGGTGGTCTGATTTCTTTATTCTCTGGTCCCTCGAAACTAGTCCCACTAGGCCTTCAGAGGGCAATTCCAACTCCTGTGCTCTGTGCCTCCACATAAAAAACAACATCCAGACTTTTCACCATAACTTCCATGTTGGCCATTACCTGCTCTGATATTAGATGACCGCTAATACCCCTGGTTGTAGTTACTGTTGTAGGTGGCTGCTAGCTTTGGGGCAGACACCTCATTCAGCCCTACTGGTTCCTCTCCTTCTTTCTTCAAACCTGAGCCCCTTTACTTTGCTGGGTTGTACAAGCAGTTAGCATCGTCATGGCCCATCTTCTTGCATGTGCCACAGATTTGCCTAGGGACGTCCTCACCTGGTTTCTTCTTGGTCACAATTGTTCGCTTATAGGTGGTCTCCACCTTCTTAACTTCGATCTTGGTTGGCTTGCCATTTGAATCGGTGCAGTTTTCTTCACACCTTAGAGCAGCATCCACCAATTCTGTTAGGGTCTTGACTGGTGCTATACTGGTCGTAATATTGATGTACTCCAGTGAACCTGCCCTGAAATTAGTGATTCAAAATCCTTCTCCAGGATCTGACTGCAGACACTTGATTAGGGTCATAAACCTGTCATAGTAATCCTGCACCTTCTCCCTATCTGCCTGCTTGAAGGACTTCAATTGATTCATCGATTGTCTGGTCCCTATACCTTCTTCTGAAGCTTGCCTAGACCTCCTCCCATGAGCAGTAAAGGTGACTCTCTAGAAAATTCTCATACCAGGCTCCGACCTTGTCCAGTAAGGCGGTATCCATTAGGTTGATGATAACCTGCTCATCAGTTTCTCCATTGTGCCACAAAGTGCGCTCAAACTGACGAATATGAGCAACAGGATTTGTACCTTCTTTGACTTGGAGTATGGCAGTGGCTTCCTATGTGCCATACTTACTAATCCTGATAAATGGTGGTCCAACTAGTCCTCCAACTAGTGGATAAACAGGTCCTCCAACTGGTCGATAAACTAGTCCTCCAACTGGTCGGTAAACTGGTCCTCCAACTTGTGGGTAAAGTGGTCCTCCAACTGGTGAGTAAACTTTTGGTACACCTGGTCTTCCAACTGGTGTGTACACTGGTAGTACCCCGGGTCTTCCATCTAGTAAGTGTACTGAGGGTATACCTGGTCTTCCAAGTGGTTGGTAAGTTGATGGCACCGATTGTTCTGGATAACTACTGGCTGCTGTGGCCACTGGTACTCCAATTCCCACTGGAGGTGTGGTCCCATATGATGTTCCTCCAACGGCTTCTGCTGGTCTTCGGAATTCTAACCCTACATTGGTGGCTCCTGCTCCCACATCTGCTCCCCCACCAGGCCAGTACACTGACTGGGGTGCCTCTGGCTGGTATAGATCACCAGTCAGGTGATCCACATAGGTCATTGATACTCCTCCTTCTCCCGATGGAC
Source organism: Ceratodon purpureus (assembly GCA_014871385.1). Lineage (NCBI taxonomy): Eukaryota > Viridiplantae > Streptophyta > Bryopsida > Pseudoditrichales > Ditrichaceae > Ceratodon > Ceratodon purpureus. Next base: position 103,291,125 of record CM026426.1, read on the forward strand.
TTGCTGGTCTTCTCTGGTGGTGGAAATGGCTCTCGCCTGGTCCCTGAGGTATAGCAGTTGCTGTAACTGGTACCCCCATCACCTCTGCTGATCTTTCCGGACCAGATTTTTCACCCTGTACCTCATATTGTTCATATCCTGGCCACAGGCTCTCCTTATGTTGGGCCTATAGCTTCAGGCTTTCTTCCCTCAACACATCATGCCACATGTATAAGGTAGACTGGCGGGTTGCTTCTTGTCTCTCCTCCTCCTTTTTCTTCTGGTCCTCCAGTCTCTGGGCCTCCTGCCATAGACGCATGGCATCCTGGCGTAGCAGGTCCTGCTGCATGGCCTCCTGCTTCTCTGCTGCCTGCTTGATTTCTTCCCTCCTTTGAGCCTCCTGCCAGGATCTAAGGGCTTCCTGCCTCTGTCTCTCCTGGTCCTGCTCTTCTATCCTCTTAGTCTCCTGCCATAGCCTCATGGCTTCCTTCATTTGAATTTCTTCCCTGTTCTTCTGCTTCCAAGCCTGCATGGTTTCCTTGAACCTGGTGGCTTGTCCTAGCTCCTCCATCTGGTGTCTGTACACCTCTTCCATGGTCTGCTGGTCCCTTCTGGCCTGCTCCGCCTGCCTCCTGGCCTGCTGTCTGGCCTTAATCTGCTCCAGCTACCTTCTATCTTCCTCCTCTTCATCCTGCTCTAGTCCTTGGAACTGGTCCTGGACAAACTGTATTGCCTGCTTCCTGGTGGTCTGTTGTCCTTGTCTGCTGGTCGTGGTCGGGTCTGAAGTGGGTACTGCTTCTCCTGAGGCCCTGTCTTCACTCCTGACCTGGTCCAGTTTCTTCTTCAGTATCTCCAGCATCTCCACCAAGTCTCCTAGTGTTTGTATTCCTGGTCTTGGTGTATTAGGTCGGCTGGTGCTTCTCCTCTCCTCTTCTTGAAACCGGTCGTATGCTACTGCTGTCTCTAGTTGAAAATTCCAACTATGTTGGGTGTCTCCACCTCCTAGTCTTCGAAACTCCCTTCTGCTGGTCATGGGTGATGGCAGTGAGCCATCATACCTCCTGATCTCCTCATCCTCATGCCAGTTCTTGAAACTGGGACCAAGTTTGCACTTAGCTGATCCTGTCCTCCAGCTTATTCCAAGCAGTGTCTTCTGGCTTGAATTCTTGCCCACCAGGTCCATGTCAATCAAATCCCTGGTCTTTCCTTTGGCAATGCTCTCCTCAGAGCTGGGTTGCCCTCCCATGTTCCTTCCTGGTTAAACTGCTACTCTCTGCTGCTCCCTAAGCTCGTATCTAGCCAGCCTCTGTGCTGCTTGTCTTCTAGCCAATTCTTCCTTGTCCCACTCTTAGTAGCCGCCTTCCATGATAGGTCAGTTATCGCTTATCCCTCTTGGTCCTTCATGCTGGTGGTCTTCTGGTCTGTCTGCTTCTCCAGTAAGTCCACTATGCCCCTCCACTTGAGCTCATGGATAGGTACTGTGGATCGTTGTCCTGGCCCTCCTCTAGTCCCTGTGTGCTAGTCCTTTGTACTCCTGGTCTTTGTCAGTACATCCGTCTGCCACCCTTATCTGGTCCTTTGTGGATCTGTCAGTAGCTAGTGCTCCTACTTGGGTTGGTCCTAACTGCCTTTAGGTTGTCAAGTTCGTCCTTAGTCTAGAATTCTACGAGATTTTAAAGCAATACAGTTTTGTAGTCTTTTCCTTGAGGTCTGTCCTGGTCCCTCCAGTCTTCCCTTTATAGTTTTTCAGTGAATCTGGTCTAGGTTTACACTCTCGTTGTCCAGTTCGACTGTTTTACCTAAATCTAGTGATTTACAGGTCCATTTTTCTTTCCAAAGTCCTATCACTGGTCCCTAGGTTCCTTTTTTCATTTAATCCTGGTGTTCGTTTTTTACTGCTCCCTTTTTTACCTCAAATTTTCACTGGATCATTTTACTGTCTACATATCTACGTAGACAGTAGATCTATGACTATTTTACTGACTGCTCCATTTTTTACTACTGGTCAAACATCCTACCTACTACTCCTTGCAATGCAACCTCAAATCAGTGGGAATCAGTGACTTATAAGGATCTGGCTGACTATCCTCCTTTTGCTGTAGAGTTGTCCTCAGCTCCTGGGACGCGCCTCTTCTCCAGCTGGCTTTTGACCGCTCCCGCCTAAGCTTGACTGCACTGGTCCTGTTGTCACTAATGAAACGCCTCCCTTGACTGCTTTGGAAACTCGTACTGGTCTAGATGTGGTCACTATAACCTTCACTAGGGTGAAAGTACGTTAGACCCTTGTACTTTTGTATGTCACAATGAAAAAATGTCAAAGTACTTGAATTTGTACTTTGAATAACTCAATGTTGGAGGTCTTTTTCTGTTGATTGGTTGTATTTCCTATGTCATACAATACTTAAGGAGGACTAATCTGATAAGAGTTATGAAAAATAAAGGAAGCACATATGTATAATTGATACTTTTCCACAACTGTAGTCGGATGTCACAAAGTACAAAAGTAATGCAAAAGTACAAAGTTCATGCATTAATCAAAGTCGAAATAAAGCTGGCGCCTGTTAGAGAATACCTGATCTGGAGGCCACTAAAACGGGAAATGAATTGCGATGCTAGCACAATTAGAATTTTGTAGATCTAAAGAAGAAGTAACAGTTTTTTGCAGTGAAAAAGTTTTGCAAAAGTTGTTTAATTTTTAATTTTTCTGGCAGATTCTGGAAGAGCACAAACCAACCCAAGATGGCCAACCGTCGAATCAGCCAAAAAATTCTCTACCGGATACATCTTATTTTACTAGTGGCTGCGTGGAAGCTTGTATTTGTAGTGCTTAAAGTACTCTTTGTACTCCAACAGAAGTATGTGGCAGTCCACGTTGGCTGTCAGCGTTTTCATCGGACGCCGAGTCTCAAATAGTTGGTTACTGCGGGGCATCATTATGCGTCGAGGCGGCGCTCCGGTCTCCATCACTCAGTCCTCTCATGAGCTAGTGGAGGGGGTTCTCTTTCGATCCTTCCTTCTACTGATTTTATTTTTTTGCCCACACTTGCGTGGTGTTTAGGTGGTTCAAAAGTTCAGATCGATTTTTTCTGTAAGTGTTCATTTTGCTTCTCTCCACCTTCAAGACGCTGCAAAACTTTCCTTTGGAGGATCTACTCATGGGAAATACTGCATAGAGACGGCATGTACGAAAGGTGTAGCACAACGTGGTACCCGTATTCCTTCGGAAGGTACTTAATTGTCACTAAATACCATCCAAAGTAAACCACTCCGTGTTCGTTCCCACGAAGACCTATAGTTTTCCTCCTTTTAGACCATAAGGGAAATCACCACCCGGTTCCAACCGTCTTCCATCCCACGGCCGGTTGTCTTGAACCGGTAGTTTTTGCCTCGTTCCTATTTTCCGGCTTTTTAGACTAGTGGCCGGTTCCCACTGACCCGTCTATACTTTCAAGTGGCTGGATTTTCCACCGTCCCGAGACTTAAAGTGGCTGGACACCCCACTATACCTACCTACCACCCGGAGAGTGGAGTAATAATCCTTCCGTATGGCTAGAGACCGGCCCGGATAGCTACTCAGTACCGGTTACAGATACGGAAATCTTACTACAATGACGTCACCGCACGGTTGTACAGTATCCTAACTACATCATCTCCCTTCTCGATTGGTTTGCAGTAGGTAATCTGACTTTTATCCTATCTACAGGAAGCGACCGGTCCGCTCTCGGATTCCGGTGTACACACGACTCTCCGTGTCCTTAAGACTACCAGCCTTGCTGCAGTACGTCTCTCCTTCCCTCCAGGCTCCTTCCGATATTGAAAACCGTCAACACTCGGCGCTTGACACCTTCCCAATCTCTCCGGGCGCTCTTCCAACCACCACACTGTTCAACTCTCCTCCAGAACACTATTGGAGACAATGGTACCAACAAACCGTTACGATAACAGACCCGTCAGTCAGCCAGTCGATACAACAAATCCAAAGTATATTCTCAATTGCAACAACAAAACGGCGTACAAAACAAGGCCGCGGCCTTGGAAAAATGTCAAGGTTAAGTACTAATCCTAATGGGCCTATAGCAAACAAGTGGCCAACCAAGATCCAGAATTTCCGGATCTTGGATCCCGGGTATCCCAGATCGGTGGCCGCCTTCTATTCCTAGTTACTCCCGCTATCTATCCGGATTGACAGCCGGGTGCAATCGAGCCCCATCGTTAGTCGCTGCCATTTTATCCGATCCTTATCCTGACCCCTACTCCTTATTCTTCTCGAACCTTGGGCTGTGCCGGGTTCCATCCGGTAGTTTGTTCTTCTGTACCTCCTTCTTCAGCTTCTTCAGTGAGGTACCGGCCCCCGGGGTATCTGGTACCGGATGGTCAATCGCCTTCCGGACTCGTCCTACCTGTGTCGCCGGTGAGGGAGACTGTGCAGCCACCGGTGTTACACCAAGGTCCACCCGCATACGTTCCGGGGATGGAGATCCCTGTACCGGAGCAAAGCCAGCTCCCGGTGGTGGTCCCTAGTCCCCCTCCAAATGGATGTTCTCCGGGTCAACAACCTCAACTCCTTCCAGATTGGGCAGGTTGTGAAGACTGTCCAAGGTGTCCGGAAGAGGATCCGCCAATGGTTGTCCATGCTCCGGTTGAACTGGCCGGATGGTCAACTGTACTGGAGAAGCTAAGGGTGGAACCTGTGCCAACTTCATGGTTGGTGCCGATGGTCTAGGCTCCTCTCGATCTGCCGGTGGCCCTGGTGGTCTTGACGGACCGTCCTTTCCATTGTAGAGGATGTCCACTAGGTTCCTCATCTTCAACCAAGTCTCCTTCATCACCTGCGTCCGGTCGTGCATGAATTTCACAATCAATGTCCGAGCCGGATCCGGTTGACGGGTCAGGAACGCCTGGTAGACGGCGCACTGATTTGCCACATTCAGGGTTGTCATAATAGACGGACGGGCCATAAAATTGTCGTGTAGTCACGTGACGAACGTGACGAACGGTTATCGGACGGACGCTTATCGGACGGGCTCCCCCGCGCGAGCAAAATTATTGTCCTCACAGTTTACTACTGTTTACCATGGGTGGCGCCCGTCGTCGCGTCTGCTCGCGCCCGTAGGCACGCGCGCAAGCAAAAAAAAAAAAAAAAAAAAAATGTTTTTTTTTTTTTTTTTTTTTTTTTTTTTTGTTTTTTTTTTTTTTGTTTTTGGTGCGCGCGCCAGAGTGCTTGCGCCCGTTCGCACGCGCCCGAGAGCTTGCGCCCGTTTGGACGCGCCCGAGAGCTTGCGCGAGACTTTCACAAAGAAATTGTTCATTTCATTTTGGTGATAGTTCATCCTTTGGGCATGTGCATGTAGGCATGCACATAAGAAAAAATAAAGCACCAAAATGAAATGAACAACTTCTTGGTGGAGGTTGGGTGCGTGCGTGTCGGTGTGCGTAGAAAAAACTAGCACAAAAATGAAATGAAACCAAACTCCCAAAACTCATGTAGATATGTTCTTGTATGATTTGAATCCTGATTTTTGTACTATAAAAGTTATTCTTGTTAAATATAGTTTTATATTTTGTTCATGATTGCATTCATTAATTAAATATGTAAATAACTTATATTTCATGTTATTCTTGAATTTATTTACCATGTTTCATTCAATTGCACATATAATAAGTTTACATAACAAATATAGGAAAAAAAAATACATCATAGACTTGGAATGATAAAATAAATACATGATAGCCTAAGAATGGAAGAAAAAGAAAACAAGAAGATAGAATGGAATAGTAATGAACTTAAAAATAACAAGATGATAGAATACAAGACAATTAGAAAAATAAATAAAAATAAAAGATAGAATGGGTGACTAATGGAAGAATAAACAAATAAATAAATACATGATAGACTAAGAATGGAAGAAAAAAAAAACAAGAAGATAGAATGGAATAATAATGAACTTAAAAAGGACTAGATGATAAAACGGAAGACAATCGGAAAAATAAAATTAAAAAAAGATGGAATGGGTGACTAATGGAAGAATAAATTAAAAAAATAGATACATCATCCACTAGAAATGGAAGAAAAAGAAAATAAGAAGATAGAACGGAATAATAATGAACTTAAAAAGAACAAGATGATAGAATAGAAGACAATTGGAAAAATAAATTAAAATAAAAGATGGCATGGGCGACTAATCGAATAATAATTAAATAAATAAATACATCATCCTCTAGAAATGGAAGAAAAGGAAAACAAGAAGATAGAATGGAATTATAATGAAGTTAAAAGGGACGAGATGATAGAATGGAAGACAATTGGAAAATTTAATAAATAAAAAAAAAAAAGATAGAATGTGAAACCAATGGAAGAATAAATAAATAAATAAATACATGATAAACTAAGAATGGAAGAAAAGGAAAACAAGAAGATAGAATGGAATTATAATGAAGTTAAAGGGATGAGATGATAGAATGGAAGACAATTGGAAATTTTAATATATAAAAATAAAAGATAGAATGTGAGACCAATGGAAGGCTAATAAAATAAATAAATACATCATCCACTGGATATAGAAGAAAAGGAAAACGAGAAGATAGGATGGAAGAAGAATAGAAAAATCAACAAATAAAGGGATAGAATGGGAGAAATATAAAAAAAAGTCATGGATAAAAAGCCATCAAGTGTGATGAACGACATAGTCAACAATGAATTGACGTTTCAATAGATTATGATTTAATCAACGCGAAGATAGTGGAAATGTACACAAAATGTTTTAGTTTAAACAAAATTAAACTAACTCCAAAATCTTCTACTAATCTAATTATCTATGCCTTTTGCTACTATTTTTATTCTAATATCATATTACAAAAATATTCTCATCACTCATCGATCTCCATCACATCGCGTACTGAGCAATTGAGCTCCCTGGTCTAGCAACAATTATTTGTGCATAAAATTGCAATGAACACCTTCTTGATGGAAGTCCGATGCAAGCTATCGGGCAAATGCGGACGGGCGCCAGTACTCGGGCGCGAGCATATCGGCGAGTGAAAGGAGAAAGTAGCACCAAAATGAAATGAACAACAACTTGGTGGAAGTCTGGCGCATGCCATCGGGCGAGTGCGGACGGGCGCGAGCATACAGGCCAGTGCAAAAAAAAATAAAAAAAAAATAAAAAAAAATATATATATATATTTTAAAAAAAACTTTGGCTGGTTTCTGTGTGCGCGTTTCCCAATACGCTCGCGCACGTCTACACGCGCCCGAGTGCGGACGGGCGCGAGCATACGGCGGAGTGCAAAAAAAAAAAAAAAAAAAAAAAAAATTATTTTTTAAAAATCCTTTGGCTGGTTTCTATGTGCGCATTTGCTGATATGCTTGCACCCGTCTGCGCGCGCCCGAATGCTCGAACTCAATGGTGGGAGTAGCAACACTATGAAATGAACAACAACTTGGTGGAAGTCCGGCGCTCGCCATCGGGCGAGCGCGGACGGGCGAGTGCAGACGGGCGCGAGCATACAGGCGAGTGCAAAAAAAAAAATTTTAAAAAAAAAAATAAAATAAAAAAAAATATTATTATTATTTTTTTTTTGAAAACTTTGGCTGGTTTCTGTGCGCGCGTTTCGTGATACGCTCGCGCCCGTCTGCGCGCGCCCGAATGCGGACGGGCGGGAGCATACGGGCGAATGCAGAAAAAAAAAAAAAAAAAAAAAATTGAAATTTTTTTGGTTGGTTTCTGTGTGCGCGTTTCCTGATACGCTCGCGCCCGTGTGCGCGTGCGTGAGTGCGGACGGGCGCGAGCATACGAGCGAGTGTGAAATTTTTATTTTATTTTATTTTTTTTATTTTTTTATTTTTTTTTTCTTCCCACCCGCCTGTATGCTCGCGCCCGAATGGACGCGCGTGAGCGCGAGCGCGCGCAAAAGTCAGCGCTAGGTAAATTCGTTTTACCCTTACCGTGAGTCAATGTCAATGCCCTTATGTGACGGACACGGGGGTGTGTCTTGTCACCATGACGGACGAACGGACTAACGGACGGTCGGTCTATTATGACAACCTTGGCCACATCGACCGGAAGGGCTAAGGTAGCCTTGACCTCTACAACCGACTGGATGGCATGGGTTGCCCGGTCACAGGCGTCCTGGAAGTCCCTTTGGGCATCATGCACCTAGTGTTGGAGTTTGATGATCCTCTCCCGGTACTGATCCATCTGGTCGACATGCTGGGCCTGCATGCTGGCCAGGTCCCGGTGTTTGTGAAGAACCGCAATGCATTCTGCCAACCGGTCAGTGCCCGTAAGTTGAATTACCTCCTTTACCAACTGGCTTTCGAGCTGCCTATTTTCCTGTAGGTACCGGACATACGCCGTCATCTGTTCCGACAGGTTGAACAAGTCTTGACACGGATCCTCGGTGTGGACCGGTGGCCCAATTTGTTTGAGGACTTCCGTATTCAGATTACGCCTAGCCGGTGTGGGAGTCCGGGGAGAACCAGACGGCTGCCCCTTCTCCGGGCAGGGCCGGGGTTTCTTAGCCGGAGTGGGTGAAACCTCTATCACATCGTCCTCGTCCTTGTTCTCGGACATCTCCTCCCGTTCTGCGTACCGTTGGAGGCTTTTCAGTTCGTCATACTCCAAGATCTCCTTAGGGGTCAACAGCGCCTTGTGACGGTAAAGGTGAATAAGGAAAGACGGAAGGGAGGTGGCCTGCTTCTTGGTCTTCCTTAGGTTGGCTACCTGCCGGTCGACTATTGTTTTAATCATAAGACCCCAGTCCACTGAAATCTCACCGTCCATGGCTCCAACGAAGATGGATGCCCATTTGATGGTGATCCGTTTGGGCTTTTCCGGATGGAAAATTGGGTTCATAAACCCTATCACCTTCTTGGCTCTCGGGTCCTTGATGTCCTCCAGGTCCCACCCCTCCTTCTTGTCTCCGGTCGTCTTGATGTAGTTGTAGACGAAATCCCGGGACTCCGGAGCTGAAACTTCCCCATCCTTGTGGAAGCCATACGTATCCCTCTAGTCCTGCGCCGTCCACTGTTCCGGCTCCCCACGGATGGTATTTCGATTGTCGGGGTTTTTGACGAAGATCTCCTGCGCCGGAAGGGCCTGCCTCCACCCCCACGCCTTGTCCTGTAGTAACTCACAGCCCATGACCTCTAAGGAATTCCGGAGGAGTTCCCACTCTTCGTCATCTACCGGCATCAACGACATGACCCGTTATACCTTCAACAACTGTCCCTCTTCGACCGGCTCTTCCCCCTTTCTAACCATACTGCTTAAACGTCCTCATGGTCACTCCAGTAACACCTGCACGCACGATCCTCACCACAATCCCTCGACTAACGGAAACACTTCCGTCTCACCGTCTCTCTTCTACCGTCCTAACCCTAAATGCAAACTACGCCGAGGAGCACAAGGATCCGCCGCTTCACAAAACGACAAAAGAAAGGAGGAGCACGGTTGCCCTTCCTCCTTTTATACCCTCACTCACCTCAACCCGTTCGTAGCTCATCATGGCGGACGGTCGTAGCCCTTCATCATTGGACGGTCGCGGCCGGCGGCGCTTTAATTGTCGCAGCCATCTTTTCCTTGTGAATCACACCCTCCGGCTGTCGCCCTAAGTGTGCTTGGTCAGGGTTTCGTCGCATAGACGGTGCTCCTTCTTATCCGGCTCCGTACGACCGGATTTGAACCGGTTGCCCTTCCGGTTCTCTTATTCCTTCAACCGTCTTAAACGGTTGTTACCTATATCTACTTAATACTTCCGTGTTTCTAACCCAGAATTTTTAAATTTTATCATTTTTTTCTACCGGAGTTAGTACTCCAGCGTGCCAACCGTAGAAATCACTTTCCACAAGAGGGATTGAGTCGTCCTGGTCCAGCTGAACGTGCTGCTGATGTCGAGGCCCTTGAGGCTCAAAGAGTTTAACCGCTAGTGTAGCTCGAGAGAGAAAAAGCAGGCAGAGAGTACGTGACCGGGAGAGGGTAGCAGAGTCTCTAGTTCTAGCTCATAACACGGCAGAGCAAGCTGCAGCTCAGTCTTTTACAGTGAGAGAGAATAGTAGGATTGCGTTGAGAGTCTGTCAAGGTATTGTTGAAGAGTTGAAACAGTGTCCTAATCTAGCTGGGCGGAGAGATGTCATGGAAAGAGTCCTTCGTCATTCTACAGTTTCTTCCTTTTTGCCTGATTGTTATCACCATCCACAAGAAGCACGAGCTAGGGATGCTTTCATTGATAACTTTAAGAATGAGCTTTGTTTAGTGAAGGTTGCAAATTCTCATGACTACTTAGCTCAGAAATCTGCTCTTTTTGAGATGTTGCCGTCAGTTCTGGCTGTAATGTCCGAGTGGGTGCCTTGTCTAGACTTTTGGACACAACTAAAGAGAGTATTAGCATTGCTTTGAGAAGGAGGTTGCCAGATGAGGATTCTCACGGGTTTATTCCGAAGTTGCGTTTGTCTCGGCAGCCGAGGGCGGGTATTTCTGATTATGTCAAAGAGTGCATTCTTCACTGGTGGGAGATACAGACCAAAGTTTCACCAAACAAGGACATTGTTAGACATAGAATAGGGCGCAAACTCTGGCTGGAACCTCATCCTACTCACTATCGCTGTGAAACGCAAGTAAGTTTACCTATACAATCTATCCATCTCCGTTTTAAAACTTGGCAATGTGTACTACGCAGAGTGCTATAGTTGGTGATGTAATCACTAGAATGTACTCTTCCTCCACCTTTGTCATCAAAGAGTACATTATGTTGCAGTATTTTGTGCTGTGTAGTTTCTGGACTTTATCTAGGAGTAGAGTTGTATTCTCCTGGCTGTGGGACAATCAAATTCGTACTTGTGATTGTGCATCTAGTATTTAGCGTACAGCCGTTTACGTGATCAAGTTTTGATAGTTCCGAGATGTACTCACAGTGTGCTAGTCCTACTGAATGTAACAAGTTTGAGTACACCTTGTATCCTTTTCGAACTATGTATCATGGCATGCTAATTTCATATGTCGTCCAGAGTACCATTTGTATTACACTTCTACTTCAAAGTAAATCAAGTAATTTAGAAGTACTTTAATTAGTACTAGGATGTGGTTATCTTGTAGAATATATAGAAGATCCATGTCTTCTCCATGTACTTTGTTAGTCGGTATCCGTCGCTCACTCGGGGGTGCTTGATGCGGTGGAATTTTTTCGAAACAGCTCACGGGAAGGGGGAGTGGGATGGTGCAGGTGCAGTCGTGAAAAGGGCGCTGAGAGCGGAACAAATACAAAACCCCCTAAGGCCGCTTCAGATTGCTGGGCACGTTGTCGATTTTTTGAAGGAAAATTACTATGAGCGTGTTTCCAGCACATACGCTCAGTCAACAACTAACCCAATTTCTCGCATCTTCTGGAACATAGGAGAATTTGAAGTAGATCACAGAGACAATAGTGTTAAATGTCGTACTTTTCCTGGCTCTAAGAATTTGCACTCTGTCATGGGATTCTCTGTGTCTGACCCTACTCTTCTTAGAACTCGTGAATTATCTTGCTTTTGCATCCCTTGTGTCGATGGTGATTGTAATAACTGTGAGAACTCCTCTCATGTGCTAGAGTGGAAGGTACAGCGTCTGCAGCCGCTTAGTACCGGCGTTGTAGCAAGCCAGCTGGATTTGCTTGATGACGACGCCAATTGGATTCATGATGGAACTTCTGTGGAGATAGGTGACTTGGTGTGCGTGGGTGACAATTTCATGATCCCGGCAAAGAGTGACAACAAACATGGAGTGGATTATTACATACTGCAATGTCAACGTACGAAGTTTGTATTGCAGGAGGGTTTGTCATGTCCATGGGGCGGAGTTTTTTCTGCCCGAGATAAGGTGATCCGAGCTAAGTATTATAAAAAAATATGGAAGAAGAGATAAAACATACGTATTTTGTGACCGGGGGGTTGATGCACATGTAGATGCTCATCTAGTTAGAGCTTGCAAGTTCCCAATGGTTCTTCAGCCCATAGAGTTAAAGGTAGTCCCGTCTATAAGATCACAGCTGAGTCAAAGCGGATCTGTGAGGATGCGTTGAGGGACTGGTGGGCATTTAACAAAGAATAGAAACCCACATTGAAGCATAGTAAATGTATTTCCTGAAGCTTAATACAAACACTGAATGCAATTGCCGTAAGATCAACCGACAGTTTAATATGTCCAATATGTCCATTGTGTACAATATTCAAAATATGTACAATATGTCTTTTAGAAATGTACTATATGTATACATTGTGTACAGTAAGTGCTCAGTGTACATTAGTTAGAACAAGTACTGGTTACTTCTACTTTTCCCCTGCATACAGAACTCTCACACTTGCATTCAAAGTACGGCAGGTCAAGGTCCTCTCTACTGAAGTCAGTTCCATAATCCCATGTCAGTTCCATAATCCCATGTCAGTTCCTCCAATGGCTGAATTTTCCGCTTCGTAAAGAAAGCTAGCTGGTAAAAGCTCCTGTCTTACCTCCCAACTAGGACTGGAACATCGACTAGGTTCGCATCTTCGCACCTCTAGATACAGAAAATAAAAGGTTAGGAGTGTGGAAATGCACGTATAAAACGGCTGAGACTAGGAAGAGCAATTCCAAGTGGGACCCACCGGTGGTTGAGGAATCTGGCCACATTTCCGAACCGGGTTGCATCCAGGCATAAAGCAGAGTTGTCGTCCAGCACTCGTTCGGCAGCCCAATCGGCATCAATTTGTAAGCTGTAAGTCGAGCCACCTTTCAGACTGCGGTTCCTATACATCTGTTCAGCGTGTGTCAAGATTTCTCCTGTCATCTCAAAGACAAACGCACCTCTAGGGATCGTACTGCTGCCCGGATACCCCATCCCATGTGGGCTGTACGGAAAACTTCTACTGCGTATCTCATCCCCTGCTGTACAACATGGTTCCCACAATCGCTACGACATCCGCACTTAGCATTACACTCAGAAATGAAGGCGCCCGACTTGTGAACCCCACATGTGACAACACTCTCAATACGGCGTAGCTTAGTAGAATAGCACTTTAGAGTATTTGTACAGTCGTAGGCCTCATGTATGCGTCGTCGGAGAAAAGAATCCGTGAGGAATCCGCCTGCCCTGTATAGAAATCTACCGCCGTTGGCACTTGTTGCACATTGACATGCACACTTGGCGGTCCTGATGGGCATGAACAGTAGGACCCCACACAGAGACTGGACAGCGTAGGATTCACATGTGCAAGGTCGTATACAATGCTCTTGTTGATGTACTGAAAACTAGGCAAAGGAAAATCAGATTTCACAAGAGGGATTGGGGTCTTCTCTAGTCCCCTAGACAAATCTTCAATCATATAACTGGACTGGCCTTGGTAGGTTTCCCATCTCAACAGTCCACATTCCCACAAATGTTATGCGACAATGTGCATTCATTGAAGTGAACCCCGCAAACGAGGCTACAATACAATGTTGGGCCAAAGTTAACTGCATGGCATAAACGCACACACACAGACTACCAAAATTGACATAGAATTTCTATCTTCAGCGCTCCTACTTCCGGCCCTTGGACGCCGCCCCACCTACCTTACGTTTCTTCTCCCCTTTCTTCTTTCTTGAGCTCCCGGGAGAGGCCTCATCACCGCCATCTACAGCCTCTGGCTGCTCCTTCGCACGAGCCCTTGTGATCCTTTCTGTCGGAGTGTGGGTTTTCGGTTCTACAAATTCCCCACCAGCAAGAGCTTCGTGAAAAAGCTGAGTCACGCTCTTATCCACGGAGTGTAGATTTTCAAGGGCAACCTCTTGGCAAGGAGGATTCTGCTGACTGGGGACAGGTTGATTCTCTTTCTTTCCGCGACTCTCTACTCCCCTCTGGATATCACTTGTAATGGGGAAAGGAGTCAGTAATGGAAAGTAACTTAAGAAAACAGAGTACGCCTAATAAATCTATTAAGAGTCGGCATACTAAAAAACTGTGAAGAAGTCTTATCTGTGGTTTCCAATGCGGCACTTTCAGCATTTGTCAAGTTGTGTTTCCTCCCGGGTAGACATCGGGACTCGGGAACAGGTTATGGCGGTGGAGATGTAACCTCCATGTGCATGTCCACCATCTGTAGGGGAGCAACGACCTCATCTCTGTCCTCCATATGTATTACTCAGATTGGAGATTCCCACTTCTCCTTCCCCCCGGGTTGCTCTTCATTACGCTCCTCTACGATTACGGGACTGATGAAGTCTGGGTGGTACGACTTCAAAACCGGCAACGTACCCTCCGAAGATTCTACAGCCGCATCCTCCTCACCCTTTTGAGTTGACGTGGTTGTCCCAGAACTGGAGGGGAGCCTAGGCATCTTCAGGTCACCGTCTTCATCACTTGAGGACTCATCTTCAGAGTCCAGCTCTGGCTCTGAAGGTCGTTTTCTGCCAGCACCTTCTCCCTCTAAGCACTCAAAGACGGTTGGTTCATCCCTTTTCCGCTTCGCTCCAGTCGCATTAATCTTCGACAACGTCCTAGAAGGGGCGTGTTGCAACGGTGTCGCCAACACTCTGTCAAGTGGCACAGCGGGTTGAGGATCGTAAACCTGACTCGACCTCTCTTCTAGCAAGATAGAAAGCGATGCAGCAGGCGCATGGAAGGAGAAGCTCGAAGACTCTACGCCAAGAACGCACTAAAAATAAAATTTAGTTTAATTAAAAAGTACTAACTCTATAGAAATGGATCAGCAAAAGGACTATCTAGTACCCTGAACGGGACTCTAATGTATTTTATGCACTGACAATATACCTAGAATACTAACAGTATGCTAAGTGTTATACACCAGGTACTTAAAATGCACAAAAGTAGAGTGAGTATAAGAATTCTGTACATAGGCTATGAATTTAGTACAAGGGCACAGTGGCTCTATCACTGCATTCGCAAGGAACCATACATTTAGGACTATAACAAGGAAGCCGATTAAAGTATATACATAGTTTTAGTACACTAGAAATTCAGCTCCTTTAGACAATGTACCCTTACTGACCACAATGTACTGAATATACTATACACGAGGAAAGAAGTGCACGAGCAAGTGGACTGTATCCAAGAAGAGTACATTCACAAAGCATGGCCGCAACTTGAAGGTTTAATTCAAGACGTAAGTACATCTACACTCTGTTAAGTGCACAATAAGTTTGCAAATTTGAAAACTTAGTACTTTAATTATACAATATACACGGATATCACAAATTTTGACCCGAGTGTACTGAGCAAATCATTCGCATATACATTAAAACTGAACGTACCATTCGACGGCATCATCTCCTTTGCACAACCTGCCCTCGCCTGGAGAACTCTGCTCTCCTCCTCTACCACGCCTAGCTGCCTCCCTCGGTCACGCATTTCTGGAGATGAATGTCCCCACCCAAAGCTATTGTACTAGTCCGGATGGGGAATTGCTCCGCAGCCCTTGGCAACGCAAAATTGACAATTGACGAACACCACAGAGGCACAGAAAGGATGGTAAAGGTGTTGACAACAAGATAAAACTACATCATTACAAGGGAAGGGAAAAAGACAAAGGCAGCAGGCTGTAATTTCGACTGCAGCAAGAGCGCCTTGACTCCCAACGATGGCCGCATCACTGGACTCCGAGTACACCATAGGGCGCGGCTAGATGGACGCATTGCTCTTCCCTCGCTTCAACAGGAAGTTCTTCGCTGACAACGCATCAAATAATTTCTGTCTCCCCTCTAGCATTGCTGCCATCCCCTCAAGCTCCAATTCTGTGGCTTTTTGTTCATCCAAGTCTACACGCATCTGAGCCGCTTCCTCCTCAAGCTGCTCCTGAATCCCTTCCATCTTGATTTTCTCCCGAATTTAGCTTAATCCCTCTGCCTCAAGCACGTCGATGCGGACACTTTTCTCTTGAATCTGATGCTTGCAACTATCCACTAAGCAGGTTCTTTGCTTGCACTTCGACCTCGCAGCCTCCGTCCTCTCCAAACACTGGACCTTCTTCACAGCCATTGCCTTTAACTCCAAGTGCAACACTCTAATCAACCCCTCTAACTCCTTCAGCCTCTCATGCACTAATCCCTTCCTCCAGCCCACTAATCCCTCACTACGATCCTGTACACTACCCTGCACGCACACCTAGAACCCATTCCACTCTCAAAATTTCCATCACAATCCCCTGTCTCTCCAAGGCGGGACCCTAAACCCCCTTCTCCTCGCTCTGTCTTCGTAGGCAGCGGCTTCCTCTTGCTGTCAAATGTCCCGCCCCCACGCTCCCCCTCCGTTCCAGGCTCCACTTTGATACTGCGCCACTCATTTCCCCGCACATCCACGGGCCCCTTCCCTTCAAAACTCTTCCTCAACACCAGCAGTTTGGAGAGGTCTTGCTTGTACCTTGAGCGTTGGCGTTTGTTTGTCTTTGCCCCGAAGGCACACCAATCCACAAAACCAGCCCCTTCCTCGTATTCGAAAGTGACCCCCTCCGCGAACTTAACCTTCACATTATACGGGATTTCTCCAGGTCCATGCTGATACAGGATAGGGTGGAGGAACTTCACCCGCGCCACGACCTCAGGAACCTTGCAATAAAGCCAACAAAATCCCGCGCGCCCTGCATTTCCATAACGACCTCCGAAGAGCTTCTTCACAGCCTCGGCGCGTACCGTGTTCTTCCGGAACCGATGAGGGTTGTCACCTTCCAGGGGGACGTTGTACTCCCTGTGGAAATCCGCTCTACCAAGTACGCGAGGGGGCGCCTTCAGATGCCGGATTTCGGCTTCGACATCCTCTACCGACTGGATTTTCTTCACAGATCTGCCAACCTTCTTCTGCTTAGATGCCGGAACAGCCTCCTCGTTGCGGACCGCGTCATGGTTTCCCCCTTCCTCATCGCTGCACGCCTCCGTCACGGACTCCTCCCTCCTGCTCGATACGCCGCTCTTTGATTGCACTGGCCTTCTCCGCCGATTCCCACCCGACGCTGTCCGCGCTTCCAAACTCTCCTCCATGGTGACCCTAAACCCTTAGAAAAAACTGATGGCTATGGCATACCCCTCGATGACAATCCCAGCCCCGTAACCCAACGCTCTCTCAAACCCAAGACCCTACCAACCTCGCTATTGCTAAACCCCTCCTTCAATGTCCAGGACGGGCGGAGCAATGCACGGCAACAATAACTCATTCAAAACGAAGAATCTCTAACCCCCGCCAAACTGAGGTGCGAGACGACGACCGGTGGTCACCGGTTTCCTAGTAAAGCTGCGGATGCACCAATTGGTGACCACCGGTTGCTAGTAGAATTGACACCTAACTCACCAACTGAAATGAATAACTCAGTCACTAATGCTTCACGCCTGGGTTCTAGGAAATCTACATACGGGTCTGTTTTTATGAAAAAATATTAGGAATTTAAATGAAATGGACAGCTCACATGGTGGGTGAGTGATAGACTTAGGAAGATTGAAAAAGAAAATAAAAAATAAAATAAATAAAAAATAAATAAAATAAATAAAATATATATATATATATATATTTATATATTGATATATAAAATAAAATAAAACAAGAATGAATTCATGAAGAAAAATAAAATGGAAAACTTAATCCATTAACTTGATCATAAATGATTCAAAAAAAATAAAAATAAATAAATAAAATTAAAAATTAAAAAATAAATAAATAAAAAATGAAGTGATGAAGAAGAAAAAAAAGAAAATTTATCAATCGAGTAGAACTATAAAAACAAACAAAACAAGACAATAAAATAAAATGAATGCAAATGAAGTGGAAAACTAAGAAGGTGATTCAATGAGAGATTTAGGAAGTCTATGGTGAAAGATGTCTACGAAAGGGTTGAACAATAAAAAACAACTAAATAAATAAATAAAGATAAGATCCAATAAAAAAGAATGAATGAATAGATGAAGATGATTAAACTTAAAATTGAATCAATATATTAGAACTTTAAAAATAAACCCAAAATAATGCAAAAAATTAAAATAAATGCAAATTAAGTGGAGAATTCCAAAGGTGAATATATGACATAAATAGAAAGATAGTAAAGAATGTCTACAAAAGGGTTGAACAATAAAAGACAATTAAATAAACAAATAAATATAGGACCGAATAAAAGTACGAATGAATGAATAAAGAGAAAAAAAAATAAAAATTGATCAATTGTGTAGAACTTTAAAAAATAACCAAAAATAAAAAATAAAAAATGCAAATGAAGTAGAAGCTCACAAGGTGAGTAGATGATAGATTTAGGGAGTTGGTAAAACAAGTCTATAAAAGGATTGAACAATCAAATAGAATTTAAAAAAGATCTAGGACCCAATAGAAAAAATGAATGAATGGATGAAGAAGGAAAAACTAAAAATTGAATCAGTGGATTAGGACTATTCAAATAAATAATAAAATTAAAATAAATAATAATGAAATAAAATAAATGGAATTGAAGTAGAGAATTCATAAGGTGAATAAATGTTTTTTTTTGGTGGATGGGATAGGATGTCTAAAGAAGGATTGAACAATAAAGGAAAATTAAATAAATAGAGAGGATAAGGGTAGGAATAAAAAAAAAAATGATGAACATTTGGATGTAGGACAAATAATGAAAAATAAATTAATATATTGATACTTATAAAAAAATAAAAATAAAATAAAGATAAAATGAATGCAAATTAAATGGAGAACTCACATGGTGAGTAAATGATAGATTTAATTAAGG
The DNA here is from genome assembly GCA_014871385.1 of Ceratodon purpureus. NCBI lineage: Eukaryota > Viridiplantae > Streptophyta > Bryopsida > Pseudoditrichales > Ditrichaceae > Ceratodon > Ceratodon purpureus. The sequence continues at coordinate 103,309,804 of CM026426.1, forward strand.
GTTAAGATGTCCTATATACCTACGTTTAATGTCCCTAATACCATGTCTTGTATCACAAATGTATCCTATGGACAATCATTGAACAAGTATTTCAATCACCCTACACCTTATATTTACAAGTTCAATAGGGACACCAAAATTCAAATTATATACAAATTTTCATCACAATAAGCACACCATGTATCCGGTTTCATCAAATATTCATCCAAAATAAGCATAAATTCTACTTAACCATAGCTCAAGGCACATAAAAAAATAAAGTTACCAAGTTCTACATCTCAAATCCGTGGCTGCAAGGAAGATCCACATCACAACATTGTTCACATTGGATGCTGCAGCCTACTTCAAAGCAGCCAGCTTGTCACCGTCATCTTTTCCCCAGGAATCCTGCACACTATGCTCGCAGCCACTCTGTCCACGTGACGCCGACGTCCTCCCATTGGTGAAGCCAAATTGGACGATGCTCGTGCCATCAACCATATCCCTTTATCCAACGGCCATTGGTGACTCGGACTTAGTACTCGTGGCAGAATACAGTACTTCGGAGTACAACTGGTACAACAGGTTTTTGCCAAAAGTGACATGGGTCTAACGTACTTTCACCCACTGTCACAGATCTGGTCACTGTGACTACCACTGTCACAGATCTGGTCACTAGAACTGACAGATCTGCTCCTCTCAAACCCTGGATCGCCACTGTACATGTCACCCCTGAAATAGTACAGATCTCGTACTGTTCTGGTGTGTGCAGCTTGAGCCACATGGTTTGAACTTAAGCAAGGTCGCCAATGTGAAAGGAGTTTTTTTTTCTTAGTCCTTCAAAAATGAATACTATTCTAAATATCTCTGAAATCTTGCGAAATTTTTTGTACTCCCCATGAAATTGCCCTAAATCCTGGCCCTAGATTTGAAACTGCCAATTTAGATCTATTCAAATCGTGTTGGTATTTTCCTAGATCCAATACATTTTTCTACTCTCTTTGGTCTGATCTGCAATATCCACTCATTTAAACACCACAGCTACAAGACCCACCAGGCAAATTGAATAACCTGGTCCCTCAACCACTCATTTCTGCAATTCCATCCACTGTAGATTATACACATTTTTAGTTATTGTTTGGAAAACAACCTAGGTGCTGAAGTTATATCCGTTTACCAGTTGTAATTAGCCGTACCAAAGAAGAATTCCAACTACAAATTGGAACACAATTGTATGGTATACTAACAGTGTCCTTACAAAGAACATGTGAACAAAAAAATACGAACACATTATGGACTACCCAACTGTGACGAAAAAGCGTGACTAGGAATGTCTTCTAGATTGTAACTCGAACTGAAAATTATCCAATGACAATTTCTTTACCTCAGATCAATCATTACTGTTTAGAAAACACTAGGTAATAAGGGAGTATATAAACACGAGAAAATCTGTTATACTTGGAATATAGACATTCATAAAATGAATCGAGGCATATAAGATAGGTATATTTAACCCATTTCTCTACAAAGGGTAGACATACACATTACGGTTGCACAAACTACAAAAACCCGTTTAGAGGGAGCAAATTATAAATAAATAACATGGTATATTCGATTTCCACCTACAGGACAGTTCATGCAAAGGAGCATCGGCGAATGATATTCAGTGTTCTACAGATGGCATAGAAAGTAAGATTCCTAATGTGTTGTTTACCTTACGTGATTTATGCCATATAGATGGAAAAAGGTGATTTTTACAGAAACGGTTATTACTCTCCATAATGCTCATCAACATTAAGAAGTCTACGGGACAAAGGATGCAAACACGATGATAAATAGTATTTGAACTACAACCAATAAATTGGCATGTTAGATACAATTAGTATACCAAGGAGATTACCAAAAAAAACTGGAAGACAGTCCCCACATAACAACCAAATTCCAACGGCCCCTGTTTTCTCCAAACAGCATAGTTATATAGTACCTAAGTCACATTCATATTAAACCTAAACAAACATGTATGGGGATATTAACCGGGGTATGAAATTATCAACTCTAATTTTCCTTTTCTATGTCAAAATTAAGATTCAAGTAGACAAAATCCGGAATGAAATCAAGAAGTTCAATACGATCAGTCACGCAAGAAAATTGAGTATATGATGTTTTGAAACACACCTCCCAGTACGGTACTTCATAAAATGAACTCCACCTCTTCACGCCATGCACCTAAGAGGGGACTCGTATGGTCTTCTTCCTCAATTGTCGGTTCACGACTTTCTTCTTCTGGCCTGGTAAAAGTTTAACACTGGTTGTGTCGATTGTACCTTCATTTCGTGTCAACATTGTTACTCCACGGATACCATAGCAAACCAGGAGTTAAAACCCAGACCCGAGGAGAAACTTGGAGTTAGAACCAGAGACCAAGGCAACAGCAAGTCAACAGTAGCTTGCTAAAGGCGGACAGGGAGTTAGAAGCGGCTCACCATGGAGACCAGGATTATGAAGACGGTGACACTAGGTGTTACGACCAAGATTAGCGGACTGCAACAGTATATAGCTCAGTAATAGAATCATAGGAGCACTTCTGGTCATTAGCACTGTAGAGCTAGTTTTGTACGTTAGGGCTCTCCAACTAAGACCTTAAGTCATTTTGCTTTAGCTCTTATAAACTCTGAATCTCGGCTTGTATTCGACATTGCTACACACTCTTGAAATGCATTACTATCTTGTATCGTTTCACTAGTCTCTGTCCAAATACATCTTTATGCCCGAGTCCAAGTGCTGGCTATGCTAGTGCGTATTGTTCTAAGTCTCTCCCCTGCTCTTAAGCTCTTGGTTGCCTGAACAGTGCTTTGTGTCCCATGGCCTACTTGAAATACTAACTGTAGAAACACTCTGTGGTGACATTTGGTCTTCTTTACTCTCGTATGCTTTTAGGGGCTGAACCTCGGCACGCCATGACTCATCTTTATATTACCCCGGACACTACCCACGGCTAAAGGCTCCCACCCAGCGGTCTTACACGGCCTACTTGGCCATCTCTCTACTTTAACCAATACCCCTTTCTCTGGTTCGTCACTGGTTCTCCTTGCTGCCCTTGTCGAATCTCAGAACACTCCATCCATAAACCCAGGCTATCAGACATTCTCTAGATGATTCACCATTCTGTTGCATGGAAGATCCCACTGTTTCATCGTGCATGCGCTGACTACTATGAAGACCTGGATCCTTGTCTTTAGTGTCCACCAATTTCTTCCCGTTTTCATTTAATCGTGCTTCAGATGTCTCTTCAGCTGCCATTAGAGAAAATTTCGGGTGAAGGAGTGTCCAGTACTTTTGGCTTGGAAATGCAATTAAACTTTTCCGAAAATCAAAGAAATTGGCCAGTTTGAGTACTTGCAGCAAGTTGCCATCAAATCCATCGACCAATCAAAATGTGGATCCATGGGGAAGTTGGCACTGTGTGGGAAAGTAGTGGGCCTTGTTGGCAGTATTTGGGTTGTCCCGCATGTACTGCGTTGGTAACAGTAATGAGAACCTGGGATAAAATAAAATATCAAGCCAAATATATTATGTATTTAACCTTGATACATCGTTTTTGGGGAAATGTACATTCGGATTAAACTGGGATTAGTTTATGTTGGCACCGCGTGGCCATGCGGGGCCATGAGTGTACTATACACGGTACACATGGTGCCAACATGTGCGTGGGTGTTGCCACCAACATTAATCTGGGATTATTTATGTTGGCACCATGTGGTCATGTGGAGACATGAGTGTATTATATATGGTACACATGGTGCCAACACGTGTGTGTGTGTTGCCACCAACAATATGGCCGAGACATGTGGACAGGTCGAGGTACTGTTGTGGACATGTAAAAATTTCCTGCCATTGGGGACAAGACCAATGAAAATGTTTCCCGGCAAATCCCAGCCATGTCCAGACTTTGTTCTACAAATAGAATTCTTTCCCGCCCTATACAGGGTTCTTTCCAGGTGGCCACTTGATTGTCTCAGTTTTGTTGTTAGAGATGGCGCTTCAGGATGTTGCCAACAGGGGAAGGGGTAGTGGATACACAACATCTGTAGCTCTTGATAGCAAGTTCGCACCTATTGTCAAGAAAGGGGTTCGACTTGATCAACAAGTCTCCAGATTAGAATTTCCAGTCTTGAGAGCATCTCGATTTAACACAAATTGTAAGAACCACTAAGAGTGAACCACCTAAGCCTATTTAGAAGCATCCACAAAAAGTAGACATGATCGGAAATGCGTCGAGCCCATGACTATTTCTATATACCCTACATGCTGTTGATGGATTGCTGGTTGGTAATGGGTAGCTCAACCTTATATCAAGGACAAGACACCTTTTGAAGGCAAGGCGGGATGTTTCCAACTCACACCATAGCTGTGGTGCAGCTGTGTATTTGACTTAAGCATTTTTTTATGATCTATGATTTTGAAACTCGACAACTCTGTTATGGCACTTGTCCAGTAACTTGGATTCAGTTTGGATTTTTGTGAAACGGCTTCTTCTGTAAATTCAGATTCCTTTGCTGATTTCCAATTGAATTGAAGCTGATCTTTCTTTTGTCAAAGTTGCATTGTTACTACTTCATATGAGATCTTGCATTTTAATATGTATTAGCCTCATATGGTTTGTGGATAGTTCATCGATATGCATGGTTGTTCATAGGACCTCCCCGTCCGAAAGACGGTCCGGTCCGCTCGTCCGTCCGTTAGGGGTCATGTCCGGTCCATAAGAGAATATTCGAGCATATTTGAGAAAAATCAGGAATATTCATAGAATATTCATAGAATATGTCTAATTTTCACCTCGGACCGACCGGTCCGTCCGTCCGTGTCCGGAAATTTTGCCCATGTCCGTCCGTTATGACAAACCTGTCAATATGCCGTTGGTTGTGTGCATGGTTTGACATGTACTTGACATGTATATGTATGCATGGTTTGGTTGTGTGCGGATTTCAAAACTGCCTCGTCATTGTGCATTATAATTAGAGCTACTTTTGATGTTCAAAAATAATAATCACGTGAGCCTCTACTTCTCTTCTTAGAAAGGATCCACTTTGCCATAATCAGCAATCGATTGAGAAAGATTTTTATCTTCGGCCGGTTTGTAAGTAGGAAATGGAATAACTGAGAAATACAGCTTCTACGCAACTAGAAGAATTTAGAGAGTAACTGTGCAGGCAGCTCAAGAGCCTGCGAGGTAAGCTTGCTTGTCTGCTTCAGTGTGCAGGTGCAGTCGCAGCAGATATCCCTTGGAGTCAAGGAGTACTAGTCCAAGGAGTCAAGGTGTGAAGCGCCTCCACTTGATCGCGAGCCACGTCGAGCAAGGCATCAACTCCAACAAAGGAGGTCTCCGATGTTTAGTTGCAGGAGGCGCCGAAGATCCGACCGCGGCAAGAGAAAGCGCTGCCGGGGTCAAGTAGCACCCGAAGGTTGTGGTAAGGAGCAAGCTGGGCTTCTGCAGCAAGGTAACTGAGGTCGCCGATCATGGGAGAAGCAGGCAGGCTTTTGCGGCAACGATGCAGAAGACAGATGCAACGTAGTCCAGTCAGCGGCCCTCAAACCCCGTTGAAATATATAAAGATGCTTAGTTTATAACTACAGTACTTAAGCAAAGAAAAAAATTGAAATTCACGTCAGCTCGACAGTATGTGAAAGTAAAGGGGGAAAAAGAAGGCTAAGTGAAAATGTTATATCGAGCCTGAGGTTTTAAAGTTTGTCAATTTATTGACAAAAGGATGACAAGAAGATGACAAGAATCATACAATGTATAATAATTGGCATAAGACCATAGTTCTCAGCCCGATTTGTCAATTTGGACAATTTGCTGTCAATTTTCAGTCATTTTCACACCTATTTTCTTGTAGTGGGGCTTTAGCATGGCCCTTCCAATAAGATAAACTGCATATACTGTGAACAAGTTAGAGATCAATTAAAGAAATGTGCCAATGCTTCAAATCCTCATCGTGAGCATGCAAGTCGAGAGAGAGGCAAATGACAAGGTGGACTATTTGCGAGTAGAACCGAAGGAGAACTATGTGATCCTGCCACTCACTATGGATGGAAAATGATGTTTTTAATTCCCCTATCAAGAACACACATGTGTACCTTACATGGGCAGGTTTGCATGATAGAGAAATTACTTCATCTCCATTTTATTTTTGTATGGAACATGCAAATGACAAAAAGAGGGCTATGGCGGTTGAGTCTATGGAAAAGGCTTTGTCTGCCTTTAAACTAGAAGGAGGAAAGTGCCAACTAAAGGAGGACAAAAATTTGTCTAGAAAATTAGGCAACGCCGTGATGAAGCCAAGCTTGAGCTAAGTAGTGGCAAGTTATCTTTTCCAGACTAGCTCTTGGTCAAATCAAGATAGGGCATGGAAAGATGTGGTCATGTCCTAGTGTAACCACTTGGAGAATGGGCAAGCACAAGGAAATCATTGTCAAGTAAGGGAAGCCTTAAAAAAAGCTACAACCATACCTCACTAGGCTTGTGGTGACAGCAGAGGAACATGAAGCTTACAAGGCTAACTTGGATCAATTAGAAAAAGCTTTCTTAAAAGCATTTGGAGAAAACCACCATAAGGTGAAAAATGAGGTCACAAAAACGCCTTTGGGACTGGCACGTGACAAAAAAAAAGGGGGATGCTCGTGCACTTTTGACAGTGGCACCAATGGTGCCACCGTGGTGCCAGCGCTGCGGGCTAGAGGGCTCGAACCAATCACCTCGAAAAGGCGCGTATGTGCCGAGTTGCTACAGTGTCGGGGCTGGCAGCATGCGCTGTTGCTCCGCACACATCCCAAGCCACGCAGCTCGTAACAATAATATTTTTGGCATGGCATTTAAGGAGGGAGTTATGAGTCAGCCCACCTACCTCCTCCACCAACGATGTGCGCTGCTCCACCTTCAACCGAAGTTGTTTGGGCAACATGTTGCCAACGATTACCGCAGCTCGCCCTACATTGGAGCAGACCACGGTGGTCGCCCAAATGCTTCGTAGGATGATGAGGGTGGCGTGGCGATGGCGATTCACAAAGGTTAGTGTCAATCCATGGGAGCATTGGTCGATAGAATTTAGCCAACAGTAGTTAGTGTTGCTCGGTGTCTACGTGATTAGGGAAATTGGGTGTAGCCAACATGAATTAGTGTTGCAAGCTGACAAGTGATTTGGAAAATTGGATGCAGCCATCAGAAGTTAGTGCTGCGAGGTGTCCACGTGATTTGCGAGATTGGGTGCCATATAGGTAGCAAATTTTGCACTTGGAGGACATCTTGATTCAGGGTGGAAGTGCGGCTTTCTTTGCTGGCAACATAATGTGCCGTTTGCTGCGAGCAAGCTGCAAAACTAGGTCTTTTTTTTGCTTTCTTTCAATTCTCTGGCTTGACATAATCCAGGCTTCGTTTCCTCCTAGGGGCAACGTTGTGACTAGGCAGGATTATGACTAACTTCATCTTTAATTACATACTCTGGAGTTTGCTGTCATCAAGTGCTCAAACTGTGCAAATGTGATTTTCTGTCTGCTGGCAGCACATTCTCTAGCGGTTGTTGGTATGAAAGGCAGATGTTGTAGTTCATTACTATGTCTTCCAATACTTTAGGGTTTAGGAAAGCATGGCTAGACAACCAAAATCTCTAGTTTAGAGCGTAATTTTGCATAACAATCAAGACGTCCATGGCAATTGGATCCCAATGAGGGTGGACTGGGATTCATGGATTCTGCTGCAACCAAAGTCGGAGGGGCCTTGGGGTAGAGAGGCAAGGCGGCATGGTGGAGATAATTTTTGAGGGGCCTTCAAGGCTCAGATCATGGATTTTTCTTGGACACCTAGTGTGCGTGGAGCAAGCAACTTTAATAAGGTGCTTGTGCGGCATGCATATCAGCCTCGCCATCTACGCTTTGATCCTGCGATGGCAACAAATAGGCCATGCATGGCAAACTACCTATATTTCACGCACTTTGATGTTTGGGTGCATCCCACATCTATCATCGGTCTCATTCTTGTGCTCTATGCAGAGATTGGGGAGGCGTCGAGGAATGATTGAAGCCATACAGACTTGTTGGACACATGTACATTCTTCCTTGGTGGTATATATTTCCCTTCGGCAAGGCCTATGTTGTACGGGAGGTTAGAATCAATCCTGCTCCTTGGTTTCAACAACGTTAAGTGGCCTTTGCTAGACATGCACACCTTTGAAGCCTTCAGGACCAAGCTTACAGCAGATTTTGCCAATGCAATGAAGGCTTCCACTGATAGTAGTTTGCCCGTGAGCACTGGTTTATGCTTGTCCAAGTTATGGTTGACTTCTTTGCAGTCGCATGTGATAGCATTCGGCAGACTTCTACACTCTTGATTTTACACTCTTTGTCTAAGGCACTCCTAAATAGTCTGATGAATTTGGGATGGGCTCAGAAGTTTCACATTGGCTAGGATGTTATCAAGTGTGTTGTGAAGAGGTCTAGCATTGTCTTTCGGTATCATGCGGGCATGCAGCCACTGCACAGTAGGTTCCAGTATATAAGGTTTAGGGGTGCTGCCAACAACACGTGGGATGCAATTGACCATCTATCAGAGGTGGAGATGGTAGAAGTCTGTTGTATATTTAGAAAGAGTCAAATGCCAGCATTTGAAATGGGCAAGGCATGGGTAGTATCCCACTTGCGCCATGAAATTGCAATGACGCTCGGAGATGATGATTCCAAACAGTTTAACATGATTCTGGTGGAAGCAGATGGTATTCGTGTAAAGAAGGTACCTACAAGCAACATCACCCTCTTGGTTTTCCACATGTAAGGTGTTGTTGCTTGTTGCCAGCATAACGGTACTAACACAGTTTTTTGGAAGCATTGATGTAGATCAACATACGTAATGAGAGGCATGTACTTCTTGGTGAGGTGGCGGTTCCCAAAACCATAAAGATTGTGGAAGTGTAGGACAAACGACTTTTTTATTTTGGCATTAGGTGGTTCTATCAGGGTCTACACATATCTGCCCACAATATTTTCTAATTTGGAGTAGGATATCAAACATTGACCGTTTGGTCCGTACACTTTGACATTGAAGTTTCACTAAACCGATGCAACTGAGATTTTTATCCTTGTAAGGGACTATACATTGTGCTTGCGACATCATGCATGGTTTGGTATATGTTTTATCCTCCCCAGAACGCACGAGTACATTCTCCCCTGATGAATGCCAAGTCTACTTCTAGAATATCTTGATGCCAGCAAAGTGTAGGGTTTAGGACAATGGCCACTTTCACAAAATAGTAGGACAAGGTGGCAGCCACATGTACAAAATGCAAATACAATGGAATGTCGTTCATCGTAAGTTTCCAAAAAAAAGTGGTTTAATTTCCACAAGGTCTGACCCCTCACTATCAGAACTACTTACAGACTGCTAACACCAACTACGAGCTGCCACCGCAATTGAGAACATAGACTCGGAATTCAAGGCAGCACATGAAAATAAAACGTGGAACAACGTCAATGCCGCTAATAATAATCCGCTATGGCACTATCCACAACAAAAAACAAAAATCTATGACGTTGCTGAGGTTTTGATAGCGTCAATAAGCTGGTCAAGGGCAGCTCCATTCGGGCCTCCTCGAATTTATACTGCCGCTGCGTGCACCTCGATTTGTGCATGTGTCCTTGGCGTTCACACGTGGAGGGGCTTGTGTCACCTCGAGGAAGCTTAGTTCGTTCGACCTCTAGGTGTTGGCAACACCATCGGCATCCCCTACGGCTGCTGGCAGCAACTAACACCATATTCGTTATTTTGGGAGATTTATCATCTCCCAAACTAATGCATTAGGTCAGGTCGAGTTAAAATGGGCACAATGGTCCCATACTTGGCAAGGAAAAGCTTATAAGCAATTTCCATTAATTTGGGACATGATCACACAGTAGTAATGGGAAATGAATGAACGTAGTGGTTTACTAGAAATATTTGAAAAAATACAAGGTAGGTCGAACCACCCTAAATGAACATCAAACAAATAACAAGAAATGGACACAACGGATATGCTGGGAAAACTTATATTATATATATGTGTGGAAATACAATTTAGGTCGACACTCCTTAAATGTTGAATCCGTGACAGGCTCTTTCAGACCTGTACAAACAATCAAGTTGTTCGACCAACATAGCTGCCTACAGTTTCCACAGTATGATATGCAATCAAAGAACATACGGACTTCAGTATAGTCCCATACCAACAAATGTATGTTATCGGCTCTATTTCATAAATCCAAACTAGGAACTTCAGCGCTAGATGTCGTTTAGGTCGCCTCGACCTAAATGGCTGGTATGTGGCAGTACATATGATATAGAATCAACGCTTTAGGGTACTAAGTAAAAATCTACACGAAGAACTATAGGTGACCTGTTGGTATCCCGCACTCCTAAAGTACGAACTTCAACGCCAAATGCAGTTTAGGTCGCCTCGACCTAAACTGCTGCCTATAATGTGGTACACATGATAAATAAGGAATGGACTGAAACACTTAAGTAGTGTTCCCTCCAACAAAATATATGTAATTAGCTAGTATTCAAAACATAAATACGCTAGAACTAATACGCTATAACTGATTAGGTCGACTCGAGCTAAACATCTACCTTTGTCTAGAAAACATAATGTTGGATGAAGGGACGAACAAAATTCAGTTCAGTCGTCTTCAAACGAATATATGCGATCTGACTAAATTCAGAACTTCAAGACCACCAACTTCAAAGCTAAATGTTTATTCAGAATCCGGAGACACAAATCTCTCCAAGGAGGCCTTTATAATGTCCAGTTGTTTCAGTGGGATCTTCAGCGTTGGATCCTTGCCAACGCCCCGCTCGTTGACATTTTTTTTAACTTTGGATTTCCAAGCTGTTATGACTGCATCAGTACTCAGCCACGACTCGGGTACATCCTTCTCAACTGTCCAACGAAGTCTCCCATCCACATCCCAGCCGTTATAGAGTTTCAAAACATTTTCATCTCCGGAAATTGGGCGGTAGAACTCTACTTGGATCGTGTTCGGGAGGTCAGGGTTCGAATTAGGGTCAGTCAAGGCCCTCACAAGCCAGAAAGGACGATCGTCTTCATCGCAGGGTCGAAGCGCCAAGAAGTACCCTGCAAAAAGGTCTCGCGCAACACGGAACGACGGTCCTGGGCGATTTCGTTTGTGACCAACAAAGTGATCATCCTCTGCGAACTCCTCGCGCAAAGTTCCATCTTCCTGAAACTCGTCTTCGACGGAGTGAGCGAGCCGAGTGGATGGCCATAAACCATGCTCCAAGGCGGGGACAGCATCAAAGGGGATGGAAAGAGCCTCTTTAACATCGTTCCAATAGTATGAGAGTGGCTCATAGATTCTTCTCGACTAGACTGAATCCGAAGATAGCCTCTCCCAATGATCTACAAAACCCGACAAGCCCTTAATCACATCAGGCAGGTGCCGCATCTCGCGAGGCGCCACGGCACTAGGAACACCACGGGGCCATAAAGATCGACCTTCTGAATCCTCCTTCCACAACTTGATGCCACAACCATCTCCTTTTGGCAACCAGTCGTCGTCTTGACAGAAGATTTTATACTTCATGACTGGGCATCCTGAAGAATCTACATAGAATTTGAACTGATGAGCTTTAGTGTGACCCATTAACGTATCGTCGCCATCAAGCATCCACTCCGCGATGAATTTCTTGAAATCTGGGACCTCCTGAATCAGATGCAGAATTGTTGGTACAGCTTCATTTTTCATGAAGGACTTCATGAGGAGAGGTACTGTGGGGAAGTCCTCCCTCCGCAAAGCCATGCTCCATCGCCCGAAAAGGGCATCAATGTCGTCATGAGTATGGCCGACCAGCATGAAATTCACGTACACTTCACGAAACACCCGCTTCGCGACTAATAGGGACCAGAATGAAAATACAAATCTATTCTTGTTATCACTGACAGCGTTATCCATTTGGACGTTAAGAATGGGAGGCAACGGTTTAGCAGCAACAGGAACCTCAGGAGGAGGGCCAAGAGGATCCAAACACATCTCTGAACCATGCAAAAGCGCGGCATACAATGGGTGGGACGGATTCTCTTGAAAGAGTTCCCTAGAGGTGGATTTAGGGGGTGACTCAAGATCCCGAAGGAGCTTTGCAAACGATCCAACCGTGTAATTAGCGTCGTGTGAGTAAATGTCAAGGCCATAATGGGCGTAACGTTGGTCCACATGCCCATGAGCAAGCATTGTGGTGACAGCGAGAGGAAGCTTCATGAGACCGTCTAAGTGTTTGACCTTGTGGGATAAGGCCGGCGACGCCGTCTTCGAGTGGTCTATCTTGTCATGCATAATGTAAGAACTTCATGCGGAATAGCCTTCGACATGAATCGATTTAGGTAGTACAAGTCTCTATGCGCCATTGCAGAGTCATTGTGCAGCCTCATTTTCTTAGACCACAACAGGGACGCCTGAGATCCTGTTACCGTCAACTTCTTCTGGGACTGGAACTCATCACATTTTGAGCAACGAGCGAAGTTGTCTCCTGCCCGTTTGGCGTAATATTCTGGATAGCTAAGCCTCCTGATCTTGCTCAAGTTAGAAGCGGACATAGGAGGCAATCCATAGTCCGCTAAATGCTCATCGAGGATCGGAATCTGTTCCTTCCATTTAAAACTAGAAGGCAGAATTTTAGCTACAAATGTCTCCCCTGAAGGGAGAACACGACTCTTGTGGGGCATGTGGTCGGCATGCCTGTCAAGGATGGCCCCTAGGACGGCACTTGCTACCACTGTGTGATTTCGAGGTTTACGTTAACTAGTATTACCGTGAAATTGAGCCTCGAACCAGCAGCAGCATACTTGGCATTTCTATAGAATGTACTGGAGCTCACTGCCATAATCTTCATCCAGGCAAAGGGGCAAACATCTATGCCCTCCAGAGTCACCACACTCCTCCCCGCTGAATTCTTGTGGATCTGTCTATGCACGTTGAGTTTTATGTGGTTACGGAACTGCACTGTGGTCTTGTCGTACATACGCGACCGTAGAGTAGAGATTTTATCTTTGGGATAGTGTTGGACGCATAGGTGAGCGCATCACGTGTTTGCCGCTACAGAGTTGATTGATGGCTGGGTCATCAGAAACTCAGCGTGACGTGATATAGGTGGGGGGTTATTCCTAGAGGAGTTATCATACGATCGGTTACGATCTCCCAGGGATTGGTTACGCTCCGCAACCCAACGGTTATGCACATCTCGCTGACTATGGTGCTCTAGGCTAACTCCATCCAGATAGACGTGGCTGATAGGCCACGTTTTGAAGGAGTACCTCCAATCATCCTTTGACTCTTCTTCGACTAACGAACGTGATACCTGGACGACGACCACGGAATCACCAAGGGGACCAACCGTGTCAAGTATCAAGCTAGACCGTGGGTTCCCGATCAAACCCTCTGCTAACGAGATATTGTCGTCACTGTATATTGTTACAGTCTTTTTCTGCCATTGTTTTGAAAGTACAACCACAAAGTCTGGAAGGTCAAGGTTTACAGGCGCTTCAACCGGTACCTCGTCATCTGAGAGTAATCCATTGTACCTGGAATGCAACAGATCCATTTTTATGAGAACATATTATACTCCTTGAAGAGACTTCGTCTTTAAATTTGAGAACTTATCCCAGGCGCAGTTTAGCTCGAGCCGAGCTAAACTGCTCCTCGACTATGGGAAGCAAGAGTTTAGCTCGACTCGAGCTAAACTGATGCATCCAAAAGGCAGCAGCAGTTTAGCTCGACTCGAGCTAGACTGATGCTGTGCTTTGGATGCACATGTTTAGCTTGAGTCGAGCTAAACTGATGCATCCAAAGGGCAGCAGCAGTTTAGCTCGACTCGAGCTAAACTCCTGCTTCCAAAGGATGCAGCAGTTTAGCTCGAGTCGAGCTAAACTGCTGCATCCACACGGCAGCAGAAGTTTAGCTCGAGTCGAGCTAAACTGCCGTCCGCAGAAAGCGGCGCTTTAATAGGTGCTTCCATCTTCGGAATTCTGAGTCGCAGACTCAGAGTACGGTTACCGTGTCCGCTCTAAAACGTTTGTAAGAAGTAAAGAGAGACACTGCTAATACACCATGACTTGAAACAATGGAAAGAATACAACAACCAGAAATCAATGATGTGTACTGATGATCGGAGAAAACTTAAGAGAAGACGTACAAGAGAAACGGCGCAATACAACTTCCGCCCAGAAAACAACGACCTCCAAGTGAGCGCCGAGAGCTCCTACACGCGAGAGAAGCAAGTGAGTAGAGAAAATACTTCGAGCGGGGACGATTCCAGAGGTCATCCTCTAACGTGTGACCGTTTCCATGCCGCTTGAGTTTTGAAAATAGGCGGGAATCATGCATGACCATTCGTCCCTCTACATTTCGGGGTGTGAGAAAGCGCGGGAATTACCACTTTCCATACTTCTCGGCCCTTTAGATAGATGCCGATGCGAAATATTTGGTGCATTAAATCAAATGGGATGGGTTGGAAGTCCCTATAGCGCCAGACAGAGTGTTGACTTTTGGCCGTGAACTTTTCCTCCTCTATCAGGGTTCAGGGTTAAGGGTTTAGGGTCTTAGGTCCAGGGTTAAGGGTTTAGGGTATAGGGTTAATGCATTTCTAGGGACATTAAATATCCCGTATATGGAATAAAATTAAATCAAAAATTGTTTGAACCTATTTGAATTTCCTGAGTAAGGTTCATATAGGGAATTATATCGTTGCAAATATTCATACCTCCATGTAGTAGAGTATGTATTTTCGCTCAATTTCATTAGTATATATGATGTATGAAATCAAATCATTATATGTGAGTTCATGAATAGAGCTTGATAGACCTAGGTAGATATATTTTTAAATCTAGATTTATTTATTTATTCAACATATTTAGTCAGATATAATTATCATGTATATATATTCATGTACTTTTATTTATGTCTCTATTTATTTCATAATGTGTTCTTTACGCCGTGAATGGTGTAGTTTTGTTCTTTCGTTTCTGGAACTCTATATCTCAACATGTATATTTTTAATATACATGTTGGTATCATAATATGTATAATATAATTATATGTTCATTTACAAGTAGGTACTAATATATTCATTAACCATTTAATGTCCAATTCAAGATAGTACGAGAATAATAAACTATATTTTAATATATACAAATATAGAATTCAATTCTTTTATCATGGCAAATTATATACGTTTTTTAGAAGATTGAATTTTTTATATTTAATCATGAGACGCAAATATTTAAACCATGGTATGCCTTGTATGATTACCATGGAAATTACATAAACCTTAATCAATTCTTAAATGTTCTACCTTGACTTATATTTGTACAATTTTATTACATTCTAATAAGAGAGTGGAATGTAAGGTTTATTCATATAATTTTATAAAAGAAAACTCATAACTCAATGATCCAAATAAAACGTATTAAATCAATGATCATAATTATAATTGTAGTATTAATATATGATATCGAGAAATGCTCTAGATGCTTGTGCAAGCATACAATCCCATTGATCAATTATTTAATAATAAATTAAAATGTCACATTTAAGTTAATCCGGACTTTCAAAAGTCTACATCAGTCAAAGTTCCGTTACCGAGTCTGGTCAAAGTCCCTTTCAATACTCTCGAACATTCGGCTTCCTGCCCATGCCCTTTCATAAGCATAAGTTCCTTTCGGCGACGAAATAGTTGTTTCATTCTTAGTTTCCCTTCTGTTTCATCTACTTGTAGTTCATTTGCTGTGATGAGGAGGTCGGGCGGTGGTTTTAGGGTGTCAAGTTACCCGCCAGACGAGTGGGAGGAGGTTGTTTCCCCACAAGGAGTGGAGGAGCTTCGTCCGTGGTTTATGGCGGTGGAACGCGCCCGTGGTCGCGGCGTAGAGATTCCCCCATGGAACTACATTGCACGCGTAATGCAGCCTGGTGTGGAGTGGGATTGGACTCTTGCACATACTCTAGAGCAAGTGGAGATTATGACCGCTTCCAACATCAATTTTCCCCTCAGCTCTGGGGAGGTCTGATTCTAATGGCTGAGGAAAATGAGGAGGAGAGCGTGGATTTGGGGAGCCCACCACATGAGTGAGTAGGTGAATTGTTATCTCCTCAGAACCCTTAACCTTGCCCTCAGTTTGATGTTTTCATAGTAATAGATTGCGTTTGCTCTATGTATTGCGCAGAATTCAAATGGCTGATGCTGAGTTCGTGGTGATAGTCAAGAGGATGAGTCCTTGCTTTTGACATGCTATTTTTTGTTTTAAACCCTAAACATCATACCATCTGATCCTCTTTTTCTCTTTGCTTCTGAACTTGCAGGCATCTTCGATATACTTCTACGGTTTAACTTTTTGCTGCCAATCAGCTCAGATATGGAAAGGGGACTTCAGGAAGTAATTAGCAGGACCGTTATACTATACGATATGTGGCAACCATAGATGTAAAAACAGATGACTTTCATCTTTTGGTAACTTTCGCTGATGGTGTTCCCTGTGTGGATTGTAAACTATTTTTGGAATGGAATGCCTTCAAAACAGGGTTGTTCTAGACGAAAACCAGTGTTTCATCTGATGCTTTCATATTTGTATATTTCGTATTCTAATATTTCCATGCTATCTAATAAATGTAGTAGTACACATCGTTTGAATCCATGAATTATGAATTTTGTTTTTTAAAATTATGCAAATGAAGCAAGCATTCCACCTTCTTATTAAAATGTAATAAAATTGTACGAATATTAGTCAAGATAGAACGTTAATGAATTGATTACAATTTTTGTATTTTAATGCCAATCATAGAAGGCATACCATGGTTTAAATATTCGCTTCTCATGAATAAATATAAAGAACCATAAACCTTTTGAAAAATATAAAGAATTTGCCATAATAAATGAATTGAATTCTATAATTTAATACTTTTCTTTCTAACAATGTACTTCGTATATATACTTGCATATATTTGTATATCATTCTTAGATTTGTATGTACTTGAATATAGATTATTATTCTTGTTTTATAATCAATAATTAAATATAAAATTGTAAATGAATATATTAGTACCTTAGTATACTGTACTATATTATTATAATATAATTGAAGTATGATACTAACATGTACTTTAGGAATATGATGATTATATTAAGGTAAATATGTTTCCAATTTGAGTATATGAAATTCATTATCATTGCTAATAGTGTATTCATATTTGATGCTTTTGTAATATAATTACAAACTATTATTTAAACTCTAGTCTTGTATATTGAAATTAAATTTGTCTTTGAACTAATTTTAACTTCGTATATCTCAAAGGATTATCATGTTAATTAAATTTGAAGACGTCTCATATTCAATTAATATTAGTAAAGTTAAAATATACGCATGAACCAAATATTCTACTTTCTTGTTATAAAGTAATAAATTTGTGCACATATTTGCTTCTTATGAATATTTAAAAATAGTAGAATATTTACTACTCATGAATATTTGTAGTTTCGTAGAAATTAAGTTTCTCTTATAAAAAGCTAATTCTTACAAAAATATTAGATTCTCATGAATATATTATTAAAGTGATATATTTGCACCTTATTAGACAGTAATGAATATTTACGAAATTTTAAATATTTGTTTCTCATGAATAAATATAAAATTTTCAATTCTCTAAAAAATGTTAAGAATTTGCCTACTTAGATTTTGTGCTTGCTCAAGTGTCTATACCCTTATACAACATCATATATTAATACTACAACAATGATGTCCATTGATGTAGGAGAATTCATTTGAATCCATAAAATGAGGATTTTATTTTTAGAATATATATGAAAGAGTAAGAAAATAAAGTTCCGTTTATATATTTGAAAAAAGAAAAAAAGTATTGGTGGAACCAAACTTAAAATAACAAGTTAAAATAAATAAATAAAAAATCTGAACTGGCGGGGACGGGGCATCGAACCCCGCGGTGACGGGGCCCCACGATTTGGCGGTGCGGCCACTGGCCCCCGCGAGGGCGGGGAACAGTCCCCCCGCAGACCCTGTCCACGCAGTTTGTTTTGTTTTGCATCTCTCTGTCTGTGGTGTTTTCGCACTGGTTTTGGTCGTGGCGGGAATTCATTTCCTTTGAGGTGTCGTGGTAGTGAGATAGTTATGCACGCGCGAGTACCGGGGGTATACAGTAGCATGTGAGCGCCTTGAAGTAGTTTGCTTCCTTGCAGAGGCTGTGCGCCTTCTTTGTTAGGTGTAGTTTCGGCTTGGGGTTTAGCTGTATTTTATGGTGTGAAGTCTGTTTGCGCGGAGGTTGATTGAGGTGTTTCTTGATTGGGTTTTGAGCTCGTGCGAGGGTTTGTACAGAGCTTTTCAGGTGTTTTGTAATTGGGCTGTTCATGGTTCTTTAGGGTTTAGTTATTTCGTGTTTTATTCTCCCACTACGGACTTTGTTGACGGTGTACGAAGGCGTCCAATTCGGCTTGGGGTTGGAGAATCACGGCGTCCAATTCGGCTTGGAGAATCACGGCGCAGTAGAAGTCTCAGGTGCGTATCAAAGTCGACATTACTCGTTTTTTGTTTTTTTCAGTTCAATTCCATTGAATATCGCAATTTAGGGGTTGTTAATTGAGTTTTTTTGTTTTTTCTTTGTTTCAATTATAATTTTTTGGCATGTTCTCGCTAGTTTTGGATTAGCATCCTGTAAATTTCGTACTGAATTCTTAATTGTGTGTGTCTGTTTCTGTTTGTACTGTTTATGTGTTATGTGTGTGTCTGTCTGTGGTAGAATTCTGTCTTGTTTTCGTATTCTGTGTGTGTTCAAATGTTGAATTTTGTTTGTGTTCGTCTTCTGTGTGCGTCTGTTTGTGTTTGAATTCTGAATTGTGTTTGTCTTCTGTCTGTGTGTCTTGGGTTTCGAATTCTGAATTCTGTTCGTTTTTGGTATGTGTGTGTATGTTTGTGATTTAATGTGTGGTTCTCAACAGGCTTGTGTGAGTTCATGTGAGTACCATAAGAAAAAAATCAATAGCATATTCCTTGTATTTTGTATTACATATCAATGTCATTTGCATTGTGTTGTGGTTTCAACATAGGTTTATTTTGATATTTATAGTTACAGTCGCCTTAGTATATGAGTATTGGGCTTATTGGAAGCACTTTAGTCGATTGTCTTCCGCTTATTCCGGAACGAGTGTGATAGGATGTGAAACCATTGTAACAGTCTCTTATTCGTGTTCTGACCATTCAAAATGCCTTCTTTTCTGCAGGCGGAACACGTCGCAGCAGATTCACAACGGAGGGATTTGAGTAAAAATGGCCGAGAGGTACTAAATATTGCTGCAAATTGCATAATCAATCTCTCAAAAATCAAGAACAATTTAGCTCGAGTCGAGCTAAACTGCTTGCGAAAGACAATTATCGCGTGACAGTTTAGCTCGACTCGAGCTAAACTCATATCCACCATGTATAAAAGAAGATTAAAAACATAAATTACTTTAAAATTATTTCATTAATTGCTACAGTTTAGCTCGACTCGAGCTAAACTGTAGCCAAATGCTACTTTGACCACTCACAGTTTAGCTCGAATCGAGCTAAACTGCAGAGTACAAAGTAGCTTTTGCCTACAGTTTAGCTCGACTCGAGCTAAACTGCTGAGATTTAGCAGGGAGATCTCTCAGTTTAGCTCGAGTCGAGCTAAACTGTAAGTGTATCTCCCGAAACCTACCCGAGAGATCCACCTACAATTTAGCTCAAGTCGAGCTAAATTGAGAGTGCTCCTTTCTGAAGCCCAAGCAAATTAGCTCGACTCGAGCTTAAATGATTGGGGGCTTTACTGGGAGGTGTTCAGTTTAGCTCGACTCGAGCTAAACCAAAGAGCTCCCAGTAAAGCCCCCAAGCAGCTTAGCTCGAGTCGAGCTAAATTGCAAGGGGATCATGGTGGGCGTCCCACCAGTTTAGCTCGAGTCGAGCTAAACTGCTCCACCCCTACCATAGGCCCCTTGCAGTTTAGCTCGACTCGAGCTAAACTGTTGGGAGGTCATGTGTTATTTTTTTACTAGAACCAACATTTAGCTCGAATCGAGCTAAATGGCTTCGAATTTCTCTAATAGTAAATGTCTCCTCTTTGCAGTGACGAGAAAGCAAAGGTACTTGAGGCGCTACAACATTTCTTCAAGCCTGTTCCTATCTCAGATTCGGATGACGATGACGGGGATGACTCAAACACATTTGAGCCGTGGACCTTCAAAGACCCCTCGAAGGTCAAATTTTGGACATTGCGATGGGTTGCACACACCCCATATCTTACCTTTGCAACCATTTTCAAGGGGGAAGTCGAAGATCCCCAGGTCATCGACATGGAAACCAAGGTCACCGAGTTTGACCATAAGGGGAGAGATCAAATAAAGATCCTCTGCTCATCTATGGGGACTAATCCATACCTCTTCTCCATAGTAGTAGACGTAGCAGAGAACCTCTTCGTCTCGATTTCCTTAATGGAAAGTCTGTCGAATTCACCCTACGACGAGATAGTGACCACAATGAGGCAAGAAGTACTGGAGAGGAAGTGGGCAACCAAAGATGGACGAACTCTCCCGGCGAAATCCCTAGCGTGGAAACTGAGGAATGTTGTCAGCACCCTTACGCTCCGCGCAACGGAGGCAAAGGTTAAGCAGAACCTTGGAAAATCTCATATTGACGTTTCTGGAGTGACAGCAACCGGGAGCCAAATGGGAAGCCAACAGACAGGACGCAGTAGGGGGAGAGCAATAGTTCCTTCCCAAAGCCGGGGCGCTTCTGCAACTCCCACACCCCTCTCACCATTGAAGAAGAAAGGCCTCGAGAAGAAAACTGACAAGCCAAAGCCCAAGAAGGACTTGCCCTTATCTGCGGAGGACTTTGCCATCTTCAAAACGAGTTGTCTTCAAAACGAATGGGCAATCAAAGAAGTTCAGTGTGGACGTGACGCGGTGCAAGCCCGCACCGGCTCATTGGACTATCCGTGCATATGAGAAGCGGGGCATGGAGGAGATGAAGAATTACTTGGTCAACATGCTGGATAGGACACAGAAGCAAACCATGTGTCTGATGCCAGACACGAAGGCACGCCCACAACTAGAAGAGGATCTAAGGGGCTGTACATTCCACATCATCAACGGGCAACACAGCGTTGCGGCGTCCAAATCTCTCATCGAGGATAACGCCAGTGAGGAGTTGGTGAGGGACTTCAGGAGGTGGGACGCGTACATCGTTTGGACGCTTGATGTTGATAAGCTGCGAAAGATCTCAGCATTCTATAATCGGGTGAACCATCTCGCACCCTTTAAGTCAACTTGGGCGAGCAATATACTTGCCTCAAGAAAAGTGTGGGTGAAGAATGGTAAGCCGCAAAAGAAACATGATGCCGCTGGTGCAGCCGAGCGTAGGAGTACAGGTCCAAAAAGTAATCCAACGTCGAAGACATACGACGTAAGTTCACTGATTCATTAGCATTAGCAGTTTAGCTCGACTCGAGCTAAACTGCAGGCAGTTTACCTCGAGTCGAGCTAAATATTGATAATCTTCTTTGTTTTCAATATTCTGGTGTATCTCGAGCAATTTAGCTCGACTCGACCTAAAGACTAGTTCCGTGACAGCATCATCTAAGGTTTCTTCCTGTGCGTATGCAGAACTTCGTGAATGCAATCAGGGAGCGCTTCGCTATGATCGATGTGGCGAAGCATCAAGCCATGGTGGCGAAGAAGGGAGGGAAGAACACTATCTCCCTAACAAACGAGCTGTTTATCATCACATCCAGTGATGAAACATGGGACCTGTGGAAGGAGGTGATCGCGTCTGCGGCATGTGGTGGACTCATTGATCCTGACACCAAAGCACCTCATAAGAAATTCTATGAGAAGAAGGGGTTCGTTCCAGACAAGGATGGGACGCTTCCGAGGGAGTTCTTCAAATGGCTCGGGAACTTGACAGAGGCAGATCACCAGAAGCTGTGTAAGCACATCCTGCACAAGTCTGGGCCAAGTCGGAAGTACACATATCCGAAGGTTACCATCAAGCGGAATACGAATGTACTGGAGGACTGCTACTCGGTCAAGGAGTGGGCGGAGCGGAGAAAACGTAAGGCTGTAGCTCAGGCGGAGTACAACAACATTAATCCAACGCTCCATCTATTCAAAAGAGACGGCTTTGATGTACCCGCTTGGAAGCATTTCAAGAAGACTTACTATGTCTCCAAGGAGTCGAAGCACGTTCTGCTTGATGGGGGTATTCCAGACTCGTACTGGACTAACTCCAGAGCTACACAGTTCCGCAACAAGTCGGCCAAGGACCTCTCACCATATGCGGTTGAGTTCTTTAAAACCTTCCTGAAGGTTCGACATCCGTATCAGAGTCCTTCAGCTGAGATGTGGTTCCTCCCATTCATCAGGGAGCCTCGACTCACCTTCGGATCTTGGCCCTCTGATATATGGAGGTTGGCGGGCGACGCACTCAAATTCGGAATCATCGACTTCCGGTTCCTCCCAACCTACAAGACGAGGTATAACTACACTTTGGAGAACCCCTTCTTTATGGAGTTCTTCAAAATGATCGATGACTATGGGCAGCCTCAGTTTGAAGATGTTCGGCACTGGTTTCTCATTTGCGGAGACGATG
Source organism: Ceratodon purpureus (assembly GCA_014871385.1). Taxonomy (NCBI): domain Eukaryota; kingdom Viridiplantae; phylum Streptophyta; class Bryopsida; order Pseudoditrichales; family Ditrichaceae; genus Ceratodon; species Ceratodon purpureus. Next base: position 103,332,483 of record CM026426.1, read on the forward strand.
AGTACTTCGCCCAGGTGCTCACTTGGGTGGAGCAAAACACCTTGAGTGGTCGTAGAAAAGTCCATTCTGAGTATTTACCCGCTCCTAACGAGCGACTCGGCGGACACCCCCCAAAGAGCAGAATCGCGATGGAACCCGTCAAACTCATGTTTCTCATTGATGATAATTTACTTGAGAACAAAGTGGCAACGCCAGAACCTCTGAGCCAGTACACAACTCCGGACCACCCAATCTACAAGGACAACCGGAAGTTCAACGAAAGGAGGTACGCACTGTATCCATCGGAGTTAAGGATGGAGTTCTACCTGCAAGTCCACGACACTTTCTGCAGTACTGGGGGGGCGGTTTATCAGCTCTATGGTGGAACGAAGTCCCTCATGGCCGCCACGGTAAGTGTTTCCAAACTTTAGCTCGAGTCGAGTTAAATCGTTCTACTGTTTTGATCTTGTGGACCATGTATGCATACACTTCCACACTTTAGCTCGAGTTGACCTAAACCTTGTTTACCTTGCTTTTGTTTTTTTCAGATGCTCTCGACCTCGGCTTTCGTCGTCGCGGATGATAGTGACTCGTCTCATATGATCGAAGCTCAGTCACTTGGATTGACTCTGGACCCTACTGATTGTAGTGTCGACGCTTATTATGTCGATATGGAACGCTCTATATCGATCCGGAATATGGCAAAGCCGTGCGGAAAGGGAAAGGCAGAGCTGTGGAGGAGGGTGACAATGAAGAAGTGGCGGAAGATGCCCCTACCGAAGAACAGACCCTCTCCTCTAGTGCTGCGGACATCAGCAATGAGAGCGATGCGCCGCCTTCTGATCCGGTAAGTCAGACAGCATCTGAGGGTGGAGTGGGGAGAAGACTCGATTTCCCTGACGTCGACATTACACGTACGGACGATGAGAGACCGGGTTCTGCACCGGAGCTGGGATCCGGAAGTGGGAGAAAGACTGGCGGTGCGCGAAGTACTGGAAAGCCGGCACAGAAGAAAAAGAAGGTCAATCCTACAGCTCGGCAAGCATCCCCGTTGGGGAGAGCCGCTCCCTCTCTGGATGTTCAAGCTCTTCTCGCAGAATTACAGGCGTCCAGGGATAGGGAGAAAGACTTACAAGATCAGATGGCACAGCAGAAAATGGATATAGAGAAGACTGTGCAGGCGATAGTGCAGGCGGCTCGGCGAGGCATCAGTAATGTCTCTATTTTCTCGAATGCGGGTCTAGTTTTGCCCAACGTCCAGCCGATAGGTAGCTCCCCACCTTCTCCGCAAGTACTTGAGATTTTGGGATCCCCTACCAGTGGTGCAAAATTGCCAATGTCGGATCCGAGTCCCGCATCGGTGCCTGAGCCAAGCCATCATTGCACCGACCAGGTCATGCGTGACCCTAGTTCGAGCCCACCCCGTTCTCCCTCCCACAATCAGACTCAGGGAGATGCTCCTGAGACATCTTCAGGTCCCTCCCAAACTTAGATTTTTTGAACTCGGAATTTTGTAGATGAGGTGTTAATACCGGAGTAGTTCACTGAAATGTGCATTTTGTACCAAAGGGACTGTAATTAATACAAATGGGCTATAATTGATACAAAATGGGGTAAAACGACAGAGTTCTACCCCTACAAAGCGTGCTCTTTATAACAATGTGGAGGACATGCCGTCACCACCACCGGCAAAGGTTGGTTTTCATTCCTGAGTATTCGCTTTTCATTCCTTTCTGATGTTTCATTCCTGTAAGTTTCTTTCATTATGTTTCATTCTGATGTCCTTATTTTAGCTCGAGGCCACCTAAAATGATTGATCTTTTTATAATTTCATCTAGGTCTGGTTCTAGCTTATGTAGGCCTCCTCGTTCAAGGTCTGTTCGACCTTTACACTTGCACTCAGCAGTTTAGGTCAATTCGACCTAAACCGAAATCTCTTCCTGATGATAATTTATCCCCTTTGCAGATGCCGTGGCTACGATCAACAACTACAGGATCCAGGGCAAGGAAGTCCGCCGACTCCCACTCTAAACCATCCAGTACCCGTCGCCACTCTCTGCCAGAGTCAAGCATCGGTGACAGGCGTAGGCAGAAGTTGCAACGTCTTCTTGATAGTCCAATGATGCAGGTCGAGGGAATGTCGTGGACACGTCAGCGCCAACGGGAATTTGTCAAGTCAAGAATTGAAGCTTATGGAGGGACTCCATAACCATATAGAGGATACTATGTACTGTATAGCAATGGCGCAGACAATGTAGACGATTATAAGAGTCGTCTGTGTTATTTCAATGTAATTATGTTTTGAATAAAACGATTGATCTGTTTGTCAAATTTTCTCGTCTGCTATTTTTGCCTCATTGTCTTGCACACTTTTTGTGTTATTCAAATTTCCGAATGTAATTTATGTGATTGGACATTGCCTTTTATTAAAACCTTGGTTTAGAAAGGTTACGAATAGTTACTACTAAAAATACAGGGAACGTGGTATATTCTTTTTCCTTGTTTATATTGCGTTTAGGTGTGATCGACCTAAATGACTTAATCATCATCTCTCTTTAAACATGTTTTTAATGAATCAATGAACATTACTAAGTTTTCTCCTGTATGTTCGTGCATTTAGGTCCACTCGACCTAAATGACATGGGCCTCATTGTTCCTTTAAGGTGTTTTTAATGATTCAATATTGATTTCCGCAAGATTGAAGTAAATGGGAGGGCACGAATGTGACCATTTCTCTACACGCTGATTTCCCAAATTCAAGAATATCTCCCAAAATAACGAATATGGTGTTAACTCCGCGGATGCCATGACCTGAATGGAATTCTTGGTGGTGACAAACGGATCTGAAGCCACCTCAGGGCCATCAACACGGGCCTTCTTCTTGACTTGGTCTTCCTCCTCCGAAGGAAGAGAAGTATGCTTAGCCGCCCTCATTCTGCCAACAAAGTAGCACTGGAAGTGTGGTACACCCACCTTCAACTGGAGAATCTCCTAGGTAGAACTCCGCTTGAGCTGATTCTTGTAGTAGAAATCTCCACTGCCCAAGCCACCACCGACTCAATGGGCAAAGGCAAAGACTACACTTGGCGTCAAGGGAGAAGACAACCTCAAATATGCAATGTGGGTGTGCTAAGCAGCCGCATATCAAGGGTACACAAGCGGTGCCAACAAAGTACCGGTCACAAAAGGGGCAAGGGTCTGAAACCAAGATAAGCAGGGCTCTGAACTCGGATGGCAGGTGTGGGAGCACATTCTTTTGCCGTATGAATGATGCTGCGAGCTCAAGGGACATGATCTCCACACTAAGAACCTCGACCTCAGCCTTGGACTTCTCTATATTCCTCCCCAATGCTGCAAGCAAAGCCTTCTTTGTGTCGATGCATTGCTGGGCTTCTTGGGCAGCTTTGCTTGCATTGGACAACTGATCACCACCAAGACGGGCCAAGGCATCAAATCGCCTCTTTTCTCCATCGTTGCCAGTGGCCTCTACTTTCTTGTTGGCAGCACGATGGGCGGCCACATCTTCATAGAACCAGTTCACTTCATCCTCCTTCTCCTTCAAGAAGGCATGTTGGTTTTGCAAACCTCTAACAATCCGTCCCCGCTAAGCCTCCTTCTTCAGAAGGTCGGCCTAAGCTCTTGCTTTCTTGGTCCTAGCCTGGTCCAATTTTTCTTTCGGATCCCCGGTGGGTTGGTCTTCATTTTTACTGCCAGCAGGGGAAGACTTAGGATGCCTTTCCCCTCACTCACTAGGGCCGTCGTCGCCTTCAACCCGCTTCGAGTGCGACCCCGCGCTCCCTCTACTCCAGGCCCTTCCTTGTTGCTACTCCGAGTAACAACGACGTCGTGGCTAGGTTGAGTGCCGAGTTCTTCAATGGCCAAGGATGTGTTGCCAGTAAAGGGCTTGTCATTGATGTGGCCTGCAAGCACGTCGATGATGGCCTCAATCTGCTCTCTCAAGACTGGGGGTGAGAGCTTGAGAGGGTTGCATGCAGCCTGCTCCTCACCTGCCTTCTGCAAGGACTCCGCCTTCTGTGCCCAGTTGACCTCTTTGACCAACTCGAAGCTTAGATAATAGGCTCGAAGAAAGGAGGTACTAAATGTGTTGTTGTCAGAATCACCTCCATACATCTTCGCATGCATGTTTTTATAAGCATCGATAGCTTGCTAATCACTGCAATCAGAAATGTAGTGGCGTCCAGATGACCACTTCAGCCACGACTCTATGAACAAGGATTTCTTGCATACCTTGTCACTGCTGAGGTCGGAGAATGGGGTTCCACTGTTGCAGAGGCAAAGTGTACGATGGAAGAACTGGCTGTCGTAATTTGCCCTCTTTGTCCAAGAAGAAAGGGTGCAATCACCTGGATTTTTGAAGCCATGTCATCCGCTAGCGACTTCAGGTCGAATGGCCGGTCCCACGGCGTAGCAACCGGCTCCTCATTGCTGCGAGCAACCATGGCTGCAACACAACTGTTGTTAATAGTGCTGACAACATGTAGTTCCATGCTTGAAGCTCTCTAACTTTTAATTAAATAGAATAGAAAAGAGATGGGGGTATAGTTTACCAACCTTGAAAACATCAAGCAATGTTGCGACAAAGTTGGAAAAACTTCTTGCATATTGTTCAAATAGAATCCTCATAAAAAGATCTTTCACAAACATTAAGAAGAGAATACACCTTGACTATCCCTTGCACACTAAACTCAGCTCAGTTGGGCTGCTGAGCTCAATGTACGACTCCGAAAACACCCAAGTAGAATAGAGTGTACCTTACTTGAGTTGCGCCGCGCTTATACTCGGCCGCTCTCTCCCGCTGTTGTCGCTCCACTGCCGGTGTCACTCCGCACAGCCCCTCTACTTCACATCCCTCTGCAGCATGCTCATCTTTGTTGTGTCTTCCGCAGCACCCCTCCCCGCTGTGCCCTCCGCACCTCCTTCCCCGCTATCCCCCTCGCACCCCCCCCCCCCCCCCCCCCCCCGCTATACCCTCCACAGCTCCCTTCCTGCTGTCCGCCCCATAGTAGTGCTCAAGAGACAAGGCAGTTGACCCTCAATCGCCTTTGACCCGCAGCGCCCCTCTTTGCGTGTAGGGTCTTCCCGCTCTTTGCACATGCCCTTGATCGGCAGCTCGCTGCAGCACCTGAGCTCTGAGCTTGACGCCTTCAAGGGCTTGTCCGGGTTCGAACCCTGATGGACTCGTTTGAGGAGATGTAGGGGATGGAGTTGCTTGTTACTGCTACGTGAGCAATCGCAGGCAGGAAATGAGTTGTGTCAACCAATAGCCCACCTAGCAAGAAGTAACAAGAGACTTTACACTCGTATGCTAACTATTAAATAAAGTAGCTCTAGCTACTAAAACTTTTTTTGTTTTATAGTTTGGCGTAGCAAGGAGGGTCTAGTGTCTCGGGGAGTGGTTGTTGGTTTTCTATTCTTCTTTTGTGAAGAAGTATAGACATGGCATATTGTATGGCAATTGTATTTATATTTTTAAAAGTATTTTTGATGGTAAGCATGGGAATTTTGAAGCGATCTTCAAGTACTTTCATTGCTGGGATGTGTTTGGTGGCTCTGGCGCCATCTATGATGACTATGAGGGGGTCAACTTTCCATCCTTCAGCAATGATGCTAGCAAATATTTTGGATTGTATTTGTTGGTTTTAGCTTTAAGTGTTTTTGAGGAAAATCAGTCATTACAGTATGTGAATTCAATGAATTGTACGGTGACATTGGGGTCTAGATCTGTAGGGGGGTCGCTTTGGTATGGTAAGCCTTTGACGCAGAGAATATCTGGTCTAAATCTAGAGTTACTATGGCTTCTTTGTATGCCACATGTGCAAGGTAGTAGCCAATTAGGAACTGTATTTTCTGGAGGTTTATCATCAAAGGTGCCAGCATTCATGAGAATAAAACTCCAAGATTTTTCGGATGAGACTAGTAATTTTCTAAATTCCCAGAGTGCCTTGTTATGTCTTTTGACTCGAAGTGAGTGAATGTATTGTTGTTGGCATGTGAGTAGGACGTGTAAGTATGGGTCCGGTTCAAGGGATTTATAAATCACTACCACAGATTGGGAACTTTATAACTGGGACAATATGACTGAGGGTGACAAGATACTACCGACATTCACATGTTGCAAGTCACATTTTTGTCCGTGGCGGTCAAAATTAAGAATGTGACTGGCTATCATATTTGCTGTCATATTTGCCATGTATACTATATAAAGCTGGTGGAAGGGTCGTATTTCTTTGTAGGAGAACGACAAGGAACGTTCTTAGTGAATGTGTAGTCATATTCGCAGTCATATAATTCTCTTAGTCATATTTTGAGTCACATTTTCTCTTCATTCGTAAATATTTTTTGGAGGGGTGCCCAACATTATAAACACTGCCCAAGACAATGTAAATGTATATTGGCCCTCTCTATGTCTGCATAGTATGAGTATTTAGGATATTCTTTTTATAGAAAGAATTTGTGAGGAAAATTGAGTAGTTTTTCATTTATGATGGATAATTAGGAATTGGGCAAGTGCATTATTTTATGAATTAATGAAAAAATTATTGATTTTTTCTATTTTGTGAGGGAACAAGGGGGTGGGGTTTACATTGAGAAGGGATATGGGATAGGTTTAGTGCCAGTTTCATAATTGTATCATTGATCTCATGAATTGGTAGTTGGTGGTAAACGTAAAAGTGAACAAGTTATTAATTTGGGAGTTTTGAATGAATGTGAGCTGCGTGGCCAATACATGAGGGTGCTCATTACACGAGGGTAGCTTGTACGTGAGCGGAGAGCGCAGAGCGGAGAGCGGTGAGCGCAGATTTGGAGAGCGGAGAGCACAGAATGGGGGACAGAACCTAAAAATAGCACTTTTTTTACTAAAAATATAATATAAAATTAGAAGATTCGAATATTCTCAGTATATTTTTAGAAATTATCTTATTTTAGTAACTTAATTGACCCTATAACCGTGGACTAATTACAGTATTCTCATTGAATTTGTAGATCGTTTTCTCTTTTCTTGGTGATTAATTTTTTGACGCGCACCAATTACCATGCTTGAGCTCCCTCTAACTAGTTTAGGCATACACTAATTCCCCTTATCCCTTCACATTTATATGCAAATTACTGCTTAAAATGTACCGGTATTGAAGCTCTGAAGAGGGATCAAGTAACCTTTAATATTGTAACATTTTCTTAACATTACTAGAATTCATCCATTCTTGTCTACATGCCTTTAATTTTTATTTTATTTTATTTCATAATTATCTTGTATTTTTTTTATTAACTTCCTCTATTCTATCTATCTTGTTAATGGAGTGGAAAGACTCCTTTCATTTAATTTTATCTTTCATATTATTTTCTCTTTCATTTTCTTATTCTCTTTCATATTATTTTCAACCTTCATATTTTTTATTTTTGTTTTTTGTTTTTCTTTTCTCTTTTTTAATTTAATTTAAAAATAAATAAAAATGCTAAATGACTTCTGCACAACCCTCTTCCTTTTTCATTAAGTTTAGGAGGATGACAACTTTTAAATGAAGGAAAAGTCGATTTTCAAGGGCGCCAAGCATCACTAACGTAACTATAGAGATACTTGATCCAATACCACATTTTTTAAAGGGAATCAGTGAAGACACACCACCCTATAGCGCACCTGCGTACTTGGTACATAACAAGGATAAACTACAATCATATTTTGAGTTCAATCATCACCTAAAGTAGGACTCTGGCTGCTGATGAATCAGGCGACACTAGAAATAGTTGGGAAAATACAACATTTTTTAGGGGTGCCTGCCACGGAAGTGGTTGCAAACATGCTTGCTTCACGGAATCTTTGGCAATGGGAGAAAAGAAGTGAGAGATAATGCCAATACCGTCATACATGTGAAGCCACCCAGGTGAAGTCAGTACTAAAATTGTAGCTACATGTGTGCTCAAGGTGCCCCCTGGTCTTGAAAGTGTCACTGCATCTGCAAATGGCATATGAAGTGGTAGCTCAAGCTGCTTCTCACTTGCTTCTTCATCTAACAACAAGACCTAAAAAAGAGAAAGTATTGCAAAAATTAGTAGATATTCATATATTTGACCTACATATCTCATACCTTGTTTCTTTGGTATTAGAACCTCTTAAACGGGACAATACTCAAATGACCAGGTATTGAGCAAGTAAAACTTGTTACCGACGGTTGACCTCAAGTGACCAGGTACCATCACTGATTCATCAATTCATATAGGAAAAATACTAATCGACACAATATACTTTGTGGAAAAGATAATAAGATACAAGTGGAGCTAGAATCCACCGTCAAAGCCTGAGTTGCATTTAGATCAGAACCCCCGTACACAAAAAGCTGACCACTTGCATCCTTGTTATCCTTGCCTCCTTTGCCGCTTGCACACCATTTTATTAAAATCATAGGCATTTTCATGGACTTGCCTGGGACTAAGTCTATTTTATGCAACGGCGTCCCTGAAATAAACGGTAGATCTGCCTCAAAATGGTCGCCTAAGCCTCCCTCTTTCAAGGTGGGAACAGCCCAGAACCAAATATCTTCGTCCACATAAACAGCAGCTACAACAGTTCCACTCTGGCATGCCCAACACACGGTGCAGATTTCTTTTTCTTCTTCCTCTTCATCCTCAACTTCAGCTTTTGGGGAGTACTTTGATCCAAACTGCTCTCCTAGACTGGCTGCACGATGAGCCACCTTCTCTGTGAATGTGCTTGGACGGTCGGAATTTGGGCGTGCTCTATTAGCCGCTTGCGCTATGCTTCTATGCCACCCCAAATGGCAAGGACTGTTGTCTCGTGAAGACCCCATAATACTAAAAACTCGTTTCCGTATGCAATGACCAATCTGTGCAGGACATGCAAACACAAGCGTTAAATGTAGACCTAAAAGTTTACCAAAAAATATGGCACCCTGAATCTCCATAACCTACATCAAGTTCAAACAGTTCAACAGAACATTTGTATCTTAACAATCATAGCAATACCTGCTAAATGCACCATTCACTTGCGGAAGAATACCAACAACTGAAGGTGCAGTGCTACTTCCAAGTCTTACTAACCCCCCTGAAACGCATTAAATTACAACTTGTTAAACATCAGTGTGCCACTACATGCGGTGTAAGAGGCATGGTTTAAACTTTCATATATATCACAACAGGACGACCACCATGTCTACCACGCTAGAAGTCAGGAGAAGATTTACCTAGGATAATATATGCACGGATGCAATAAGGCAACGTGACTATTTCATTTGATTTTTCATCGTGTCAACCAAATTACTAATCCAGGTGTCACCCTCGCGACAATAAAGTGGAACTAATATGGAAAAGAAGCAAACGGACATGGATGCTTCAATTTGTACTGCACGAATAGCTCTCCAACATTTTACAGGTCGCGAAAATAAGAAAATGAACACTTACATATAAGTTGTTCCTTGCAAAACTGCAATAGCAGTGATGTCATGATCCCATTTTATCGAACATGCCACTTCTAGTTTTCCCAGATTCCAGACCTAATTCAAATATTGCAACATGAGTTGTAGCAAAATCTGAACGTCCAATTTAAAATTCATACCGTGGGTGGAATCAGCGGGGTTCCCCAACAGGATTTCTTCAACGTGAGGAATGTAGTGATAACGTCTTAAATGGTTACACAATGTTGCAAAAGTAACAACAGTAGGAGACCAAATAGAACTTACCTCAATATCATTTTGAGTGGTGACATTGACTAATTTTCCTCCATGATTCATAAACTGCAGCAATAGACATCAAAAATTAGAATAGATCTCCTTAATGCTTTGAATATAAACACAAATATTGCAAGCACATAAAAATAAATAAAAATGTAGCTCACTTCAAGGTACTTGTAGGGTGCCCTTGAAGTGATAATACAATCCTTATAAGCCTTCAAACATAAACCTCTAAACACTCCAAGAAAAAGAAGTGTAGATTGACATATAGAGAAGCCACAGCAAGCACACGCTGTGTGGGCTCAAAAGCGAGAATTGAGGCAGTTGCCGGGACCCCTTGATGTCCAACAACCTGGGGTGCAGCTGCTCAGATTTCAATCCTCCTTCGGGTACCGGAACCTGATTCTGCTCACAAAAAACCGCAGAAACCTCATAAACCTTTAAAACCTCGATCCACTATACAATCAGATTCAAATGCTGGTAACCAAACCTTCAAAAACTCAAAGCGAAACAACAAAATTACAAACACTGAACCCCGATTTTCACTTTCAACCACAACAAGCAAACAACCATGCATTTAAACTCCACTACTTCACCTCAAAGCTACAAATCTCTCCATCGAAGACCCGATCACCAAAAAAACCAAAACCCTACTGCCCTTTCTATCTCTCTTGCTCATGATCAAAACAAAGACTCTAAATCCTACCAACAAATGAACGCAATGAAACCTTCAACGAAATACGTAAATTAACCTGCATTCACTGAATCCCAAAAAGACCCACCGAGTTTAAAAGCAAAAAGGCCGAAGCCAAAACGAAAGGGCCGAAGTCAAAATAAAAGAAAATGCATTCATTGAATCGCACACCAATCGGAGTCCACATTCAAAATAACAAATGGTCCATGCTCTAAACAAAACCATCAAAAAATCATATAATCTGAAATTGTCACTACGGGGACTCGAACTCCCAACCTCGAAATTCACAGCCAGACACCTTAATCAGCTGCAAAACAACCCTAGCAGGAAGGGAATTCAAAGCCGATTCCCACTCAATTCGTGGTCTATATTTTGGATGCAGCGGATATATTATCAACTTTACGACCGGCGGGCCCTGGAGATGTGGTTTGGAGAGCCCAAGTGAGGCTCCGGTTCCTGCGGAAGAAGCCCCCGCCGAGGCGCATTCAGAGCCGACACTCCCCCTTGAGGTGGGGGAGGAATGGGGGGATGGGGGCTATGATGGTATGTGGGGCTTTGCGGAGGCCATGGCCGCAGCCCAAGAGCTTGCAGCTGCTGCTTGGAGGAGCCACCTTGCGGCACTTGACCCGGGGGCACTGCTGCTCGCCAAGGCGCATTCGGAGCCGACACTCCCCCTTGAGGTGGGGGAGGAATGGGGGGATGGGGGCCATGATGGTATGTAGGGCTTTGCGGAGGCCATGGCCGCAGCCCAAGAGCTTGCAGCTGCTGCTTGGAGGAGCCACCTTGCGGCACTTGACCCGGGGGCACTGCTGCTCGCCAAGGCGCATTCGGAGCCGACACTCCCCCTTGAGGTGGGGGAGGAATGGGGGGAAGGGGGCCATGATGGTATGTGGGGCTTTGCGGAGGCCATGGCCGCAGCCCAAGAGCTTGCAGCTGCTGCTTCATGGAGCCACCTTGCGGCACTTGACCCGGGGGCACTGCTGCTTGCGAAGGCGCATTTGGAGCCGACACTCCCGCACAAGGAGGGGGAGGATGTGGGGGAGGAGGAGGGGGAGAAGGGGGCTTATTTTAAAAACAAGAAGAATTATATATGGGGAATGAATATGTTCAAATTTCAACTGTTGCTTTCTTCTTTTTGTTTGATGTTTTCTGTTGATTTCTTATTATTTGTTTTCCCTTTGTATTGTAGGAAGTCACAGAGCAATTCACTGCAAGTGACTTTGATGGCTCAACTCCTGCAGAAACTGAGGTAAGTTGTTGGAATTTGCCTTTTCAATTGAACATAGCATAGTATATTCAACCTCCATAGTCCTTCCTAATTTTCTTGTGAAAGCTTAGTTGGGAAACTGACAATGTCTTTGTTCTTTTTCTCTAGGTATTCTCGGATGCACCCTTGTCCATCAGTTCCTTGATCTCAGTGATCAATGTCTCCGACCTCTCGGATTCATTTGATCAGCCCTACTGTAGGTGTGATTTAGGAAACCCTGTAGGTGTAGGTAGTGGACCTCTCGAGGTCCACTCCCCTCAGTACATGCCCACGTCTCCTGTCTACGAGCCTACATCCCCGGGCTACATGCCTACCTCTCCAAGACTTGGGACCCCGCCTATGTCTCCACCTTCGCCATCCTCGCCTATTAGAGTGAGGAGGCCAGCCCATGTTGTCTTCGCCCTCCCAGCGATATTGCCATGCACTGTCCAACAAACCAGGCGATTTTGGAAGAGGCGCCGTCACTGGAACTGTAGACAGGCTAGGGAGTATTATAGTCGTGCACGACGCACATAGTGGCCTAAGCTCTACTTATTTCTGCTGCAGCTATTTGTGTTCTCAAAAGAGATGTACCAGTCTGAGAAGTAATTCTTTTATTCTACTTTATTGTTTTTGATTTGCTTACATTCATTATCTTTGAATCAACTCTAAATACGTATGACCTTTGACAGGTAACTCAAACACAGGATCAGTTGCCAGCGCCATCTTGTCCTACTGAATTGACGAATGCAGTGGACAGTGAATTGGAACACAGAAAACATTTCAAATTGGACTCTACAACCGTCATCAACGATCTCCGAATACTCACAAAGACGAAGTCTCGTATCCTCGTACCCCTCTCCAGGATGCAGTCAATGGCAAGAGTGCGACCTGTAGGAGAAATTTGAGTTCAACATTTGGAGCGAAGGTTTGTCAATGGATATAGAGATGGTGACCGGGTCATGTACATTTCCATGTACAACCACGAGGAGAAGACAGCGGAAGTCACGCCTGAGATCAAGGCTGACTGGAGCCCTTGTTGGCAGAAAGTCAACGATGCTTTCGAGGATGAGCTCTTGGCCGATCCGGACTGGAAGGAGTTCTCCGGGAAGATGTTCTATGTCTAGGAAGGTAACCATCGCCTTGCCGCATGGTACAGACATATCAACAACCATCACTATGATGATCCAGCTTGGCACATCTCCGTGCATTGCATTGTTCTTGACCCACGCGGTCATGTGAAAAACCTTCTTCATGCCATGCACGACATCAACTGGTAAGCATTTTTTCCCTACTTCTTGTCCTCACTTCTTGAAAGCCGCTTGAACTTGCACTACACGGCTTTTACTAACTACCATATCTTCGAGCAGGTCTACAGAGAATGATTACGTGAAGAGTAATCTTCCTGCAAAACTCTTTCGTATTCGCTCTTTTGGTGTGATGAAATTGGAGGAATTCAAGGATCTGCTCTCATAAGCGGAGTATCAATTATGTTTGAATCACAAACCATCAATTCCTGGATGGTTTACTTTGCCAACCAAAATCTTCATCACATTTCTTTATCGTGTAAGCACTTTCCCCCCCCCCCCCCCCCCCCCCTCACGCTTCTAAATGTCATGAATTGCCATGCTGTTTACACTCAGAAGTTGATAATTTTATTTTCCAGAGAGAAATCGTGGCTGCTTCTGACGAAGCTGCCCGGGCCTACAAGGAGAAAACACCCATAACAGAGCAAACGGCGGCAGGTGTATGGGATGCCATGTCTGCCGCTTCGACCAGCATGGTTGACTACATTAAGAAGAAGGACTTCACCAAGTACCTCGCCATTGCCAATCCCAAAAACGGTGATGACTTCCTCGCGGAGGTTAGTTTCTTCACATCTCTACTTTACTTTTGAATAAGTAATTTAAACACTAATCTTCCCGTTCATGTAATGTTCACTTCCCAGATCAATCGGCATTACAATGAATTCTCTAAGCCGGAGATGACAGTGGAGAAGCTTCAGAAGATTGTTCCTGCTGCTGTTGATGCAAAGTTCAAAGCGCGTTGGCTGAGGTGGTGGAATTCTTCACCAAGTGCACGACAATCTTACAGATTTTTGCCCCAGGACTTTAAGGAGGCCGACTTCGACCCTTGGTTGAACAAGGCAACATTCTGGGCTGGGGTATAGTACCTTCAAACTTTGTAATAATTACAAATACCACTTCTTCTTTGTCCCATGTCAATATTTACCTCAACGACTTTACCTTTCTATCGCAGATAGAGGATGCTGTTACCCGGGAGTTTGATGACATCTGCAAGACCGAGAACCTTGTCATCAAGTGGAAGTCCTTCCCGGGACTGTTGCGGCCAGACGCATATGTGGAGAGTTGGCGTATTCTCCTTTGGGAAAAGGCTTTCCCCGCATTTATTAGTACCCGCGCAGAAAAGCCTTTTGATAAGAAGTCTGATTTTTCCACTTATCCGGGAGCAGCAGATGTTGTTAAGCGTGTGACATACCGGTATGACTTTTATGCACTTCGAATTTTTATCTGGCGCGCTCCACCTCCAACAGCCACGGCCGCAGCTCCTCATAACTCGCCGGTGCCTTTGGGGGCAAACCTACAACCGCTCTCGTCCTCCTCGATCTTGCATTACACACCTTCGGCATCGCGCAACACACTAAGTTGTTGTAGTCTTAAAACGTTCCACGCAAGCCTACAGATTGACCCCTCCGAACTCCACCGCTACCTTCGCATACAGCACAGAATGCCAAGGACTGTGTCACTATCCTAATACGCCACCTAGAAACAAGCTATAGAAACCAAGAGTGACCTCCTTCTCTGGAACCCAGCTTACCAAGTGCTGTTTGATGATGAAAATCTCCTACTTGTATCACTGAAATGAAGATGCTTCGCTGCCTAGAAATAGAGAGTAATCTTCGATGAAGACAAAGACTCTAACAAGATATATCTTGGTTTCAGCAGTTAAGATATTATACACGAATTTTGAAATATTCCAGAAAGTTTTCAAACCTTGCCTCCTTTATGTTCTGTGAAAGTTGTTTTTTTCCTTGTGCATTTACATAATCCTATGAAAGAATTATTTGTTTGATCTAAAACTAAACGCCTGATCATTGTATCTTGCCTAAACCCATGACAAATCTCATGGAATGTATGCATGACGTCATCATGACATCAGCCCTAATTTGTATCTTAGAGAACAAACGTAAGAAATTCTTACCAGAGCTAACCCTGATTTCCACGGTAATATACTCTTTTCCTAAAAAAAGTGTCAAAATCAAGCCTTAATTTAGTAATTTTCCACGGTTATAGGGTCTACTTTGCTTTTGAAAATTTTGCTAATTGTCAATTCTGTGCTCTCCATTCTGTGCTCTCCGCTCTCCGCTCTATGCTCTCCGCTCACATACGAACTTTCCCCCTCATTACACATGCAAGTATGTGTGAATATATGTATATATAGATATGTCCACTAAGTTGAGTGTTCAGAACTATATGGCAATAGAACAAAGTCTCGTTCAATCCTACTTTGCGTTGGAATAGTCCAAATCATCTATTGATGTGTCGTCTTTTCCAAGGCGTTCTCATGCGTCAACCACCACCTCCGAGGCTACTTCCACCGCATTGCTTAGAATAGGTGTTTTAGTTATGAAATCGAGATACTCCAAATCTGCAGCTCGGAGAGTTGTATCCTTTGTACTCACTAGACAAAGTTGGGGAAAGATTGCGGCTTGCCTCGAGTTTGTGGTGGTCACATCTATCTCTGCACTCGAGACAAGGATGTGGTTCCATATGCATACATGGAGTGATACATCTCGGCTAGGGTTGTTCATGGGACATAAGGACCGGACCGTCCGTCCGGTCCGCTCGTCCGTCCGTTAAGGGTCATGTCCGGTCCATAAGAGAATATTCGAGCATATTCGAGCATATTCGAGCATATTCGAGCATACTTGAGAAAAACTTAGGAATATTCATAGAATATGTCCAATTTTCACCCCGGACCGACCGGTCCGTCCGTCCGTCCGTTTGTCTGGGTCCGGAAATTTTGCCCATGTCCGTCCGTTATGACAATCCTGATCTCGGCTACGTCCGAAGAAGGTAGCATCAAGGCTATCATACCTTCTGGAACTTCCTCCCCCCTATCTTCTGGAGCCCGCATCACAACCTTTGGAAACCATATGTGGAAGTCTTTGTCGCACATTTTTGAAGGGTACACTACTCTAGCCTTTATTTTTTCTTGCGCTTATACTTGTGATGCTCCACTTTCCGATGTGCCATGTCATCCTCATGCCTCATGTAAGATAAGAGGACTACATATGGTCATGAACATCAGCACAAAATATTTGGAGTTTAGAATGTTGTATACATTCCAAAGAAGTCTCTAGTCACTAATATCTCAGTGGAGAGTCACATGTATCACGAGCAGTTGTTGCAAAAGACATTGGTGGCTTTAGATTGTCATGCACATGACTTGTCAAAGTCATAAACCCCTCAAAGACTTAGTCAACCATTGGCACATTGCCAGGGTGGACGCAACCGCCATTTTTTTTAAGATTAGGGTTAGGGTTGGAGGTGTTAAGGGTCGTTAGCCGTCAGACCCTCATTTTTTGGGCTCTCTTTCACTGTGTGTGTCTCTCTCTCTGTCTCTCTCTTTGGCCACATTGTTGGAGGTAAAAGATGTAAATTAAAGTTAGGAGTTGGCTGCACTGTTGGAGTTTAGAAGAATGATTAGAGGGTCCGAGGGGTAGAAGAAGAGAGGTTTCATATGTTTTTTTGCTTTACCACTAAGTATTGTATCGATTGGCAGTTTTTATTGTTGACAGTCTCTTGCTCTGGGTTGAGTACCTGGCCACTCTTGAATGTGTGAGGCAAGGATTCAACTGTCCACTTAAGTTTTCATTTTTTTTTTTCCAAAGTTTGATGATACTGAGAGGAAGTTCCACTAATTGAGTAACCTAATGTGACAAGTAGTGCAGACAGGATGATGAAGAGAACCTAGAAGAGCTTGCAACAAAAAGTGAGTAGAAAGGACATCCTAATGGACGTTGGATGTATATTTTGGTGAGTGCTAAGATTGATTTAGATAGATTGCAAGTCTCTCTACTACAATAGGGTAGGTGACTGGTTTTGTACTAATTGTTTTGGTACTAAATACAATTGAACATTGTTGCATTTTCCTAAATATTGTATGTCTCTTCCATTGAATTCCACATGTGTGTCTACTATTGCATGATTGTAGTACCAATATGGAATGTGATTCACAGTTCTAGAAAATCATCACTCTGCGCTGTCATACTGTCATAGGGCCACTGAGAAGGCACAAAGCATCATACATTATCGTGACTGGAACCAGTCATCTACCCTTCAGACTAATCTAGAACATTACTAGAGGACTGGCTTCACATCACTGCCAGCAATCACATTGTTACCTAGAATACGACTTAGCACAGTTATAATCAACGGCAACTAAAATATAACTGCCATTAATATTCCACGTCACCAACCTTATGACTCTTAATATGACTCCACATAATCACATTCCACGTCAACCAAATAAATGACTGCAGTCACATTCCACGTGGAAGTGCCTCCTCAAAAGAAACATGACTCTACAGAGTCACATTCCATGTCAGCCAAATAAATGACTGCAGTCACATTCCACGTGGAAGTGCCTCGTCAAAAGAAACATGACTCTACAGAGTCACATTCTACGTCAACGAAAAATTCAACCCACAAATTCATATGCCACGTCATCAAAAATTCTGACTGCATAGAGTCACATGCCACATCAAATTTTTGCCTTGGCTGCCCGGACAGGTCAATAAAAGTCTTCGTCAATAAGGCCAGGCAAGTTGTACTTCCAAACGCTGACGTGGCATGCCTTTGGAGCCCAAATATATGATTTGAAGCGTATTTATTCATATGACTGAGTGTCTGACGGAACTGGTCGGTAACGAGTTCACCTTGTCACCCTCCGCGTCACAATCCACGTCAGCAAAAAATATGACTCGCACTGAAAAACCTGATTTTATGACTCTGTCTAGTCATATTCGCAGTCATTTGCAGAGTCATAAAGTTCCCAATTTGTGGTAGTGAATTGGGCATGAAATAGACGGGAATCTATCCCTTCCAAAGAACATTTGTTTTCTAGCTTGGCCCATGTAAGTTCCAGTACGGAATTTGATGAGGCATGATTTTTATTTGTTTGTAATAGCTGGGTTATTCCAAAATTCATTGGAGAGTTCATTGTCTATATCTTCGTTTTCTGTCCATTTGCAAATGTTGGGGGTTTGCATGGCCATTATTTCTAAATTGTTTTCTCTATCATAATTTTTGATTTGTTTTTCTAGGGTTTAAACAGGGCCTTTGTCTGAAACAGACATCATGGATGGCCGATCGTCTTTTTTGAAGTAGTATGGAGTGGCATGGGCAAATTCGTATGCGTCTACAGCCTTTTTATGAGCTTTGTGTGTCCCTAGTTTTGCTAATTTGTTTGCTTCTTCGTTGCCATCAATATTCACGTGTGCTCTGACTTTATATTATGTGGTTGGTTGTATTCTTTGTTGTAGTAGTGTAGAGTGTTTTATTTGTGTGTTAAGTAAGTATAATACATTTAGGCAATCGGTAAATACATATGTTGATTCGTTAGGGAATTATGTATTAAGAATTCTTAGTGTTTTGTGTATTGCCATCATTTCAACGCGTAGTATATTTTGGTAACCGTTTCATCTTTTAGAGATATTGAGGCCTTTGGGGCTGTAAATACCAAATCCAGCTCTTTCTCTCAGCCATTTGCCTGGGCCAATTTCTTTTGGGGGTATAAAGGAGCCATAGGTGTAGTAGCTAAATTGAGGATGAAATTTTAATGGTAAATCTGTTTGATAGTTTGGAATTTGTAGAATGAATAAATGGTTATTTGAGGGGGTGTTTGGATAATATAGTTTAGACCATTTTTGACTAACTTTAACCGAGGTATTTAGGGAGGTAGAAGGGGTAATTTTTGTGTGAATTTGTGGGATTTTAAGGTTGTTTGCTATATGATTGAGTTGGTTCATTTGTTCGTGGGAGCCGATGCTATTATTTTGGTGATGGATGTAAAATATTTGGAGCATAGAGAGTTCTTTTCTTTCAAGGTTGAGGTCTAGAGGTACAGTGGGCTCTTCGAAAGTAATGGTATCCGCGGCGAAGTGGGCAACAATGTGTGTGTCTAGAAATGGGCCAGTATATGGGTTGAAGTTTTGGTACCAGTTGTTATCGGGGGAGATGATTATAGTTATTGTATTAGAGTTATGTTGGGCCGCTAGTCGGGCCCAGTGGATTGTTTGTTGTAATTCTGTAGCATTGTGGAGATGGACGTATCCAATTCCGTTCCATTTATGGTCAAAGGTTGTCTCCAAGGAGCCAAATATTTTGTCTCTTAAAAACGGGGAATAGAATTGAGTGAATTGTGTAGGGCATGTAACTGGAGATGAGAAGTAAGACTTGGTTATGTTCAATGTTGTTATTAGAGAGTCTAGGATTGGAGTTAGTATCGTGTATTGTGCGCATTTAAGTGGGTCATTTTTTGGGATACAATATTTATACCTTTGGTATAACCAGACAATTTCAGTTTCAAATGATTGTGTTGGTGGTTTAAGGCCATGTGGAGTGTTTCTGGCATGTTGGTATTGTTTCCAAAGCCATCTTAGTCTATTTTGTGGGATTATGATGAGGTGTCTACCATTATATTTTTATATATGCGCAACATCAAATTGTGTTTGGATAGTATTGGTGTTTGTTTCAATATAGTTTTTAGGATTGCATTCAATAATAGAAATATGTGCTAGTGGTATTGTTGTAGCAGGTATGACGTATCTAGTGTCTTTTGGTTGTTCGATAGAAGAGTAAGCTTGTATTAAATTGTTGATTGTTGGTGTAATATTAAATGAGTATTTTTGTATTATGTTTGCAAATGGTGGCGTCGCTCTAAGGAAATAAGTCTCTTTGTGGAAGCCATTTGTTGTAAGTATAGTTGTTTTGTGTGATCCATTGGCATAAGTATGTCGTATTTTTTTCTTAATTCCATTTGGCTCCTTGAGTTGTCTATGTTTGTGATCAAGAGTTGAATGAATAGGCACTTGTTTAAGATTCTTAACTATATTGGTGGAAAGAGGTGGTTGGAGTTGGATGGGTGGATTTGGAGGGTGTGTCAGGGGATCAGTTGTGGAGGTGATATGTTATGGTTTATTATTATGTAATCGTCTTTGACGGTTTGCAGGGGGCGATGATATCGGCAAGGAAAACGGCATCTTGGACGGCAAGGTGGATGGCAAAATAAGTGTTTGGCAATATTTAGTTCGCTAATGATGAGTTTAGAGGGTGTTGAATGGTATCTTTTAAAATCATTTGGGGTCATAAGGGTGGTGCCATTGGATAAAGTTAATTGTTCTAGTGTTGTGATACTATAAGTTAGTAGTTTTTGTAGTAGTTTAAGTGATGTGTTGGGATTTAAGCCATGTAAGTTTTGTGATTCTGTCATCAATACGGTTTCGAGTGGGGACATATTTAGTAGAAAGGTGTTGGTTGTGCTTTTTAGGTGAACTCCAGCATGATGTTTGAGTAAAAACAGTGTTCTTGGGATAAGTGATCGTACATAGTGGTGGTATTTGATGCGAGGTATTTCTTCTGATCCACCAAATTTTGCAAGTATATACTGTACTAAGCTATAGTAAATTTTTCTTACGTCTGCCTTTATCATTGAGGGCGTTTTGTAATTGTTCCCCAATACATCTCAAGTAGGCATTTTGTAGTGAAAATGCTTCAATACCAAACAGGTCATGAGGGAGTTGTGTGGCAATATTGGATGTACATTTTGGTAGTCCGTATATTGTTTTATGTAGGGCCATAATCTTTTTGTCAAGTTTTTTGATAGCCGGTATAGAATATGGTACGGCATAAAAGATGTAGACAATGCATGCACAAATAACTATATCTACCATATTGATTTTTTGTTTCTTGGTGGCTAGACAAGTTACAAGGGCTTGGCATTGTTTGATGACTTTGGCAGTGGTGGTGTTTATTTGTGTTTTCCATTTAAGTGATGGTGTGAGGTTTATTCCAAGGTATGTGTATGGCTCATGTTGGTCTAGTACGGGGATTGGTTGATTTCTATAGTTTATATTAGTAGCTAGTATCTGAGCTTTAAACGCTATAGAATTCCTTTTGGACTTGTTTGGAGAGCCAGTTACCACACATTTGGGGATACCGAGGTCCATTTCGGCCCATTCACAAAATTTATCTAATTTATTCAGTTGGATTTGTAGCAATGCTAGTTTGTTGGCAATTGCCGCCAAATCGTTTGCATAGGCTGCGGAAGATATTGTTACTTTGGATGTACCAAAGGTGTAGCCATTGTCACCTTCTTATAGCCATCTAAGGAGAGGTTCAAGGAATATGATAATTAAATTAGGGCTGAGCGTATCTCCTAGAATTGTGCCTATATGTATTAGTATTGGTTGGGTTTTTCCAAGGTGTTCTCCGGAGAAAATAGTGCTAGATTGTGAGTAGATATTTCCTATAAGATTTATGGCATTTGTAGGATATCCGAGGTCTTTCATTATGGCTAATAGTCTAGCGTGGTCAATTGAATCAAAGGCATTTTTGAAGTCAATGTATAAGATGTATATATCTTGATTTGTAAATCGAGCGTCTTCTAGTGCAGCTATGAGGAGTTGTAATTGTCTTGATGTTCCTTTTTATGCTCTAAATCCTTCTTGGCTATCGTGTAGTGTTTGGTGTTTTTCACCATATGCCAAATGGATGGAGCTTAGAATACTTGTATAGAGTTTGTATATGGTATTAGCTAATGCAATTGGTCTATAGTTTGTTAGTTGTGATCGGTCGCCTTTTTTGTAGAGTAAAACTGACAAGCTAGTTTTTAACAAAGCAGGAATTTGTTTTTGTTTGTAGCAATGTTTAAAGAATAGAAAAAGTAGTTTGTAGAATCGTGGTGGCCTATTTTTCAAAACTGAGTTAGGGATTTTGTCTGGGCCTGGGGCTTTGTTGTTTCCTAGGTTTTTAAGGCAGAAATCATATCTTTCTTGGTCAAAGTATATGTGAGGGGATTTGTGTTTCTCCGCATTTGTCGATTGTAAATTTGTCTAGATGATGCCATGAGTATTGTCTGACGATGTATGTACAATGAGGTGGGTGTTTATTTTGATGGTGGCATGTAGTGACTCTTGGACGGTTACTGATGGATTGTTGAATGTGTATTTCTTGGGCAATATCATCTGGGCTGGTTAGAATATTATTGTGTCTATTTATGATGGAATCTAGAGGTGAGGTACAGGAGTCTTTGAGGACTTTTCTATTCACTTTCTTGGAACTTTTTACACATTGTAGCACGACGTGGTACCCGTATTCCTCCGGAAGGCACTTAATTGACACTAAATACCCTCCAAAGTAAACCACTCCGTGTTCGTTCCCACGAAGACCTATAGTTTTCCTCCTTTAAGATCATAACGGAAATCACCACTCGATTCCAACTGTCTTCCGTCTCACGACCGGTCGGCCTGATCCGGTAGTTTTTGCCTCGTTCCTATTTTCCGGCTTTTTAGACTAGTGGCCGGTTCCCACTGATCCGTCTATCCTTTCAAGTGGCTGGATTCTCCACCGTCCCGTGACTTAAAGTGGCTGGACACCCCACTGTTCCTATCTACCACCCAGAGAGTGGAGTAATAATCCTTCCGTATGGCTAGATACCGGTCCGGATAGCTACTCAGTGCCGGTTATGGGTACGGAAATCATACTACAACGAAATCACCTTACGGTTGTACAGTATCCTAACTATATCATCTCCCTTCCGGATTGGTTCGCAGTAGGAAATCCGTCTTTTATCCCATCTACAGGAAGCGACCGGTCCGTTTCCGAATTCCGGTGTACACACGGCCCTCCGTGTCCTGAAGACTACCAGCCCTGCTGCAGTACGTCTCTCCTTCCCTCCAGGCTCCTTCCGGGACTGAAAACCGTCAACCCTCGACGCTTGACACCTTCCCAATCTCTCTGGGCGCTCTCCAAACTACCTCACTGTTCAACACTCCTCCGGAACGCTACTGAAGACAATAGTACCAAGAAACCGTTACGGTAACGGACCTGTCAGCCAGCCGGTTGACACAACAAATCCAAAAGTATATTCTCAATTGCAACAACAAAACGGCGTACAAAACAAGGCCCCGGCCTTAGAAAAACGTCCAGCTTAAGTACTAAAACCTATCGTTCCTAAAGCAACCAAGTGGCCAACGGAGATCCAGAAATTCCGGATCTTGGATCCGGGAATCCCGGACCGGTGGCCGCCTTTTACTCCTAGTTACTGCCGCTATCTATCCGGATTGGCAGCCGGGTGCACTTGAGCCCCATCGTTAGTCGCTGCCATTTTATCCGGTCCTTATCCTAACTTCTACTCCTTGTTCTTATCGAACCGTGGGCTGTGCCGGGTTCCATCCAGTCGTTCCTTCTTCTGTGCTCCCTTCTTCAGCCTCTTCAGCGAGGGGCCTTCTCCCGGTGTATCTGCTGCCGGCTGGTCGGTGGCCTTCCGGGCTCGTCCTGCTTGGACCGCCGGGGAGGGAGATCGTGCAGCCACCGGGGTTACGCCGAGATCCACTTGGATACGTTCCGGAGATCCCTGTACAGGAACAAAGTCTTCCGGTGGTGGGCCTTGGTCCCCCTCCAAAGAGATGTTCTCGGGGTTAACAGTCTCAACTCCATCCGGATTGGGCAGGTTGTGCAAATTGTCCAAGGTGTCCGGAAGAGGATACTCCACCGGTTGTACTGGCCGGATGGTCGACTGTACCGGAGAGGCTAAGGGTAGTACCTGCGCCGGTCCCATGGTTGGTGCCGATGGTCTGGGCTCCTCTCGCTCTGCCGGTGGCTCTGTTGGTCTTGACGAACCATCCTTTCCGGCGCTGATGATGTCCACGAAGTGTCTCATCTGCAACCAAGTGTCCCTCATCACCTGCGTCCGGTCGTGCATGAATTTCACTATCAGCTTCCGAGCCGGATCCGGTTGGCGGGTCAAGAATGCTTGGTAGACGGCTCACTGATTGGCCACATCCACCGGAAGGGCTAAGGTAGCCTTGACCTCTACAACAGATTGGATGGCATGGGCTGCCTGGTCACGGGCGTCATTGAAGTCCTTTTGGGCATCATGCACCTCCTGCTCGAGCTTGTTGACCCTCTCCCGGTACTGCTCCATCTGGTCAATGTGCTTGGCCTGTAGACTGGCTAGGTCCCCGTGCTTGCGAAGGATAACCAGGCATTCTTCCAACCGGTTAGTGCCCGTAAGTGAAACTACCTCCTTTGCCAACCGGCTCTCAAGCTGCCTAGTTGCCTGTAGGAATTCGGCATACGCCGACACCTGTTCCGAAAGGTTGACTAGGTCTTGGCACGGGTCCCCAGTGTGGTCCGGTGGTCCAGTGGGTTTGAGGACTCCCTTGTTCAAGTTCCGCCTAGTCGAGGTGGGAGTCCGAGGTGATCCGGACGGCTATCCCTTCTCCGGGCTGGGACGGGGTTTCTTAGCCGGCGTGGGTGAGACCTCCATACAATCGTCATCATCCTCATAATCGGACACCTCCTCCCGTTCAGCGTACCGTTGCATGCTCTTCAGTTCATCATACTCCAGGATCTCCTTAGGGTTCAACAGTCCCCTGTGACGGTAGAGGTGGACGAGGAAGGACGGAAGGCAGGTGGCCTGCTTCTTGGTCTTCCGGAGGTTGGCTACCTGCCGGTCGACTATTATCTTAATCATAAGACCCCAGTCCACAGAAATCTCACCGTCCATGGCTCCAAGGAAGATGGACGCCCATTTGATGGTGATCCGTTTGGGCTTTTCCGGATGGAAAATAGGGTTCATAAACCCTACCACCCTCCGGGCTCTTGCATCCTTGATGTCATCCAGGTCCCACCCCTCCCTCTTGTCTCCAGACCCCGTGATGTAATTCCACACAAAATCCCGGGCCTCTGGTACCGAAACCTCCCCAACGTTGGTGAAGCCGTACGTATCCCTCCAATCTTGTGCCGTCCACTGTTCCGGCTCCCCCCGGATGGTTCCTCGATTGTCGGGATTCTTGACGAGGATCTCCTGTGCCGGAAGGGACTGTCTCCACCCCCACGCCTTGTCCAATAGTAACTCACAGCCCATGACCTCTAAGGCGGTTTGGAGGAGCTCCCACTCTCCGTCGTCTACCGGCATCAACGGCATGACCCGTTGTACCTTCAACAACGGTCCCTCCTCCACCGGCTCTTTCCCTTTCCTAACCATCCTGCTAACTCCTCCTCACTATCACTACGGTAGCACCTGCACGCACAATCCTCACCACAATCCCTCAACTAACGGAAACACTTCCGTCTCACCGTCTCTCTCGTACCGTCACAACCCTAACTGCGAACTTCCGCCGAGGAACGCAAGGGTCTAGCGCTCCACAAAACGACAAAAGAAAGGAGGAGCACGGTTGCTCTTCCTCCTTTTATACCTGCACTTACTCCCACCCGTTCGTAGCTCATCATGACGGACGGTCGTAGCCTTTCATCATTGAACGGTCGCGGCCGGCGGCGCTTTGATGGTCGCAGCCACCTTTCCCGCGTGAATCGTACCCTCCGGCTGTTACCCTAAGTCCGCTGGGACAGGATTCCGTTACATGGACGGTGCTTCATCTCATCCAACTTCGGACGACCGGATCTCACCCGGCTGCTCTTCCGGTTCTCTTATTTCTTCAGCCAACCGTCTTAACCGGTTGTTACGTCTATCTACGTAATACTTCCGTGTTCCTAACACAAATTTTTTAATTTTTATCATTTTTTTCAATCTCTATGTCGCTTCCTCCAACCCAAAGCAGCCGAGGAACGCTCCCATATCCGTCATGGAGGGAGATGGCGTTGCTGTATAAGGGGCGCTTGGAGGCTTGGTCAGGAGCTGTGAGCTGCTAGCCTTATATAGGACGCCCACCTTTTGTTGCATTTCTACCGCCGCTCCGAGCCAGCTCTTTGTCTTGAAGGGAGAATAGGTTGTCGGCTGTAGCAACTGGTCGAGCGATTCCTCTAGCGACAGATTCAGCGGAGGTTCCGTTCGGGCAGCGCGCTATGGTTGTTTGCGGGGCTGTTGTAGAAGATTGGGAGGGCACTCCACAGGCTCAAGGCTGAATTTCTACTCCTCGGTTGTGCAGAAGAGAAGTAAAGCAAGAGGTGGATTTTTTCAAAGCTTATCTACGTGGTTGTGAGCAAGTGCTGTGGGTTGCGTAGGTGGCGTGGCTGAGATGCGGCTGGCTACTCCTTGGACACAGCTGTACCCAAATTGATACTGCACACACCGCTCTTGGTGCTGGTGGGAGGGAAAACCTTCCTCAACAACGTTTCCATAGTGGGAAGAGGCGGCAACTTCAAGGTAGCAACGCCCCGAGCTTGCCACCGCTGCGATCCTGCAACGCTACGGACTCTCGCTCACGACGTGTTCTCCACAGCCACCGCTACACACTCGTTACCTCTGTTCGAATTAGTGGCGTAACACTGTCGAATCGCGCACAGTTACCATCCTCCCAGCCTGAAACAGGTTGGTGTTCTTGTTTGTGCAGTTGTCTTGAACAGTAGATATTGTGCCGGGCTGAGTACCCAAGTCTGTCCCAAACCCTCCAACATACATGCAACGACTCAATTCTACTATTGTCGTCGGACTTCTCTGCAATTGTTAGCTTGTGTAAGAGAACAAACCTACTATTGTTTCCGACTTGACCTAATTGGGGAAACTGTGAGTATGTTTTTGGTGTGTTTTTGTGAGAGGGAGTAGAGATATAGAGTGTGGTGTTCTTCGTTTGGCAGATTTTTTTTTAGAGCTGTGCACAACAATGTAGTGAGGAAAGCTTACCTGGTTGTGTGCCGGTGGTGCAAGTACACGATCTGGCCGGGCGTTCCTCTGGCGTGGTTTTATTCCTACTGCTCCTAGCTGCTTGTGGTCGTCAGAGGAGCGTTAGTTAGTTTTCCTACGATTAGTTACCCAACCGTTCCAACCCCATACCCAAGCATTCGGCAACTTGATTTTGACTCTGCTAACTAGGTGTTTGTGTGGTTTATGTTTTAATGAGTTTGAACATAAAAGAAGAATTGAAGTATATATAATTAAGCAAGATGATGTGATTAGCTCAAGTTCGTTTCCAAGTGATTGAAGTGTGTAATGATGTGATTAGCTTAAGTTCGTTTGCAAGTGATTCAAGTGTTTAAGAAGGGCTTACTTGTATGCTCCCGTTCGTGGCCCGTGTTTCCTGCTTGTTTGACAGTCGTGGTCTTCTACAACAGCTGGTGTTGGCGCTCGCTGCACGCACCAATCTAACCAGGTCCTGGTGCTTTTCTCTTGCTTGGAGTGGGTAACTCTGTTTTGGATGGTCTTCGGCTCCAAGCGGTCTTCTTTGCTCCAGAATATCTTTGGCTGCTCCAAGTAATCTCTTCTGCCTCCAACTGTCTGCTGTTGCATCTAGCAGGTTCTTCCGTGTTGAATGGTCGATGAACAAGTATGTGCTACGCAAGGGGTGTGTCTGTTCTGCACAGCTCGTAACTCTTGAGGTAGACTCAAGTCCTAGACGCGTCCTCACAGCTGCCGGCTCGTCTCCCGCTCTACGCAATCTCAGTCGACTACTTCTAGTGATTCGGATCTCGGAACGAGTGGTGTTGGCTCCTGGTCGAATCTATGTATCTTCTATGGGTGTCCACGCCTCTGCGACCGCTGAAAGTATTAAGCCACCTGGTTGGCGTATAAAGTTGGGACAGCTTAAGGGAAGCTTACTTGTATATGAGGTGACGATGTCCGAGTGTGACTCAGATCCGAAAAAGGCGGATCTACTATGGTTGCTTCCGGTGGTGAGAGCTGATTGCTCAAACGATCTCAGTGCAAAGGTACATGAAACTAATCTGCTAGTGTGTAGAGCTATGCAAGTTGCTAAGGAAAGAAGAGTAAGGAAGATGAATGTGAGATTTGGAATTGTGTGGAGCTTACAAAGCCCCCTGTGTTGTGATGCAGCTATAATGGAGAGGATTGCGTCTGGATCTCGGGGCCAAGGACTGATAACCACGCTTCCGAGGCCGTTGGTGCGTCTCAACTTATGTGTGGTGTGTGGTCTTCTTCTGATCTAACAAGTGAGAGAGGCTGGACTGGTATGCTACTCCAACACGAGCCCAGTGCCTCAGTCTCCCTCAGTAGCCTATCTTCTCTAACGTAACTCACTGCTAGGCAGAAAACAGGTCGTACACACACACGGCCTTTCTTTACACAGAGCGGTACCTCCACGGACAGCGCTACCGCAAGTGTTAAGGCTACACGGGCCATACGAACAAGTCTAGCACTCCTGTTCGTTGCAGCCACTCACTTGCGTCTATCTCCCAAACCCCCCCACTAGAGAATGTGGAGCAATTAGCCGTCCATGCTCTCAGCTGCTCCCGTATATTTTTCCTCTGATTTCTAAAAATTCCATGGTACGATAAAAATAAAATTAAAACACAGAAACCCAATTTAAAAAAATAATAATAACTAATGAGCATGTCTCCTTGTCTCGGTCTCGTAGACTATATTCGTTAATATTAATTAAAACAAACAAGAAACAAATTAGAAAGATTTCATCTATTTTACTTCCCTCCAAAGGTCTTTCAAAATACATTGTGAAATATAAAATTCAAAAATTTCAAAATAAATATAAAAAATAAAAATAAGAAAATTCAATTAAGAATGATGAAACTTGCCCCAAAGAAATACACTGAGAATACACTGAGAAATAATAAATGAAAAAACTTAATGAAAAGGATATATGATCCAAAATTAAGATAAGTTGATCTGACTTTATAAAAGAATATGATTTATAGTTTAAATTTTGGCTTTGTGTAATAACTATTTCTATATATAAAATTCATACTTTTTTAAATTTAAGTATGATATTCCAAATATAAGATCTCATAGAAAAGAATTCCAGTCTTATTTGCCTAAGTATTGATCATGTTTTCTTATACTACTTTCTATCTTCTCGATACTATGACAATGTTACACCAAGAGCGTCACAATATTTACAATAAGATGGTATGATGGTTGAAGTAGCTTAGTAGTACTGTTGTAAAGTAGTATTGAAGAATATATATGTTTTTTAAAAAGTGTACATTTCAAGATTGTAATCAGCGTTGAGGAAACTCATCGCTTCACTGTACTCTCTATAGGATATTGTTAAATTGAAAAATAATACTTAACCATAACATTACCCTTCTATAAAACACTACATGTTAAGAAAAAACAGATCAAGTATGCCTCAGGCTTTGAGTCCCTTAGTCGCTGTCAGCATGTTCAATGTCAACATTATGAGCAACATCCTCCACGCCAGCACTGTTGCCAGCATCCTCGATGTCTACATCATTCACAGCAGCATCCCTCTGTTCATCTTCGTCGCCCCAACTTCCAACCATGTCCTCATTGGCATTCTATTTTGGCTCTTCTTCCACAAAGCCATCTTCTCCACCTTCCACGGCTTCTTCATTAAGCTACGTTGTGCCAACACGGCACCTCCTTGACCTCCGTTCCTTGCAGGCGTTGGCAGCACTTGATTGATGCCACCGCTCGCGTATTTTAAATGCCGCTATGGCCCTTGGTCCATCAATTGGGTCAGATACAGCTTCCTGGATCTCCAATTTCTTGATGTATCGATGTTGTAGGTTTCAGTACCAATGTTGGAATTCTTCCAGAATCGCACTAATGCGCGCTTTCCCACCACCATGGGTTGTATGTGCTTGATGTGTTGCCTTTGCTTGATGGTGTGATTTCACCATACCTTGGCAACTCTAGACTCCTAGGCTCCATAGTGATCCACAAACCAACTTGAGTGTCTCACAAGTACATGCTGTCACCAAGAAGAAGGAAGTTAGAACCCATTAGCGGAGGTAATGTAAGCGGCCCTTTGAGAAAGACGGGTACATCAACAAACATATTAGAGAACATACCATGTAATGGATAATATCTTCCTCCCCGAAGGCCTTTAAGTATACCCTTCCGCACTTGTGTATCTTTTCTTTGAATTGCAGTCGTTGGTCTCCTATCAACACCAATCCTGTCAAATATGGTAGGACCTCTTCAAAAGCTTGCCACATTTGAGCCTTTGCAATGCGGTCAGCTCCACTTCTGGTATTATTATTCTTAACTTGACAAATATCCTTCCAGGCCTTATCATTGCCAGACCAAACGCTTGGCCTAAAAAGTCTGCTGACAACAACACGACTGAGAGATGGTTTCTGTACAACGTTTCCGGTGTTGCCACTGAGCTTCGGGTCACTCTTAATCTCCACGTTTCCACCATGAGCCCCAATCGCGGACAAGGACTTCTCCATCTGCTCAATTGCAGAAGCTTTAAGTCTTTGATTTTGTATGTTCCAAACATACATGATATGCATGTGCACAATCTTCTCTGTCAATCGAACCTGGGCATGCTGTGTACAAATGTACACTCTGAACAAAGGAATTGGCAGGATAGGCCTCCACCTAGTAGATGCTCTCATGTCACAATGTTCTTTTGGAACGATGCTTGAAAATAGTCCTCCCACCCAATTTGCTTTACCACGACTTTTGATGGCAGTATTTGCCTGACTTGCTGTCTCCACTGTGGGCTTAATCCTCTTTTGGTCGCAATATATGTGGTTCATTACACATGCAGGCCTAGATTGAAGCCCATACATGCACTTGCTTGTCTTCATATCTGCTGCACAGTGCCACTCCACATAGAATTCACCAACTCGGAGGACTTGTACTCTCTAGCCTATGACCACAGCTAGAAAGTTCGATCTTTTAAATATCCACGACAGAACATTGCAGGACTCCTTCTCGACTTGGAACATGGCAACTGGTCAAATTTCTTGATCAGATTGTACTAAAAAGTACCTCTCGTGGTCCACTTCAATGTCAGCATCCAATGCCTTATTCATCAACGTGGTGCTAATACGTTCAATTTTTTTTCCATTCACGATCTCCACCTTGTCAAGTTTGAGGACAAAGATGAGCGGAGCCCCTTCCAACTCTGCAATTTTTTTGAAAGTGAGAATTACTGTCTGATGCAATAGAAAATGGCTTTATTTGTTGTCCACGCTTAATGCGGCTTCAAACACCAAACGGACAATGGGTGAAGCACTACCATGATCAAAGGAGGATGCATACCTGATTCCGTGATGCCATAGGAGATGATTATGCTTTGCTGGACCACCTCAAGGTCAGTGAAAAATGAAATTTTTCATCCAAGACTACCTCTTTTTGTAGCTCCTGTGATTTTTTGGTTTTTTCTTTGACACTGTTGGCAGCTCCAATCTTTCCTCACTGTGGTAGTACTAGCAAATAAATTTTGGCAAGTTTGCATTCAGCTCCTGCCGAAGCAATCTCACGTGGTAGGGACTAGGTAGTATGTTGGATTTCATATCCTTGGTCAAACCCCGAACTGGATCCTTCACGGCTTGGTAAATAGCACCATAGCCTCGATAAGACACCCTTGCTTGGTCGCAGGCAGCAAGAATATTTCCCGGCCCTACACTTTTTCCAATTGACTTGAAGACGTTGTTGGCAATCTTTGTTTTAACATGCTCCATAGATGGTTGAGTTGCGAGATTTAGACCTTCATGCCTAGATAGTATTTTTGCTCACGCTACAGCAGTTCTTGTTTCGGAGGCGTTATCCCCATGAAGTCGCTGAGTTCCATGCTCGACCTAGTTGTTCCTGATTACAACATCCACGAGATGTGGTTGCAACACTCTTCTAATGAGCTTCATTCTGCGTTTTGCACCCCCCGTAAGAGGATTCAACTCATGAATCCCTCTAAGCTAGCGAGCCCTACGTTGCATTCCCATAGGCGTTTATCCCCATGAAGTCGTTGAGTTCCATGCTCGACCCAGTTGTTCCCGTTGACAGCATCCACAAGATGTGGTTGCAACACACTTCTAATGAACCTCACTCTGCGTTTTGCACCCCCCGTAAGAGGATTCAACTCATGAATCCCTCTAAGCTAGTGAGCCCTACGTTGCATTCCCATAGGCGTGTCTTTCTCAAAATTGGCCCTCTATTGTAAGCGCTCACTTTCTTGTTGCCAGCGATGCACCTTGGACTCCTAGTGCTGTACCATCATGCTACTATTTCTCTCATTGCTGCTCATCTTGTCATGAGTAGTCTCCAATTCATTCCGCTGCTGCATGCATGTATCCTCAATGTCCCTGTAATGGTCAAGCCTCACTCTGCTGCCAGCAACCTTGTCTTCCACCTACCACAATTCTTCTTCAAGTTTTCTGCATTGCATCTCCAACTCACACCATGTGGGAGGTTCTTGAGGACCCACCTCCAATCTGTGTGTATATCCGTACAGACCTCACTCTCCATGGCATATGAATTCTAGGCAGTCTCTATAAGTTCTGAATGGAGGTGGCTTCCCTGTTGCTGGATCAACCGGGTAAATGCTGCCATCGGTTAACAAGTCAATGTTTGTATCCTCGGCTGCCTCTGTGCTTGAAACATTGATGGACAAAATTGCTCAGATCGCAACGAACATCACCTAATAAGCGTGCATCAAGCAAAACTTGGGGAATGCAGCTTGAATGCTCCTGTGCTGCCATGGAGAATTCAAAATTCCTAAGTAGTGCTTGAAGCCTCAATGGCTCTGAACGGACTGCAAGTTTGTAGGAAAACCTTCTTATGATTGCCAAGTACCTAAAACTCTAGAGTTGTCAACAACCAAACCGTATACCATAGCCACTTATGGAAATTGCAAAATCAAATTAAGAACATCATCTACCCTTGTACTGTGGAACACGACCAAAACTTATCTTAGAGAAAACGTCACTTACAGTTTATTTTTAGTCCACCCCAGTGGGAGTTACAAAAACACCCTTGCATCTGCTTCCTGCTTAAATTCGTAATTGCTGCCAGCGGGCATCTATAGAGAAACTGGCCAAAATTTTACTTGTCACTCTCAACCTTGTGTGCCCTTGTGTTTGCCCAATTACCCTTGAATTCCACCTTACAAATAGTGTCCTCCATTTTGCAACACTCAAATTCTAAGCATCCAAATTTGTGACTGTTTTTTGTACGTGGAGACCAACCTAGGCGCGGCTTAGCTCCTATGTTCTTACCGTTGTGCCACCAAAATTCGAAATGCCGGCTCTCAAAACCGTTGGCATCCATCACCCGAGATCGATAATGGAGTAATTGCTCTCCATTACTGCTCTCCTTCAAACCCCGCTGCAGAGTAGTAAATGCTGGGAGTCGGTGGTTTGCCAAACACCCTAGCCACCTCGGGGCCACTAGGCACTCCTCCACGCCACGCAACTCCTTTCCAACACCATCAAGAGGGCCTTTTAACTCTGTGCGCAGCATTTCTGGCATCTGCTGCCACCAGCATAGGGGCCTTTGGGAAGCTGGTTTACCTAACCTGGGCTGTCTTAGACGACCCCTTTGTGACCCCAAATTTTACCTAATGGTTACACATTACATGGTAAGTTGGAGTGCAAAGTCAATGTTGTGGTTTCTTCCTACTATATACTGTTTCTTAAGGCTTCGAGTCAGTTATTGCTTGAAGCAAGGCGGAGATTCAACTTGTTAGTGCATAAATTGCCATCTTAATTGCTTTTGCAACACGTAATGATGAAGCATGGAGCATGGTTTGTGGAAAAATATGGAATCTTGTCGATTTGGAGCTACTAAGGAATGGAGAAATCACATCATGCTGCAAAGGCGGCTAGTCAAGCATATACATAGCAACGAGGCACCAAGGATTGAACAAGTATCATAGTGCAACAATATCAACCTTGCTACAAAAACATAGAACATAGATGCAGCAAGGCTTCGTCAGTGTTGAGAAGGACGTGTGCGGCAAGGACAGAGGTGGGTGCCTATTGATGAAACAAGTATCTAACAAGAAGTCATTGTTACCTAGCTCGATCCATGGAAGCCAGGAAAGCCAAGACGGTGCGAACTATCAGTTAGGACAGAGAAAATAGGAAGTAGCAAGTATAAACAGAGTAGCTTGATAGGAACTTACACTCTTCATTTTGCCTTAGTAGAGTCGAGTCCCAGTCTCGGTGCTTGGCCGCCATTTTTGTATCAAAGGACCTTAGACTCTTGGAATCCTTGGCGCTGCCATTCTATAAGACTATCTACCCCTTGCTATATTCGCTCTTTTCACCTTCACTCCCTGGTATTCTTGTGTGTGCTTGGTGTTCCTTGTATGAGTTCTTCCCTTAACCCTAACCCGGCCTACTGATCTAGTATTTGCAGTTCTGCTCTGTTACCTTCTACTGTGCATGTACTTGGTTCTCCTTGGGGTTCCGTGAGCAAGAAGTCAGGGGCTCCAACCCTCGTTGGAAGAACCTACTTCCCTAAGTCTTTCCCCTCTCTGTCTCGCCACCTCGTTCCCTTGGACTTTCCACGGTACCAGTCTCTGTTAACGACATGAGTTCGTCAGTTGGGACATCCTACGCCC
The DNA here is from genome assembly GCA_014871385.1 of Ceratodon purpureus. Classification (NCBI taxonomy): domain Eukaryota; kingdom Viridiplantae; phylum Streptophyta; class Bryopsida; order Pseudoditrichales; family Ditrichaceae; genus Ceratodon; species Ceratodon purpureus. The sequence goes on from CM026426.1 coordinate 103,366,604, forward strand.
TATGACCGTGACTCATAACTGGACCCCTTTAAGTCTCCCTCACTCTCTAAGTCCTAACCCTCCTTACACTTCCCGTGTCTTCTAAGCATCTCCATGGTGTACCCAGGCTAACAGTCATTCACACAGGTGATACTATCAATACAACGCTTGCGGCTGCAATGGGAGATCAATCCGCATCACAATGAACTGATGAAGCTTGTCGAAGTAGAACAATAGACTACGTGGGCAACATAGAAGACAATTAAGAGACAAAGTATGGTGAATTCCATGTTATGGATATTAGTTACTACTATTATATTTTGAATTGCCATACATGTAATCAATGCAGACAAGCCCTTTTCTTTTTGTTTTTTGCAAAGTGCTCCTTTATTGACAATTTTCCAAATTATAAAGTAGGATTGGCTGCTCAATTTTTTCTCTAGTTTAACGTGCATGCCACATAATTTCGGATGTGATGGAAATTAAAATAGAAGATAGTGTCAAAAAGTAAAATAGAAGATAGTTTACATAGATGTCACCATCGTCCTTCCATAACAAAAGATTTGTAGCATGGGTTTCTTTTCTTTTTTTAAATTGAAGCCAATTTTTTTTTTACATTATTGTCATGATCTACAACATCGTGATTGAAGCCCTCCCTCATGCAAGCCATATTCTTGATTTTTAATTGATACAAAGTCCAATAAGAATGAAGAGTCACAGCTTGGAATAAGGACTATAAGCCAATATGAATAGTTCATGGATGCATTATAGTTGATGGGTATTCGTTCATAGATGCATTATAATCCGATTCACTAAGATTCTACCATCCATTTTACCACATAATTATGTAGTTAAATTTATTTTTAAACTTTAGAACATTTGTACAGTAATCATTCCATTTTAATCCTTTGATCTCAACCATTGAATCTTCTTGTGCCTGCCGTTCAAAAATGACCAAATATCCAGACAAGTAGCCGTTGCATTAAAAAATAATTCTCTTTTGTCAAAATGGGATTTATTAATGTTTTCTTACATCAAAAATATGAAGCATAATAAAATGATTAAGGACACTTGTAGATATGGTTGGAACAACCTTCATAATGTAGAAATGTAAATTTACTTTGACATTAATCTAGAATTTTACAGTAATTTTCTGAATTTTATTTGGAATTTCATGTAAATTGTTCACAAATCAAGACAAAACTATTTCAAGTTGAGAGGACAATGACAACGAAGGTATGTGAGCTAGGACACCCTTACTTTAATCATGCTCATTTTCAATAATTCATACTCTCCTTTACCTTGTTAGTTTTTTAGTTTGATTTGTCTGATTAAAGTCAAATCATGACTTTCAATTGCATTACCCTTTTATCTTGGACGGTAGCTTTGGTAATTTCAAACTCCTAAAGTGATAAATATATATATATATATATATATATATATATATATATATATATATATTCTCAGAAGGAAGCTTCTTTGACACTTGATGAATGTATCAAGTAAGATGTTTTTTGCAAAAATGAGATTTTCCATCCATCATCTTGATTTTAGGAAATGGCTTGTTGGAAAGTAATGATTTTTATAACTGTTGACCTAACAGCTTACTTTCTCTATAACACTGCTTTGGTGATTTCCATTTTTTTCCATTTAGGCAAGTGCACATCAACATACGTATACAAGCAGGTACTAGAATTTGTTCATTAGAGCAATGACGATTGTGATTGTACAACTTTAGAGTGAGTATGCCATCTCCTGAACATCCTTCAGCTTCATATAAGTGGCTTCAAATCTGGATCTTGATCAACAATAACTTTGCCGTTCCATTGCGCAACCCAAGCTAAATCAAAGGTCAGCTCACACGCGAGGCAAATGTATGTGGAAGCAGCATCGATTATCTTTGCAACGCATACAGAATAGAAGAGGCAGCCGCAAGCACCAAGGATTGTTGCATTTGCAACATACCCTTTGTTGCAAGGAGGGCAAATTTCATTTAATACTGTTAATTCAATTGCGGGTACTGGCTGGTTGACTAGAAACTTGAAGACATGTCGCGTGCGCAGAATTAAATCATGGCGCCTTACTTTTCACAACGCCATCACTGCCTTACCAAGTACGTCCTGGGCCGTGTCGTGAGCTGCTACCGCTTCGTCAAGTGGCTCATCTGCTTCTGTAAGCGTGTTCACGGAGTCTAGGGCAATTATGTGTCCCTCCTGCATCTCCGTCAACTTCACCAACAGAGCTGTTGTTGCTTTAACCTGCTCCTTGTATTGGATTAAAGTTCCTGTACAGAAGATTCTTTGAAGCTCCTTCTCCATGTTGGTATACTCTACTTTGATGTTGGCTATGTCGTCGGCAGTGCTCTTCATCAAGCTCTCCATTGCATCATCATGTTGCAGCGTTATTGCTTGAAGCGCCTCAGATGTTTTTGCCTCCGCTGTCCAAGCATCGTCAATGACCTTCTGTGCTGCACTGACCAAAGCAGGCACATTGCAATGTGCTAAAGCGCCACTTGTCATCTCCTTCACAATTCCGCATAGGCCTTTGATTTGTTGACGCAGAGTAACTCGTCTAAACTTGAGTGGGTTCTTCTTTGCATTTGCGAGGCGCTTGAAATGACGAGCTTTGGCATTTGCAACCCAATTAACCTAGAAATCGTGGACAAACGTTGCATACATTGACTTCAAGAAGCGCATGGCAAAGTACGAATTGTCAGAGCAATTTCCGTAGACTTTGTAGTGGAACTGAAGAAACAACTGCGCCTCCTCCTTGTCGGTGCAGTTTGCAACCTCATATTGATTTGGCTAAGCATTGATTCTCCAAACCTGCTTGACTGTTGCCTATGTGATTTATGAATAGGATTTGGAGACGTCGTCCACCAATAGGCCTTGGTCGCATATGCCAATAATGTTGCAGAAGAAGTGGTGGTCATATTCAATGTTGCGGCCACTTAGCGCAGGCGCCGCCGCCAACAACCTGTCCTGTAATGCATGCAGAATCCCCGCGAGGTCAAATGGGGAATTAGACGCGAAGCTAGCAACTTTGTACGCCGCATCAAGTTTGTTTAATTCCTCCTCCGGACTTTTGGCATCTCCCTCTTCTTCAACCATGGGCGTGTTTAAGAGTCTCAATATTGATGGGCTGCCTTGTCCAAAATTTTACTTCTTCTCGTACACCATGGTGTCAACGTGTAATATCCTTTTCCTGAATACGATTAATGCAAACTATTAGATTGAAGCACGAAGCACAGTGCAAGCACACTTGAAGAAGACTTGAAGCATGAAGCACACCTGAAGCAGCCTCGAAGTACAAGCACAAAGTACATACAATTTACACGGCAAGCTAAAATCTAAAGATACTCAATGATGCGCGAGAGGAATAAACTAGTGTCTGCCATTTGTTATGATTGGTTTCCAGGTTTGGTTATGTGCTATGCATTGAAGGTACAAATTAATCATTAGCAATGATTTTTTTGGCATAAAATGGGGATCACTAAATACGAGCAAGGCATTCATGAATTAAGCAAAAGGAAAGCATGTCACATGTTATTAACTATATAAGAGATTAGTAATTGATAGGTTGATGTTGCGGGGTAGTCAAATTAAATACTCCGGAATTGTATAATGAGACTCTAGACAAGTTTCTCACCAAATCTGAATGCTAAAGTAGCAATGTTAAGTTGTTGAAACAAATGGTTAAAGTACCAATTTTTTTTTCAAAATGAACAGGCTTCAATTAACGGTGTAATAATAAGATATTTATAAAATAAAACTTGAGGGAGCCAAAAATTAAATAAATCCCTTCTTTAAAAGCGTGCACAAAAATGGGAAAGACGTTGAAAACAAAACATTGAGTGAATTTGTTCATCAACTCAAAGTAGACAATGAAAAGTATGGACAAGAAATTGACGTTGTACATCATATTTTTGGCATCTTAGATCATCTAAAAGCCAGAAATTATAAATTATTGGTGTTGAAGGTTTCATTTTTTGTAGGATGAAGGTATAAGATACAAGCAACAATAGGATCTTCTTTTACTACTATATGAGATTATTAAACATTTAACAAAATAAACTTAAAATTTGGATAATAGAGCCACTTCTTGATGTCTCTAATTAACTACTTAGATTGTTTTAGCTCTTACATGCGTTCTTTATTAGTTAATTAAATGAAACACCCAATTTTTGACACAATTGTGTATCAAGTAATTTCTATCCCACCTTTTCCTCATAGCCTGAATCCATTTAATTTTTTGGTTGACTAAATTCTAAATCAACATATTCTAATATGCATTCATTCATCTACATATGGATACTTACAATCATAAAAGCACACATACATCTATAACAATCACACATGTAATCATATATCCATAGATGGCCACGTGTGTATGAATGAATATAAATATATATATATATATATATATATATATATATATATATATATATATATATATATATATATATATATAGATGTATATAAACTTTTGTGTATATATATGCCATATTTAACTATTTCTGGACTATTCATTGAATTATGGACTATGGATCGTCCAGAAAAAGCAAAGGAAAATGAAAGGGGCTTAGTAAAACCATGCCCCACTCTTATGAATACTGTATTATTTGAATGATTGGATCAGGAGATCTTCCGATATAGAGTTGTTCCAAGACGGGGAAATGTGTGGACTAAGTAATGTATAGAACATTGTATGATTTGCAAGTCCATGGATCAAGAGATCTTCCGATATAGTGCTGTTTCGGAAGAACAAATGTATGGACAAAGTAATGTAATGAATAATGTGTGTTTTGCAAAACCATGGATAAGGAGATTTCCCGTTATAGGTGTCTTCCGGAAGAACAACAACCATCTCACAATTGCACGAGTGAAATGGTATGGACAAACTAAGTAATATAACATTACAAATAATACACATAGACCGATGATGGTGAAATAGTCATTTACATTACAAAAACGGGTTACATAAATATGAGGTATTGTCATGAAAGTCATTCGAATGAACGGTGCCATATTATTACCACTAATACATTGTAGTACATAGGGACACGGGATTGTAAGCAACTCACTGTATGTACTGTCTATTGTTCTACTCTACTGGTGTACCATTGCCGAAGTGATCTCCTACATAATTCCCCATCCATGGGAGTTTTCAAGAGGAACTCAGTAACGGAGTCATAATGAACCAAATCCATAATGAATGGAAGTAAGGCTGTGCCGACGTCTGGTATGACGTTTCACGGATTAGGTAGGTGCATTTCAACCTTCCAAGGAGTCGGGAAATACAGGAATGATTTTCATTCATTACATTCTTCCATTCACAATCATCTACCATGAGAACCTTACCCGGTTTGCAAAACCTGCGAGTTTTTTTATCCATACGAAGTCGTTGCAGGAACTTCTGGAAGAATGGATAAGGCTTCTGTCAAACACACTTGTCCTGACCATACACAAAAATTAACTGCGATCTAAGCTCCAGTGGAAGCAGATGCGCTAAGACAAGGTCCAAGCGGGATGGGTGCATACATGACCATATTCCGACATGGAAATCTTGAAGAAGCTTTCGAAAGAACGGTCGAATTCCAGGACGGCAAATGACATTCCCTAAGTCCAGCAACGGCGGGCTGAATCCTTTATAATCCTCGAAGCACAGGACGCCATTAACCGAGAGAATTATCGCCTTCTGCACAGTTGAAATACAAATATCAGGACATTTCTACAGAGACTAAACATCCGGGGATCTTCCGATGTTTGTAAATGACGTATTCGCTAACATAGTTCATCGGGGGATATCTTGATGGCGCATCCCAACGCCATGGCACACAGAGGTGGTCAGACCATGTCTTGAAAGAGTATTACCACAGCAAAGCGATTTTAAAACAAAACAAATTCAAAATTACAAAACTCCATTGCATTTAGGAAGACAAATGCAAATTTTAAAAAACTTGGTTAGTTTCATTTTGCTATCAAAGATGAGGGAGCTACAGCTTCATTACATGGTCATGTGAGAGAATGTATGTGTTGACAATAAGAACTCTGAATAAAATGAGTGTTCCATAATCCAAAGTCATTTGTACTAAACTACAATCTTCGCTTCATTACATGGTCATGTGAGAGAATGTATGTATTGACAATGAAGAACTGTGAATAAAATGAGTGTTCCAAAATCCAGAGTCAATTGTACTAAACTACAACGCCCCTCAATATCTTCACTGCCAAGTCCGACGATCGGTCCATGGGTAACTGATCAAACGGAAGCGGGGCCTGTTTCACATACTCTGTGACAACTTCGCCTGATTTGAATAGACCCTCCAGCCACGGTTGTAGCGTCATGGTAATAAACCTATCCCTATCATCCCCGGACCAGGTTGGGGGGTGGACAGCGTTAGGAGGATCGTTGAGAAGGTTCTTCTGTGGACTATCATCCACTAGTAGGACTTCCTCAACAGACTCCAATCCTAGCAACTTAGCGAAGACACGTTTCACATACTCTGTGACAACTTCGCCTGATTTGAATAGACCCTCCAGCCACGGTTGTAGCGTCATGGTAATAAACCTATCCCTATCATCCCCGGACCAGGTTGGGGGGTGGACAGCGTGAGGAGGATCGTTGAGAAGGTTCTTCTGTGGACTATCATCCACTAGTAGGACTTCCTCAACAGACTCCAATCCTAGCAACTTAGCGAAGACACGGAGATCCTTTAGAAAGAACGGCTTGTTAGGTTTTGACGACTCTACGTATGACGAACGTATGCAATTGTTCTGGCTAAGAACCTGCACATTTGGCAGCTTGAAGGAGGTGCCCTGAAGAACAACATGAAGAGTTTGAGGTACATTCTGAGCCGCGATGCTGGTCCAAAAGGCTACCATTGCATGATGAGAAAGCCAGTTCAGGAATTCCTGGCAGCCAGGTCTGATCATTATAGGGCGCTTTTTTTCCTTGACAAAATTCCTACGGGGAACGAGAACCCCGTTTAAGTCTAGTACAACCAAATACCTTCGACCGGGTACCTTTCCGATCACCTTTGCTGGAACGGAGGATGGGAGAGGGGGCCCTGGAAAATGCAACAAAAAAAAGGTCTCATTAGAATTCAGCATCGGGAAATCCCTTAATACAGATGTCCACTGTAAACAAGTCTCATCAACATTCAGCATCGGGAGATCCCTCGATATAGATGTCCACTGAAAATATGTCTCATCAGAATTCAGCATCGGGAGATCCCTCGATACAGATGTTCACTGAATTCCTCGAGCATCTACGGGAGACACTACACGATCTACACATGTCCAATGTGAGGACATGAAAACTATTACGTGGGTAAAACAAGTCTGTGGATATACATATCAGTCCTACAATTAGAGTCCGACTAGATACCTTTCGCACTGTCGTCCGAATTCGGATCTTGGACTTCCGATGAAATGCCCACCGTCTTAGACGTCGGCATCTGGTAAAGGTTTTTTTTCAAAGTTATTAGTAAATGGAATGGTATCATTATAGTCCTTGTAAACGAACTCGTGAGCCTGTCTAACTGCTTCAATATACTTACCACCGCGAGAGGGTGGGGTGTAATTCCCTCGCTGGGATATGTGCTGCCTTACTTGTTTGTCCAGACTAGCAAGAATTCCTGCTAGAGTGCTTTCTCCCTTAGCCTCTCTCTCAGCGCCGGTGCCTTTTCCCTTCCTTGACTCTCGTTCCGGAGCTAGGCCCAATCTTACCCTTGCCTCGTGTGGCCGGGGGGGCCGATGTTGCATGCCTTTACATCGTCGCACACCAGGGCTTCCGCGTCGCATGTCTTCTTCTCCGGGCTGAACGCGTCTAAATCCTTCAGAGTGTCGTCAACAACATCTTCGTTCATGTCAGGTGCCAGAGGGGGAGACTGATGGGTCTCCTCGGGAAATGTACTCGGAGGCGGGGGGCTGGATGGGATCACAGTAGGAGCGAGGGACTGCGAACTGTGATGAGTGCACTCCTCAGTTACGGGGGGTGATGGCTTGGATCAGGTGCAGTGCCTTCTATCATCGGGATATCTCCCGATGGTGGGATGCTCCGTGCATGGTGAGTATCAGCTACTCCTCCCTCAGTCTCCCGGCTGCCCTCTGAACTGGTTGCTGTAGGAATTCCTGGTCCCGATTGCTCAGTCTTCAAGCTATAATCAAGGGCATCTGAATCTGGAAACCCTGCCCACTCATTGTTCAGTAAATCGCCCTCAGCTGTGTCCTTAGCTGTTGGTGACTTGTCTGTTTTGGCCTGCTCTGCTGCTCTGGCCTCCTCCTCTTCCTTAAGTTGGATCTCCTTCAAGGCCTCCAACATAGAGTTCCTGAGTCGCTCCTCCTCCTCCTAGTCTTCTCTGGTCCTGGCCTTCCTTGGTTCTCGTACCTTGGACTAGTCTTCAATTGGAGGTAGTCCTACCTTCTTCCTTTGTGCTCTAGTCATGCTAGCCACGTTCACCTAGTCCTCGAGATCCTCCAGTAGTTCTATCTCTACATTATTGACCTGATGGTCTGGTTTATTGGTTCCCTCGTCCCCTTGTGCTCGGAACTAGTCCCACTGGGCCTTCAGAGGGCAGTTCCAACTCCTGTGCCCTGTTCCCCCACACAAATAACAACATTCAGGCTTGTCACCATAACTTCATTGTTGGCCATTACCTGCTCTGGGGTTAGATGACCTCTGTTACCCCTGGTTGTAGTTACTGTTGTAGGTGGCTGTTGGCTTTGGGTCAGACACCTCATTCACCCCTACTGGTTCATCTCCTTCTTTCTTCATACTTGGTCCTCTCTGATTTCCTGGGTTGTACCAGCAATTAGCATCGTCATGGCCCATCTTCTTGCATGTGCCACAGATTCGCCTAGGGGCATCTTGACCTGGTTCCATCCTAATCACAGTTGTTGGCTTACTTGTGGTCTCCACCTTCTTGACTTCAATCTTGGTTGGCTTACCACTAGAATCGGTGCAGTTTTCTTCACACCTCAGAGCAGCATCCACCAACTTTGTCATGGTCTTGACAGGTGCAATACTCGTTGTAATCTTGATGTACTCCAATAAACCTGCCCTGAAATTAGTAATCCAAAATCCCTCTCTAGGATCTGACTGCAGACACTTGATCAGGGTCATATACCTGTCATAGTAATCCTGCACCGTCTCCCTATCTGCCTGCTTGAAGGACTTCAACTCCCTGTAAACTGCTTCATCAGTTGTCTGATCCCCGTACCTCCTCCTGAAGGCAGCCTTGACCTCCTCCCATGAGCAATAGAGATGACTCTCTAGAAAATTCTCATACCAGACTCCAACCTTATCGAGTAAGGTGGTACCCATCAGGTTGATGATAACCTGCTCATCAGTTTCCTCATTGTGCCACAAGGTGCGCTCAAACTGACAAATATGAGCATCAGGATTTGTACCTTCTTTGTACTTGGAGTATGGCAGTGGCTTCCTATGTGCCATACTGACTGGTCCTAATACTAGAAGTCCGACTGGTCCTCGAGCTGGTGGATAGACTTGTGGTACGCCTTGTCTGCCCACTGGAGGGTAGACTGGTAATACCCCTGGTGGATACGCTGGTGGAATGCCTGGTCTTCCGACTGGTGGGTACACTGGTGGTACCGGCTACTCTGGATAACTGCTGGCCGGAGAGGCCATTGGTACTCCGATTCCCATTGATGGTCAAGTCCCAATTCATGTTCCTCCAACTGCTTCTGGTGGTCTTCGAAACCCTGTACCTATACTGGGGGCTCCTGTTCCTATGTCTATTCCTTCTCCTGGCGAGTACCTCAACTGGGGTACCTCTGGCTAGTATAGATCACCAGTCAGGTGATCCACACAGGACGTTGCTGCTCCTCCTCCTGGCAATGGACATGCTAGTTGAGTCAGGGTTGGAAGTGGCTCTCTGCTAGTCCCTAGAATACAGTGGTTGCTTGAACCGGTACTCCCATTACCTCTGCTCCTCCTGAAGGACCAGCTCTTCCACCCTGTAACTCACACTATTCATATCCTCGCCACAGGTTCCCCTTCTACTGAGCCTGTAGCTTCTCGCTTTCTTCCCTCAAGACCTCCTGCCACGAGGGAGACTTGTATAGGAGCGGAGAGCGGAGAGCGGAGAGCAGAGAGCGGAGATTTGGAGAGCAGAGAGCAGGAAATGGGGTCTGGAATCTAAAAACAGTATTTTTTTACTAAAATTAGACACTAAAATTAGAAATTTAGAATATTTTGAGAATATTCTTTGACTGTTACCTATTAAAAGCTGTATTAAAGACCTATGACCGTGGAATTTTTTAGAATATTCAGGGAACTATACGACATTTTGATCCTATTACCGTTTTATTGTTTTAAATATTTTTGGTGGTGGATAAAAAAATTGACACATTCCTGTGAATTTCTGCTTGTTATTGATCCCATTTCGTCTGAATGTTTGTGTGTGGTGCAATGTCCGTGATCTTAGGGCGCCAAGTCAATGCCTTAAGATATTTAAGTTCAAGGTGAGAGGAATGTCTTCTTCATTTCCGCCTTCTTTTTGTTTTGTGTAAGGGACACTTCTGTTTTGTACCGATCCTCGATTATGGAGGACATCGAGGTGGTTGCTGTTTCCCTTGGTGATGTTGTGTGCCCGTTTCAACCTTACGTGGAGGTTGAGGGGGAAGACGAGCTGTTTGAATGCGGCAAAGCACTTACACTTTCGGTGGTCGTGGATGATGGAGTAGAGTTGGAAGGATTCCCTTCAGTGTTACAAGATCCTAGGGAGATCGTAGTGGTTGAGGACAAGGAGGAGAGGCCGTTGCCAGCTCATGCATACTCTAAGGTTGGAATGATCCCACCCGGGACTTATTCTAGGGAAGCACTTAGAGGGTCAAGTGGAAGGAGTCCATTGTTGAAACGTCTCTACCTAAGAGGATTGTCAAGAATGAGACCCAAAGTGGACAAGAATGTAGCTTCTCACGTAGTAGAGTCTGATGTTGGTGGATATGCTGAGAATGCAAAGGAGCAAAGCTAAACGCATTTCGTTCATAGAATGAAATAGCTATATGCAGCAGTTTCTTGGTTGATTTAAAGTGATACCCTACTCTAATAATTCCGTGCTTAACGGGGTTTAGGGTACAAGTGGTCGAATGTAGTAATGTTACATGCATTGCATTATTAGTTGGACCAATTACTAGGCGTATCAATCAATGTGAATAGTAGGACTCTATGTATTAAAAAAAACAATACAAATATGTATTGCTGATTCGATACAGAGAATAATTCAAATAGCAACTACTATGCAATTTAGTTGCCACCGTCCACGTGAAAGAACATGGACTAAAAATAGCTTGCCCCATAGTTTCTTGCTAAAGGGTGTGTCAGGATTCCGCTTTCAAGAAGTATCTTGACCTCGTTGAAGCTTTAGGTAGGCGCGTGGATGAAAAGGTTGGCGTCGGGATCACGGTTGCAAACCTTCAATAGGATGAAGTAGACGTGCTTACAATACGAGAATTGGACCCGCCAACGAAACTTAGTCATGGTCTTCCAAAATGCTGGGCAACTGCAACCGGGGTTGGAGCTGATGGTGATCTAGTAGTGCGTGACATTAGGTGGAATGCCGGAATCCAACCCTATGATGCAACCATGGCCAGGATGAGGTATCATGGTGACAGAACGGAGGCGAGCTCTGAAGGTGTCGGAGGAGCCCATGGAAAGTCGCTGCGGCGGATTAGGGCGAGTGGCAGTGCGCTTCACCATCTTCCCGTCTCTCTTGCCTGGGTAGCGGTCAGCATCTGCAGGAACTGGCAAGGAACTTAGATTTGCAGGTGGCGGAGCGGAGGAGAGGAGGCGTCGTGGGGAGACCGGCCTCTTCTGCGGGAGCTGGAATCCAGCCGCCTCTAATGCACGAATTTCTGTGATGTCCAGGTTTGTCCCGAGCTTGACAGGCCACACGGCTGGAATTGGAGGCATCTCCTGGGTTGCAGAGTACTTAGCAACCCACTTGCGCCTTGAGCCCTTCACGCACATTTCCATGTCGTCAGAACAGAAGAAGAATTCAGACCTCTCCAAAGTGTTCCGGCGGATGTTGGTCGAACTTTAGTGTAGGTTGGTGCAGCAGTAGCGTTCACGTTCGTCACAATTTTCTCCGTACATTCCTTCTTAGTGACAGCTCTCTGGGCCAAGCAGCACTTTGCAGAAGTCCTCAACAATCTTGCGATGTGCCATTCCTTGACGTCAACCTTGGTCTCCTGAACTGCATTCACCTAGCGGATCCCGATCTCATTTCGTAAAGTCTCCGAGATTGTCACGGCAACCTCTGTAGGAGACTGGACTTCGTCGACCTCCGTGTCATCTTTGGTGTCATCCTCAACAATGATGGGCATCTGGGAGGTCCAAGCCCCGACGTTACGACCAGGGGCTTTTGGATGGGAGTAGTTTACCTTGTCCGGACGGTGAGATTCTTCCTGAGCTCCAAGGGGTAGGTCGGGCTTCCGCTTCATGGATCCAAACACTTCCTCTCCAGCTAGGCATGGCAGACGTGTGCAGAACTCGTCTGCTCCAGGCATCTCTAACATGGGGTCTTCAAGCACATGCGGTCTCCCTATCAACTTCGCCCTGCGCTCTGCCGCTCTAAGCTTCAGTTCCTTCTTGGATGGACCCGTCCCTCCAACTTCCCCTTTCAGAAACTGGTAGAAGTTGACAACTTGAAGAAACGCCCGAACGTAGTCATCAACTGTAGCCACGTAGAGGTCGCCGCACTTGTTACCAGAGGACTGAAGCCATTTGCTGTGAACGGTTTCAGCAAGGTTACACGTAGGCATTTCTGCAAGTTCTTCCTCGGTAAATTTCTGTACATGCAGGGGCTGTAGTGGTTAGATGTGGTTCGGCATTTAGTATGGTGGGGGTAACTGCGAAGTAGAAATAGGAGTGAATGAGTAAGGGAAAAAAATAAGGTACCTCAGTCATCAAGCCGCCCCACTGGCGAAATCTGAAGTACCAGAAACAGAGCCAGAGCTCCAATCTAGCTAGGGCCTTCTCTGAGACAGCTCCAGTAGAAACCCAACAACCTTTAATTGCGAGGTAGAGAGTATCCGCTTCCTCCATTGTTTTCGCTGCGCGGTAATGCTGGCACATTTTCTTGTGTTGCTCCCACAGTTCTTTAGAGATATTCTTCTCAGTGTTATTGACCATTGACTGCGTCCAATGGAATAGACAGGTCCTCTCCCGATCCTCCATACGGTCCTCCTTCTTCCCTCTCCCGTACACGATCCGTACTCCATTCCAGTTGGCCTGTGCGATGTCCGCCATGAAGCCCTTGAAGTTTGGCGCTGCAACGCCATTCCTCTCCATGACAGCATTTAGGTTTCTCCAAAACAGGATCTGGGCGTCGCAATCGTCGGACATCATGTCACAAGTAGCAATCGTCATGACCCGGCAGTACGTGGAGTCGTACACATGGCATGCCAATGTGGTCCAATCGCGAACCCGCTTTCACGTGGTCAAACATCACCCAGGCATTCTAGAGATCACCGCCGGGCTGCATCCTGGACACGATGTCAACACCGCTTCCGGGACCCACTGCCGACATCTTGAACAGGAACACCTTGTCCAGATTGGCCCTTTGGCCAGGGAATTTGTTCTCTTGGACATATGCCCAGAGACTGATTCCACGCAGCTTTGTCATGGCATCCATAACTTCGTAATTCCTCAACTGACGGCATGACATTACCTTGTTGCGAATGTTCGGAGATGCTATGTCCTTGCACCTGTCAAGGACTGGAATAAGCTCATCCATAGTGAGTTTCTTGGGAGGTGCATCCTCCGGTTGTAGCAAGTAATTCCCGATTAGAACCTTGCTCGCCTCCAGCACGACAGAGCTCTTCGTTGCTCGAGGTGTGTTTTTGACCTGTTCTGATGTCGTAGCACGGTGGTAACGTATTCAGTTAAATAACCTAAATAACGCGTAACACGCTAAAACCGCGCCAAGTTCGTTCCCACGAAGAACCTGCGGCTGTAAACACAACTGAGAGAAGAGATAATCTAAAAGAAACACATAAAAATCCCAAACACAAACCCAAGAAACACCCAAGGCCACAAAATCTAAGGGATAGAGAAATCCCAGATACTACCTATTACGGAAAATTCCACTATCCAAAGGTGGAAAGTGGAACACTATCTACCCCCAAAGACTACAAGAAACCTACCTTATCTTAACACAATCTACAGGTTCAGAATTCCGACCCTAGAGCCCATCACTATGTACACAGAAACATCCCAGAAGACCCATCGTAGTTAGCTACTCTATGACAGCATCTCCGGGATTACTAGTGGAATCTTTACTGCTGCTCCACTTTTCCGTCACCAACCGACTTCCGTACCCGGAATAATTCTAGCGGTTTAAGCTAGAATGCTCAAAGAGGCTTTGTAGTTATTTCCGGGGATTTCGCCCACTGATTTGTCAGGGTTTTCTCCCTACTTCACGTACTCCTACACTAATACTCCCTCCGCCTGGTGTTTCGATGGGGGCAGCCTTCTCGCGGAAAACTGTCCCACTCAAGTCTCGTACCACTCCCCCAGAAGGGGTGGAAATGCGGAAGTGGGCCACTACCCTCACAACGGGTACAAATGCTGTGTTCCGCAGGTCACACAGAGTAGGGCCACGTTTCCACGTTTCCGATGTTGGGGTGGATTGTGGAAATGGTGAAGCTCAAATCCTTGTACCGAAGTACCCCCTTCGAATCCCCAAGTATCCTCGAGCCGGAGTACACCCTCCGCACCCAAGTCTGGTATCTGCCACTTCCACTTTCCGCCCTCTCCTCCTTTCCACCCTTAGTGTTCCTCCGTCTAACACCTTCCGCACAGGGGGTGATACCGAACCGATTAAGCAAGTACACCAATCCTAAACAGGGGCGGCTGCTAGCTCACCAAGTACCCCCTTGCATGAGAGCAACGGCTTGAATTAGGGATGTTTAAAACTTGCTTAATAGAGGCTCACAGCCCGAACTGACCTAACACGGAATACTAGCCTAACTAACCTACACAGCGTTTATGGGGACCGGTGCAAACTCGGAAACAGCAAGAATGGGAAGGAGGGACCACTCACTTTGCTCATGCACTCAAGAAAACAACTCAAGACAAATGTGGAGTAAAACATAAAGCCTGAATTGCACAAAAGAACACAAACATCGCAAAATGGTGAGAGAAAACCCCAAGGGTTCTCCCTTTTAAACTACTGAGCCACGGGCCGCGTGATCAGAATCACGGGCCACGTGGCAGCAGGTTGACTTTCCGCTACCCGAAGAGCCAAGGCCCGAAACTAGGAAAAAGACAAAAACAATAAAGTCTAACTTCACCTAACTACCCTGGTCTACCTACCACGACTACTTGCATCTGAAGCTTCCT
Organism: Ceratodon purpureus; assembly: GCA_014871385.1. Taxonomy (NCBI): domain Eukaryota; kingdom Viridiplantae; phylum Streptophyta; class Bryopsida; order Pseudoditrichales; family Ditrichaceae; genus Ceratodon; species Ceratodon purpureus. Next base: position 103,381,952 of record CM026426.1, read on the forward strand.
ACCAAAAATATCTCCTAAATAGAGTCCTAAGATCTACCCACTGCCCCTCTTCTTCCTCTCCTTGGCCTCCATCTTCCTCAGCTTCCGCTTTTCCTTGCGGCCCAGCTTATCTTTCGCGGCCACTGAGGCTAGTGGCGGTCCAACTGTCGCATCGTGGCCAAGTGGGCCTGAGATCTCGGCGGCGCGCTCCCTCAGTTCCGAGGAATCCGGCGCAAGTGGGGCTGCCAGCTGACTGACTTCCGGCTGCCGCGGACCACGTGGCTGAGTGGCCGGTGTCACTTGCTCCTTCTCCGAGAAAAGTGGCGGCGGGTTTCTAGAAACTACCTGGAAAGTCACTGAAGGGCTGGCCGGTGATGCCTCTGCCACGTGGCCGCTTCTCAGGGTCTCCTTATCGCCGGCGGAAATAGCCGGGGTGGAATTCAGATCCACTGTCACAGGGGCAGAAACAGGGTCCGGGGCAGTAATGTCCGTAATATACTCTTCTTCTCCCGCTGCTTCGGTTTCCGCTTCTGCCCTTGTGCCTCCCGGGGTCTTCTCAGCTGAACTCGAGGAAGTCTCCTCATCATCCGAAGACTCATCTGATGACGGGAACAGCTGATCCAAAGTAGCCACCAGAGTCCTCATTGCTCTTAGGGCCGCGTCCATCTTGCTCCCCTGATCCATAACAAAGGGAACCAACTTGGTCCCGGAGACGTGGCCCGCGTTCTTCAAATCTGCATCGAACATCTTGGCCTTGAGCCATACATCTCCGGGGACTCCCACGGTATCCATGACCTTCCTTGTGACGCTGGCTGCCTCCCTCATCTGTTTCTGGAGCTCCTTCTTCTCTGCCTCTACCTTCGCAAGCTTCTCCAAGACCTTCCGATTTTCCGCCGTGAGTTGGTCCACCTTCCCTTCCAGCTTCCGCTCGTGGCGCGGATCCTGTACCGCTTCCCGGACTGCTGTCACTAAGGTATCCCGCGGAGGATTCCCTACTATTGCTCCCAACTGCTGGAGCTGAACCTCATTAACCCTCCACCTATCTCTTACCCCCTCCAGGTCGCGGATGATGGCATCCAGTGACACTTCCCCTCTGGGCTGACTGTCCGTTCCAACTTCCACTACTCGGGTGGCGGACCTGGTCCGCGTTGCAGGTGTCCCTTCCGTCGTTTTCCTCTTCTTTGCCGCTGGCTGCTCCTCGGTACTGACCTCTATAACCTCCTCTTCCTTTGATTCGTCCGGGCCGAGGTCGGGTTCCGAGTCAGTGGTCTGCAATTCCCTCATGATCTGGTGGCCCGCCCACTGGACCGTCTCCTCTTCCGTGAGCAGGTTTCCGTGCTCGTACAGGTGGTAGAGGAAAGGCCCAATGTATGAGGGCTTCCCACGCTTGGTGGCCGTGTCCAGCTTGTGTACCACCTCCCCTATGATACTCCCCCAGTCCACTACCCTCTCCCCCGAGAAGGAGAGAAGAATAGTAGTGGCTAGGGTGAGAGTTACATTGTAAGGCTTCTCAGGGCTCAGTATCGGCACTAGGAATGCCAAGACCCTCCTCTCCCTCTTGTCCTTACAGTCCTTCACATAATACCCATACTTCGCATCCAACTTCTGGGCAAACTTACCTCTGGTACAGTCGTCTTTCTTGGATGCCATGCCCTCACCTCCGGTTGGAAACCCGTAAACTCCTGTCCAGAGCTCCGCACTCCATCGATCGGGCCGCCCCCGCACAGTAGTCGCGTACCGCGGATCCACCTTCCCGGTAGTTAGTTCCTTCACCATAGCCTCGCTCCGCACCCTCCAGGACTTCTTCAATAAACCACCGCAGCCCATCCTCTTAAGGTCCTCCTCTAGGTCACGGCCCTCCTCTGCATTGTTGGGGATACCCACGTGGATCTTTCGGAGACCCACTGTCCCGTCTTGGCTTCGCTTCTTGGGCTGTGCGGCCATGGCGTCCCACTGTCGGTGCGTACTTCTAACCCTCCGGCTCCTCAGTCGCGGTCGGCGCTCCCAATCCTCCGCTTTCTGCTTGGTGACTGCTCCGCAGTGCCGCGATCCCCCTGTCGGTGCTGTCCACCTTGCTTGGGCGGCGCCGCGGCTAGGGTTTCCCACCTCAGGCTGCTACCGACTACCACTAACCCGAGCTCCCTTCTAACACTATGCCGCGACCTAGGGTTTCTCCACACGACGTGCTGCCTACTGTGGCTGCGTCTCGACTACCGCTACCCCTCTAAGAGATGCCTCAATTCGGCGCTGTCCGCTGTCGGTGCTTCCCGCCTCCAGCGTTATCCGCTACCTGCCAAAAGTAATTTCTACAGTGCGCTCCGCCTCTCTCGGATCCCACTAGTTTCTATCCCTCACCCTAGGCGGCCGCTACCGACTACTACTCACATCTCTCCTCTAAACCCTCACCTCAGAAAGATGGAAAGAGAGAACTCCTCTCTCGAAGGAGGGGCTTCTAACCCTAGCCGCCGGTCCGATATCCGGGTCGAAACCCGGGATGGGTGAGATCCGGGCTTCTGCATGGGCCGGGTATCACCTTTCCGCTTTCTACCTCTAAGTTTCCACCAAAAGGGCGGAAATCTAACTATCTCTAATTACTACTTTTTAACATATTTAACTATTTTTATTTTTCCTTAATTTCTATTTCTATCATTCTAATCTAATGTCTACAATTAATTCTAACTAACTATAACTTCTATCCTTTTTAACACTTTTAATCTAAAAACATAGACAAAACAATAATTCATGGAAAGTCGTGACACGACATCTGAGATCAAACTATTGATCTCATCCTTTGAATCTCTGTAGTCGCCAACCTTAACAGGATGATCGTGAGTTTCAAGATGGATACACGTCCTGGTTTGGTTGACTGTACCAGACACATAAAAAATTTGGGCCCCACAGGTAGCAATGCAGGCGGGGGGTTCTTTGCATACCTTGCATACAACCGTGGAATCTTTTGGTGGTGGCATGTTCACACTGAAGGCTTGGAGTGTGCAGCCGTCGAACTCGGTCTTGTTCACGTCACGAATCCGGGGCCGGCGTTCGAGAAATGGGCACTCTTTGTTGTTGCAGCGCAGCCATCCGAAGCAGCTGGAGGACCGAAAAGACAACCCCAAGTCGTTGGTGATGTTCGTGGTGATGGTCTTCGTCCAGACGTGGCCGTTGTACCGTTTGTCCATTCCTTGCATGGACTTTGCTTGCGACCGTGATGCTCCTAGTGCGGCAGGGGGCAACTCGAAGAGAACTGGTCCATCAAAAACGGCAGGCAAGTACCCTACTCTCTCGTGTCGCATTCTTGAGTAATTTATTTTTTTCAAAACGTTCTTACTACCAGGTCTCTCGGCAAGTTTGCGAAGTGAATCGACAATACTTATAGTACTATTCTCTGAAATTTGAGAGGAACTGGAGGACTTTATTAGAGGGGGGACTGCGGGCCTAGACTTCGCAACGTCCTGCGTGACAGGAGGGGACGACATAGCAGGACTAGTGTCCTCATTTGAAGAGAGGGTGATGACCGGAGTTTGAAGTGAAGCATCGACGCCAGACTCGACTTTGACTTTCACGTCTCGAGGAAGCGGAGTCCAAACAGTGCAAGTAGAGGAGCGACGGGGAGTAAGAATCTCTGTAGACGTCTGCATCTGAGATTCTATAAGTCCATGAACTCTATATGTCCCAGGATACAAGTGCCAGTACAAAATTCCATCTTCACCCCTCTCGGACATCTGACCTAGAGTGTGAGTGACCTCAATTGTTATTTCATCAAAAATCTCCTCCTCGACCCTGATTGTATCCTCTCTAAAAGTGAATCTCATACTTAGGTGCTGGGAGGACACGCTAGCCATACCATCGGCAGTGGTATGAAAGGAGAGGAATTCCAAAGCCGTGAGCGAACAGGAGGACCGTGCCTAGGACTTCTTGAGGAGCTGCGTACGCCATAGTGAAACGTAGAGTTAAAGGATATGACACTAATCGAGTGAGATGCACAAGAATGAGAGACTAAAGAGGTCGAGTACAATGATTATATACAGTTCTGGTTGCATCTTAGTAAATGAATCTGAATCACGAGTAATGGAAGTTAGTTAGGCTGTAAGTAACAGAGTTAGTTATCCTGGCGCCGTAATGAGAATTTAAGTCTTGTTATATCAACTCATGTCAGCACCATTTTAGATCGTGGTTTGATTTTTGTTCAAGAGAGCATGTCTAGGATTAGCTTTAGCCGTCAATTCATTCTAGAATTTTGGCCACGCCCTCAGTGATGGGTGACTCTTTGTCATCAACCCTATTAAAGTGGAGATTTTATTCATTTCCGGATCAATTTAATCTATATTTATTTGCACATCAACTTTAATTCAAAATTTATTTATCTTTAGTTGTACAATGTCAGTGACCAATTTTAAAGATACTTGTCAGTGATCAATATTTATATGATAGAAGGAGTTTTTCAGCAGTAGTTAGGAATGATGAGTATATAAGCAGAGCTGAGTTCTAAACTGTCCTTTATTGTGAGGAGAGTCATTAGGTTACTTAGACACATGAAGGATAGTGGAGGGTCTAATCCCTCCACTTATGTCACTCCTAAACCGAGAAGAAAACCATGTAAGACAGATTTTACGAATAAGTTAGCGAGAAAGAGGAGAGCATCACGTAGGAAGGTTGATTTAAAAGTTGAGTAAGGGAGAGCTTCCGTGAAGGTTCGAGGAACTGGATTGCCTTTAGCTTTGAAGTTTTGTAGCATACGTAAACTTATATTAGACAGTGTAGAGGAGGTAAAAGAGGAGGTGATCGAAAACACCGTAACAAAGATTCTGGAGCAGCACAGGCTACACCGTAGTGGGGAAGCACTTGTAGAGATGACGGACGAATTGGACTTTAATTGTAGTCAAAGAGCAGAGTCACCACAGCCTTCTATCAGATTCATTGACTCTTTGACAAGGGGCTCGGATTCTCAATTGGAGCATGATTTCAATTCCGTTGAAGTAAGTATACTGAGACCACGTTTACTATGGTTTTCTTGTGTTTATTTTTAATTTGAAGAAAAATATGTCATTTATATAATGTAATAGTAGGGTGTGATTTATTCAAAGAGTAAGATTGATACTGTAGACATCCTCCGACTCATAGTGTCCATTTTGGTATAATTTTACAAAGAGTGACAAGTGGATAAGGGAGGTGGGAGTTTCCACACCAGCTCCACTACTTGGAAAGGGTAGCGAAATCAAGCATTTGGTAGTTGTTGCAAGCCGGGCGAGGGAACAGATCTTGAAGGCTGGTGAAGGAGGGCTTGCAATGGCGGCATGGGAGCTGGGCGGGCGAGGGCGAGGCCAGGAGGAGGCACTCGGAGGCGGGGCGCCGGGCATGGGAGTGGAGGAGCTCGGGTTTGAAGAACCCGCGCCCTAGCCCGAGCTCGGGCTAGGAGCTGGAGGCGGCAGCGAGGGCAGCGAGGACGACGAGGACGAGGAAGAGGAGGACCCTGTCCACAACGACGAAGAGGAAGAGGAGGACCCTGTCCACGATGACGACAAGGAAGAGGAGGTACCTATCTCCACCTCAACCCACGTACCGAGAAGTTGACTAAATGTTCGTCTGGATTTTTGAATCTTGTGTGTTTTTAATCTTGGGTTTTTTGAATCTTTGATCGTACGGAAATGAGTAACGTCAAGAGGTCGTACGGCATGGATTGGGATAATCTTTCCGTACAACGTACTTTGAATCGTGAGTTAGTGATGTTGGGATTAGAGGATTCGGAAAATGTTGTTGGGTTTAATGGATTTGGGTTCATGTTGTGGATTCGGGTTATGAGGACTCGAGATGTATGGTTGGTACTCGGGATTCCGCTTGTGCGTATTGGGGGTCTTTGGGGTCAGTAGGTGTTGATGATTCTTCCCAGTTCTCTGTTGGGTCCCGGAATGGGAGGCATTGCCCCCGCCCGAGGACGCAGTACCCTCCAAGGAGGCCGCGGGGGCTAGCTTTCTTCTTAAATGGATTGTAGGGCTTGTGGGGAATGTGGGGAATGCGGAGCTGTTTCAGAAGCCCCCAGCCGCGAGAGCGAGCTTTTTTTTTGATTCATTTGCACTTGCCTGGCATCGTGTCTGCTTTCGGAGCAGACACGAATGCTTGGCCTGTGCATAAGCTCCCGGCCGAGGAGGCAGCAACCTCCAAGGAGGCTATTTTTTTTATTCATATCAGCTTTTTTATTTATTTATTTTAATAACTAAATTTAGTGCATTTCGTATGGATTTCAGAATACTTCACAGCAGAACATGGCGACCGATAGTGAAAGCAAGAGGCCTGAGGAGACTGAGGTATACTTATTGTTGTGATAATTGTTTTCGTACACATGTACTGATTTTCCTTAATAATTTGAGTCAAGCATTAGAAAATTCTTTGAAATGATTTGAAACTTCTAAGTTACTTTTATGTCTTGTACTTGCAGGTAGGCTCTGATGCTTCTGACATGTCAGTAAACTCTCCAATCTCTGTGATCAACCTTTCAGACCTGTCAGACCGAGAGGATGAGCATCTTTGTACCTGTGATTTAGGCATTCCTTTAGGTGTAGATACTGGACCTTTCGAGGTCCAGTCACCTCAGTGCATGCCTACATTGCTTGTTTATGAGCCCACCTCTCTAGTGTACATGCCGACGTGGCCACGTCTTGGTACACCGCCATCTTCGCCAAATCCTCCTGCTTCACCTTTGGTGTTGAGGAGGCCCGCCCATGTAGTCTTTGCCCGCCCATGTAGTCTTTTCCCTCCCCGCAATACTGCCCAGCGCTTGCAGTCAAACCAGGCCATTTTGGAGGAGGGGCCATCATTGAAATAGTAGAGAGGCTAGACAGTACTATGGAAGGGCCCCTCGTAGAGTGCCACGGCATTGATTCTTGGTGCCTTAGATGAAATTTGAGTTGTTGTTGTACTCTTTCATTTATGAGAAAATCTCTAAGTGATTGATAAATTCTATTATTCTGAATCCGCAATGTTGAGATTGATTATTCATTTTAATGGCTTCTGGCAGGTAACTCAGTTAACTCATATACTGGACGTGTTGCCATCATCATCAAAGCCTTCGGATTTGCAAGACGTTGTTCAAGGAGAATTGCTTCATCGAACACAGCATAAAGTTGACTCGATCAACGTCATCTGTCCTTGAAGAAGTCTCGCCTGCTTGTCCCATTGTGTAGAATGATTGCAATGGCAAAAGTCAGACCGGTTGGCGAAATGGGCGTGCAACACCTGGAGAGGGCGTTCGTGAAGGGCTACAGAGATGGGGACCGCGTTATGTACATTTCTATGTTCAACTCTGAAGAGATGTCAACGGATGTCACAGAGGAAGTGAAGGCAAAGTGGAGCCCATGCTGGCGCATGGCAAACGAAGCCTTTGAAGCCGACCTCCAAGCAGACGATGACCTCAATCAATTTAGTGGCAAAATGCTTTTTGTATATGAAGGTAATCATCGCCTTTCAGCTTGGTTACGACACATCAACAAGCATCATGCCGACGATCCCGCATGGCACATCTCCGTGCATTGCATCATATTGGACCCACGCAGCCAAGTGGGCAATCTTCTACATGCCATGTACGACATCAACTGGTAAGAATCTTTGTTGTTCAATGTTTCAATTTAAACTTTGAGAATGTTGATCACCCTTCTCTTACAAAGTTCATTCTGAACATGTATTTTTGTCCACAGGTCTACTGAGAATGACCATGTGAAGAGTAATCTTCCAGCCAAGCTATTCCGCATCCGCTCTTTCGGTGTCATGAAGTTAGAAGAATTCAAGGATCTTCTAAGCCCAGAAGAGTTTGAAATCTGTGTGCAGAACAAACACGCAAAGGACCGATGGTTCACCTTAACAACAAAGGTTTTCATTGCGTTCCTGTACCAAGTAAGAATTTATTCCCTAAATCAGCTAGTACCTTCGTCATATTCCTTACTTTAACTTGTGCATTTGAAGTAGTTTGTACACTGATATTAATACATTCTCTTTGTGCGGAGAGAGAGTTTGGTCGCCTCGGATCAGGCAGCTAGATCCTACATGGAGAACACGCCAAAGAGGATCAATTTGGATCTGGAGTTTGGGATGCGATGACGACGGCATCAAACAACTTCGTCGATGCCATCAAAAAGAAGGACTTCACCAAATACTTGGCTGTTGCGAATCCCAAAAATGGTGACGTCTTGCTTGGGGAGTTGAGACCTTAACCACAAATACTTTAACTAATTTGTTCCCATCTCTTTCTACTTCTAATTACATAATTCTAACTCTTTAGTTCTATTTGCAGATATATACCGCCTCTTCAGTGATGTTTCGAAACCTGAGATGACATTTGACAAGCTGCAGAAGATTGTGCCGGCGGCAGTGGAGCTTAAGTACAAAGCTCGTTGGTTGAGGTGGTGGAACTCTTCTCCAACTTCAAGGCAGTCTTATAGATTCTTACCACTAGAATTCAAGGAAGCTGACCTCGACCGTTGCCTAAACAAGGCTTCATTCTAGGCAAGGGTATGCTTCCCGATTTCCAAAACAGAAATTGTCGTTGTCATTCTACCACTTTCATTGCCATAGTCTAATTCTGCTGACTGTTACTTGTAGTTGGAAGAAGCGGTCATTCATGAGTTCAAGGACATCTGTAAGGCTGAGGAGCTCATCATCAATTGGAATACAACCCCTGATGTTCAGCGTCCAGGCGATTACGTGGAGAGTTGGCGTATTCTCCTTTGGGATAGAGCATTCCCGGCGTTCCTTGGTTCCAAGGCTTCGAAGACTTTTGATAAGAAGGCGATTTTCACAAAGTTCCCAGGGAGGGAAGAGGTTGTCAAGCGAGGTACTTACTAGTATGAATCTTTACTCAAACATAAGTGCATTTTGAATCCTGCCGTTCCTCTCTCCCGCATACTTACTCATTCAAAATTGGCTTTCACTAGGTACTTCAAGAGGGAGCTTGTCCCCAAAGGCACCGTCACTGTCCAACAACTCCCGAAGTACTTTGCTTCATGGATCCAGAGAGGCTCGAATCAATGTATCTATTCTCCTCAGCAGTTGAAGAAGTACAAAGCTCCCCACTTGGAAGCAGGGTGTTGGTACCTGGATTGCCTTCGTGGTTTTACAGTTGATTCTGAGGCCGATGTGAAATCACTACTGGATATCGGAGCGCCGGTGGTTGAAGACTCCAATGAAGCTTCTGAAGATGACGAAGTACATCAGAGTCAATCATCTGCACCTCAACCAAAGAGAGGGAGAGGGCGGCGACCGCGAACTCAGGGTTCGAAGTCCCAGGCGTCACAAGATATTGGGGCGGAGTCTTCCGCACCAGGGAAGGAGACACCGAACGCTTCTCCAACTACAGCCATCCCAAAGCCCACTTCGACCACAGCAAATGCGCCTTCATCGATTAGTGCTTCTGAGATCACCAAAAGTCTCGTTCAGCAGAGGGAGGCCAAACTCTTTCCTCAAACCACTTCTTCCGTTGGGGCTTCGATTTCCACTCATGTTTCCATCTTCAACTCATCTGTGGATTCAATGTTGCGGCAAAATAAGAGACTGGAGAGAAAAGGTGGCAACGACCCAGATTAAATCAAGACTCAAGACTTCATTCGCAAGGTATGTTCCGTTCTTTAAACATTTCTTGGATACATCCACTTCTATTAATTATACATTTCCTAACTCTGCTTTCTTGTTTCCTCAAGTTTGGAGCGGGCGGCCAAAACAAAGTTCCGGACCGATGCAAACAAGAGAACCATCTGGGAGTCGACTTGATCATTGCCGACATCCCTGAGAATCTTCCCGTCTCTTCCCTTTCTGATCCCCCCACGAGTATTCCGCCATGGAACTCTCGCGAGAAGGATTATCTGTACGACATCTTCCATTTTGCAGAACAATACCTGCAGAAAGATGGTCCCCTCTGCCTCATCTTCACCAGTGATCAAAAGCTGGCTAAGGATATCAAGGAAGAAGCTGAGGGTGGTGACTTTGTGCTTTACAAGGACTGGTGGGGCGTCAATGTACTCGGCTTGACTTCTCCTACGAACCCCGAGAACTTGGTAATTTCATCAGAACATATCCTTCCCTTTACTTAGTGATAACCCTTCTCGTTATTTATACTCATTAGTTTTGCTTGAGTGCAGACTATTCGGTTCTGGATTCGCGTCTATGTTCGTGGTGGCAATGAGCCATCTAATTTCTCCATCCAAATGAAGAAATCCCATATGATACATGGCGTCCTCAACATTACCAAGAGTGATGCCATTTTCAATTGGATCGATGCAGAGTCGCAACAAATGAATGGGGACATTCCGTGGAGAGGGCCAAGGGAGAAAACCCATGAGATGATGCAGAGCATAATTGGAGAGCTTCCGAAGCCCGGCGACATAGTCCTCGACTGGAATGCAAGAACATGCAACTATTCATCCAAATGTCTGCTTAATTATTCCTCTCATTTTTTCCACAATTTCTCATTACTTCGTTACTCTCCGAGTTGCAAGGGCCTCCATCAAGGCTTGCCAGGCTATTGGTCGTCACATTCTAGCTTTGAGGATGACGAAGGCATATTCAACGCCATTCTCAAACCGTACATGGCTAGACCATCCGCCATGGGCCCTCCTAAACATCCTAGGCCGGCAGCAGCAGACGAAGCGCCTCCAAAGAGAGCAAGACCTGATAAGTGGTGTAAGTCTTCTATTATTTTTGCAAATTATCCAAGCATTGCTTCTCTTTGCAACTCTACGTACTCAATCTAACCACTATCGGTTCTCTATTGCAGAGTAGTTGCGGCAACACCGCCACGTGGGCCAAGAGCAGTGTCCACTCCATCGTGGCGACTTCATTCCAGCCCGATTCAGCCCTTTTTACTTCCGGACTATGCAGAGGGCTTAGCACAAGCGCTTGAATCTGGTGCACTTAGATATGTTCCTAGTCGGCCCACTACTTTTGATCCCAGGGCCCTTCTATTTGTCGATTCAGAGGCTGTAGAAGGAGATTCAGAGTCATCAACCTCTGAGAGTGGAAGTAGCGATTGTAGCATGTTCTGAGTCAAGGACTCGGTCTATCATTGTTTTCATTTGATTTAATTTGATTTCATTGGAGTTCATTACAGAATCCATCATCTACTCTATTGCAAACCACGTAAAGTATTCATGATTCTCATTTCCATTTTAATTTGGTGTATATAAAGGTCTACAATTGCAAGAGTTTTTGGCTCTCAATTCTCATGTGCTTAAAGGGAAAACCACTTCAGTGACAAAGTTGTTTTAGTTTGCAAATTCTGTTCAGAAAACTAGACAACACTAACATGAACAACTAAAATGTTCAAAATATATACAATACTCTAATTTTATTTTTTTTCAATCAACAACATTTGAAATTGTCGTAGCTATATTATCTATTCTTGGGGAAGATCCAGATACCATCTCTCGGAGAAATTTTCTCTCCTTTCGGCACATCCAAGACCTCATTCCCATTGGCCCATAGTAGTGTCCTCAACTGATCTAACTCAACGCAACTAAGCTCTCCAAGGGAAGCTGTCTCTAACCTCCCATGTATATAGTTTCCAAGAACTCCTAAAGACACTCCAGTTGATGTTGAACCGATTAACTTTGTATTCGTCCTTCGGACTCCAATGGCGACCCTCGTACGAAAAGTAATCCCACCTCGCTAGCCGCAGGCATGCATATTCAGGACTGCTGTCAATCTCACGCTTCCACCTCTTCGACACAGCACGAGCGTTTTCGACGTCTTCAAACGTGATTACTTTCGGAGGAGTTCAACCCAGCGTTGCACTACTACCTATATGATCCCAGGGGTTAGGCCCATTCGCCATCCGGTTAAGCAAATCTTGTAAAATCGTTTCACAAGCAACGACCTCAAATGACTCGCCCATACCTTCAAATAACTGCCCAGCAAGTTCAAGGTTCAGCTCTATAGAAATCATTGAGCTAATACAACATCAAGGACGTCCGCTAAGAATTATATAGATCGTTCGTTGACTCTAAAGGTAGCAATAGTCTTGTCGAAAGACCGAAATATCTTCGACGAAGACAGGCATTCTGACATGGTATACATCTTGGTTTCCGCAGCTCGATTATTGTACGCAAACTTTGAAATATTCCATGAAGTTTTCATACCATTCACTTTTGGTTCTATGAATTTTTTTTTCCTATAATTATCTATATTACCTATTCAATATTTAGTTTTCTGATTTCAAAACATCATGCTGGAATACTCGTATCTAGATCCAATAAGGGACCAAATCTAAAGGATTGTATGCATGACGTCATTATGACATCAGCCCTAATTTGTACCTCAATAAACAAACGTAAAAAAAAATTACCACTAATAACCCTGAATTCGACAGAATTATACTCCTTTACTAGAAAAAGTAAAAAAATCATGCCTTTTTTTAGTTTTTTTCCACGTTTATAGGGTTTACTTTGCTTTTGAAAATTTGGCTAAATGTCAAATCTCTGCTCTCCATTCTCTGCTCTCTGCTCTCCGCTCTCCGCTCTCCGCTCTCCGCTCTCCGCTCTCCACTCACATGCTAACTTTCCCCCTCCTGCCACCTATACAAGGTTGCCTAACAGTTTGCTTCTTGTTTCTCCTCCTCCCTCTTCTTCTGGTCCTCCAGCCTCTAGGCCTCCTGCCACAGGCGCATAGCCTCCTGGCGTAACAGGTCCTGCTGCATAGCCTCCTGCTTTTCTGCTGCCTGCTTGATCTCTTCCCTCCTTTGAGCCTCCTGCCAGGATCTAAGGGCTTCCTACCTCTGTCTCTCCTGGTCCTGCTCTTCTATCTTCTTGGACTTCTACCATAACCTCATGGCTTCCTTCATTTGAATTTCCTCCCTGTTTTTCTGCTCCGAAGCCTGCATGGTTTCTTTGAATCTGGTAGCCTGTTCTAATTCCTCCATCTGGCGCCTGTACACCTCTTCCATGGTCTGCTGGTTCCTTCTGTCCCTCTCAGTCTGCCTCCTAGCTTGCTGTTGGGCCTTGAACTGCTCTAGTTGCCTCCTATCCTCTTCTTCTTCATCCACTTCTGGTCCCTTGAATTGGACTGTCTACTTCCTTGTCGTCTGATGTCCCTGTCTGATGGTCCTGGTCGGGTCTGAAGTGGGTACCGCTTCTCCTATGACCCTGTCTTCACTCCTGACCTGGTCCAGTTTCTTCTTCAGTGACTCCAGCGTCTCCACCAAGTCCCCTGGTGTTTGTATTCCTCGTCTTGGTGTATTACGTCGGCTGGTATTTCTCCTTTCCTCCTCTTGAAACTGGTCATATGCTACTGTTGTCTCCAGTTGAGGATTCCAACTGTGATGGATGTCTCCACCTCATGGTCTTGGAAACTTCCTTCTGTTGGTCCTTGGTGATGGCATTGAGCCATCATGTTTCCTGATCTCCTCATCTTCCTGCCAGTTCTTGAAACTAGGACTAGGTTCGCCCTTAGCTGATCTTGTCCTCCTGCTTATACCAAGCAGTGTCTCCTGGCTTGAATTTTCGCCCACTAGGTCCATGTCAATCAAGTCCCTAGTCTTTCCTTTGGCAATGCTCTCCTCCGAGCTGGGCTGTCCACCCATGTTCCTTCCTGGTTCAACTGCTCCTCTCTGATGCTCCCTGAGCTCGTATCTGGGCAGCTTCTCTGTTGCCTGTCTTCTAGCCAATTCTTCCTTGTCCCACCCTTGATAGCCGCCTTCCATGTTAGAGCAATCGCTGCTTCTCCTTCCTGGTCCCTTCTGGTGGTGATCTTCTGGTCTGTCTGCTTCTCCAATAAGTCGAGTCTGCCCCTCCAGGTGAACTCTTTGGTAGGTACTGTGGATCTCTCTCCCAGTCCTCCTCTGGTCCCTGTGTGCTAGTCCTTCGTACTCCTGGTCCTTGTCAGTACATCCCTCTGCCACCCCAATCAGGTCCTTTGTGGATGTATTAGTAGCTACCAATCAGGTCCTTTAGGTTGAAAAATTTGTCCTTAGTCTAGATTTCTACCAGATTTCAAAGCAATTCAGTCTTAGAGTTTGTTTCTAAAGGATTGTCCTGGTTTTCCACTCCTGCCCCTTTAGTTTTTAGTGAAACTGGTCCAATTTTTCACACTCCTAGTCCAGTTTGACTATTTTTTACCTAGATCTAGTGAATTTGAGGTCCAGTTAACTTTCCAGACTCCTATCACTGGTCTCTAGGTTCCTTTCTTCATTTACGGTTGGTTCTCGTTTTTTAAACCGCCATATTTTTACCTTAACTTTTTATTACTCCGTTTTTTAACCTCAATTTTTTACTACTTCGTATTTACGTCTCATTTTCACTACGTCATTTTTACTGTCTTCACATTTACCTAGATAGCAGATTTACAATTGTTTTACTGACTGTTCATTTTTTTCACTGCTGCTCAAAAATTCCTCCTACTGTTCATTGCACTGCAACCTCAAATCAGTGGTAAACAACAACTTACCTAGATCTGGCTGACTATCCCTCTTTTGTTGTAGAGCTGTCCTCAGCTCCTGAGATGCGCCTCCCCTCCAGCTTGCTCTTGACTGCTCCCACCGTATCTTGACTGCACATGTCCTACCGTCACTGTTGATTCGCTCCCCATCATTACTTAAAACTGCCACTGTTGCAAATCAGACTACTGCAACAGCCACGTTCGGGGATCTGGTCACTGTAACCTCTGTTGTCACATATCTAGTTACTGTGACAGTCACTGTCACAAATCTGACACTACCACTGAAGGATCTACTCCTGCCCTTCTAAATCGCCACTGTACCTACCACTCCTAGAACTGTACGGATCAGGTACTCTCCTGGCGTGTGCAGCTAGACTCACATGGTTTGAACTATTGCATGGTCGCCAATGTGAAAGGAGGATTTTACTTACTCCTTAAAAAATAAATATTGTCCTAAAACTCTCTAAAATCCTACGAAAATTATTGTACTGTCCCCCTGAAACTGCCCCAAATCCTGCCCTAGATCTGCAACTGTCCACCTAGATCTACGAAAATTCTGGAAGTATATCTTCAGATCTGATACATATTCCTACTCTCTTTGGTCTGATCCACTCTTTTAAACACCAGATCTACTATACCCACCAAGTGAATTAACCAATCTGGTCCCTCAACCACTCATTACTGCAAATCTAAGCATGTATATACAAAGGTAATCAATTCCTTTCCTTCACTCACTGTAAATCAGTACATCATCCTGCTCCCTATTGCTAGCACTCCCTAGACCCCCCAGGATCCTCAAACTGTCCTAGCAGCAACTCTCCTACCATCCTACAACATATTCTACACACACTAAAATCTGAGAGCTCCAAAGAAAACTCCCAAGGGGAGAGAGAGAGAGAGTGAGCTTTGCAGCCCCCTCCCTCACAACCCCACCCAAAACCCTAGCCGTCACCTCAAAAACCCTAGCCGCCACCCTAAACCCTAATAGTTTTCACCCAACCACTTGACTTCATCCAACCACTAGATTTCATCCATCTAGCAGTTTTCATCCAAAATTGACAGTTCATCCAAAACAGAGTTACTGCAGGATAGGACAATAACTTAACAGTTTACTGTCCCCCTCCAGTAACTGCAGTTTTACAGCTCCCCTACAGTTCTACTGCCCCTTTATTCTACTACCTTAAATACCTTGTTGTCGCTTTTAGTCATCGAATTGCAATACGTGACTAGTGAATCTCTGTACATGACGTTGCTTCTACAACTGCTTACTATTTTGCACGCTGAAGACTTCACGTTCACTGTGGCCTCTTACTAGGCAGAGATGGAAGAGCGGTCAAGATGCGTGCAGAGATTCGATGTCGATTACGGGGTAGAATAGCGGAGTATCCATAGAACGCTCGGAATCAGCTGTTTCCTGAGTGGTTTCCTGGTGCACTGCAATGGGATGTGGCGGCAGGCACACAGTGGGATGAAGATGTGCTAGCCCTTGTCCTGCCACCTTCATGTGACGCAAAAGCATATCGCAGCATGTATGCATACGGGAACCACATACGAGTGTGAGGAGCAGAGATGGACTTGGCAACGTGCGACAGCGGAGTAGCTGCAACATTCTCACAGTCTTGCCGGGCCAGCAGAAAGGACCAGAACCAAAGGCTCGCGAATGTGGAGTACGTGAGGTGGGTCGACGAGATCATTGGCGTTGATTATGGGAAGTTTGAGCTTCTCGTATTGTACTGTAAGTGGGTCCAAGCTACGTAGATTGGGCCTCGGACAACTATTAAAAAAGATGAGTATAGTTTCATCCTCGTGAAATTTGACCGCACCATTCTATACTTTTCAGATTCGTTTGCGTTCCCTCTTCATGCTCAGCAGGTCTTCTTTGTTGACGATGTAGCACATCCTGGGTGGAAGGTTGTTCTACGCAAAGAGGCACAAAGTGTGAGAGTGACTTCCATGGATAAGAGAACTCCAGATCTACACTGTCAGCTTCCGTGACAATGCTGAAACCCAGGGACTGATGGCACCGAATGTCACTGACGATACCGCAGCAATGCCGCCTGTCTTATCAAATGCCAGGGAGCTTTCTAGCAACGAGGTCCAGCTTGCTCTACAAATGGAGGATACGGAGGTGGATTACAATGATGAGTCACCTCAGCAGGATTGTGCTATATAGAGAACCTTGGTCCATCATAGGAGTACTTACAAAGATCGCGCAGTCTAAATGAGAGTTACCTGGACTTGTGTAATGAAATCCAACAACATTACGAGTATAAGCATCGTTGGAATTAAAATGCAACTCATTACCACATTGAGTAAAGAAAACTGTTCACATGACTATGTTACTTTGCAACTTTATTAACAATTTTAGTAATGCAAACTGTCCACATGACTATGTTACTTTGCAATCATTACCAATTAGAGTGAAGAAAATTGTCCACATGACTATGTTACTTTGGAACTTTATTACCACACTGAGTAAAGAAAACTGTCCACATGACTATCTTACTTTGGAACTTTAGTAACAGTTCTAGTAGAGAAAATTGTCCACGTGACTATGTTACTTTGCAATCATTGCCAATTTTAGTAAAGAAAACTTGCGTCATGACTACAGAACAAGAGGCGCCTTCAAAATATAGGTTGGAATTGTAAGAATCTTAAATAATTTTCATTTCAGTATAGAAACAGAATTCAAAATATTCATTAAAATAAAATTACTTGTGTACAAGTCAATAAATTATGAATCAAAGTGGAAGTTATGTCATGATCGTCAAATGGAAACTGAATTTGGAATTAGATTCCTTTAGACCGAGGTTTTATTTTATTTAATATGTGCTAACTTGATTATTAGTATGTATTTCAAAAACGGGTATGAAAAGTTAGTACATTCTACAAGTTTAAGATATGTAAATACTATTCATTGACCATATGTTTAATTTTACGTTTAACTATTAAACGTACTTAATTTAGAAAAACATAGTACCTAAACCAACAAATAATGTATGCTCATAGGACGTGAAATGAACATAAAATCCACAAATTACCAAAAACATAGTTGAAGTGGAAGTAAATTAAACTCATTTAAGAATTCTCAATATGTTCTTAAAATCTTGATTTACATAATGAAGCTCTAATTCTTTTAAAAATAGGAAAAAAATTTAGACATATTTATGTACAGATTTTCATATATTTAAATAAACTGTGTGAAACTCAATATTATAATAAAAAAAAATTAATAATGATATTTTATATTCTGCTTAAGTCTCATGGTACTATAAAATTTTCTCTTGTGGGTCTTTCAATTCAATTAAATATGGAATAACATTTCATACATAGTTCGGTGAAAGTAGGGGAATTTAACAAACGCAATTATTTATTATTTTCTTATCCTTCTCTACAATATTATAGTTTGAAAGTATATAAAATTTTCAATAATTAAAAAATGAACATTACTAAATGTGTTTCCGAATGAAAATCAAATTATATGAATTTAAAATATGGAATATTGCTTCTGTACTGTCCTAACTATTTCAAATTTATTTCTATTTATCAAGTCTTTTCCTCTATTTCAATTTTTCTAATTATTCATTTTTTAAATTATTTTTTAATAAAGTACCGCTGACATTAATCCTGAATTGTATGAATCTATTGTACTCCCCGTGTTGTAGTGTCCGAGTTCCTTATTCTATTCATAGAAACACTGATTTAAGATTGAAATTTGACTCTCTGTATGATTCTATATTTTTTATCAATTAAACAAACAAAAATTAAGTATCCAATGCCTCATTTCTCATGACAACAAATGATGCTGCCATTGTATGGAACATTTGCCATCTCAGGGAACTACTTGTGCAAGATCTACGCAAGGAAGGAGTGGGTCGATCCTCTTGTGTACGCCAACTCTGTAATACGTGTTGACGTGGAATATGACTCAGTGGAGACCAATATGATCACAAAATGAGGCTGACGTGGAATGTTGATGGTAATTACATTTTTAGTTGCCCTGCATTATGATTATGCACCGCTATAGTGTAGATGGCTACTTCCAGCTAGATGTACATGACTAGTTTATTGGATATAACTCGAATAAATAATTTATAAAAATCGTAGTCCTCGGATAGACGAATATATTGCGGACTGGAAATTGTAAAACAATGAGGACGGAATTGAGCACAAATTTTGAAGTCTAAATTTTCCCTTCAAATTGAAGAAGATATTAAAGAAGAATGTGAAGAAAATTTTTACCAAAACGGAAACATAAAATTATGAAAAAAGCATAGAAGAGACATGTGGCCAAGGTGGACCTTGCCCCCTTTTTTGTTTAGGGTTAGGGTTAGGGTTGGAAATATTAAGGGCGGCCAGCCGTCAGCCTCTTATTTTTTGAGCTCTTTCTCTCGTAGATGATTGTTGAAAGTAAGAGGTGTTGAGGAGTACTTCGAGGTTGCAGTTGAGAGGTATACATAGAGGGCAATTTCGAGATCCGCTGTTAGTGGTGTTTGTCTTTCAGTTGGGTTTGTTGGAAGCGTGTAATGGTTTTATGGAAGTTTTGGAAGGTTTACAATATATAGCTCGAATGAATAATTTATAAGAATTGTAGTCTTTGCAAACAGGAATATATTGCGGCGTAAATGTAAAACAATGAGAACAAAATTGAGCACAAATTTTGAAGTCCAAATTTTCCCTTCAAATTGAAGAAGAAATTGAGGAAGAATGTAGAGAATTTTTTTACCAAAATGGAAACCAAAAACTAAGAAAAAAAACATCGAAGAGAAACAATGAAAATCTTGTGGTACTATAAGACTTATTGTTGTGAGGAGCGTGAATTCAATTATATCTGGATTAATCTTTAATCCATCATTCATGAAACTTTGAGAATAGTAACGACATGGATTACTTACGGGTTTTCTGGTTTACTTGGTAGAATTGTAGTTTAATATATACATGTACAAACTTACAATAATGGAAAACTAAACAATAACAAATTTTATTCTCTATAATATCTCTGTTTTGAAGAAAAATAAAAGTACTATTTTCATAAATTAAAAATTATATATCGCACTATGTAAATTTTGGCAATAATCAGCATCTGATTTTTTAAAATGTTCACAGTGCAATGCTACAAATCAAAATATATGACTGTTATTAGTCAAAGTAATGACTACATGACTACACATAGTCACCCAGATCAACATTATTACAACATGGAGTCATACACAAACCAATGACCAATATAAGTAAAGGAAACTGTCTATATGACTCTCAACATGACTACAATCTGTTGGGAATTAGTGTAAGTGCTCAAAATAGTATGGAGATGCAATTAATAAGGGTTCAATAATTCGCGATGGAAGTTTATAGCATGATTAATAGTACAAGCAATCTTCATGCATCTGGGAACCCTAAGTAGGAAGGTAGAGAAAGTAGAGTCATAATATTTGGTGCATCTCATGCAAACACGTATTCTTTATTTAGAGTTGTATTCTAAATATCTAGTGATTGTAATTCTGTGAATATATATGTCTAGTATGTACCTGCAAATGAAGATGATGGACCTACCCCAACTTTACAGCACTTACCCATTGAGGCCTCGAGTAGAAGAATTCCTCGAGTCACTTGATTGAAATAAATGACTACGATTAGTGAGATGAATGACTCCATGACGACATGCAGTCACTCAAATGAAATTTGTTATGAAACACAGTCATAGAAGAATCTAATACCAAAATCATATGACTATGTTAGTATGACTCCAGATAGTAAGCACTCAAAGCATGACTATGGGAACAGTGCCAGGGAACATATGGCCTGTTTCCAAAGACGTTTCCACCCAGGTCCTCAAAAAAATGACCAGGTATATGACTAGTCCATCACTAGTCCATGACTGGACTCTGTTGTGACTGAATTTTGACTAAACTAATGACTGATGTGACTACGCGGTCACATGGGCCGGTTTACAACTAGTCACATTGGGCTGGATTCGTTGTAGTGTTAAAACTTTTTCTCCAACTTAGAATATTACGATCTCACAAATGATAAAGAGTTTAAATCGTCTTTGGAGGTACATGTACACATACAAGTAAGGTACTAGATCTTACGGTTACCCCCCCAAAATATTTCAAAACTTGAAAACTTACTCCTTATATTGAAAGAGTTTTGACGGATTTTGGCTGTTTTGAGGCCTTTCGACTTTAGAGGTTGATATGTACATAGTCACAAAAACATAAAAGGTAGGTAAGTAGGTAGGTAGGTTGGTAGAAAGGTAGGTAGGCAGGAAGGAGTGCATGACACACGGACACTATTTTCATATATATATATAGATGGTATGTACTTGTGTCCTTTAGACAATTACAAAAGATAAAAGATAGTAAATATCAATGTGAGTTAAGAATAGTATGTGATATAATTCAAAAAGTAGGTATGATATTCACATATTTCCCTTGTCCTTTCATCTCCCTTGTCCTTTCGTCTCCCTTGTCCTTTCATTTCCCTTGTCCTCTCGGCTCCTCATATTTTGTTGTATATGTACTATAGAATAACGGGCTTGAACAAGTCGGCCAAATATTTTTGAACCGTACACGGACAAACCCGTGATTGTATTCTTTTATACGTATAGATGTGGATCAATTTTTGAGTCCTAAGCCCTCGTGGATTGCGAGATCATGACATATTTGTATTCAACAAAAAAAATCTATTTATTGCGGGGTAAAAATGCTACTTACAAACCAAAACCCTCCAACTAAAAAGTTCTTCAGCTTGATCTCAGAAACACTCTTGCACTAGAAACAATCATCAAAACAAACTCTTTGCTCAATTCATAGCCTTGCAATGGTGAAAACTACCCTATGATTTACAAAAGAAGAAGAGTCCAAAACCAATTAAATACCTTGCACTAAAACGAAAACAATGTCATCTTCACACCTTGTATTGGACTAAACTTTCTACCACAAAAACTAGACTTAATTAGATTTTTAACCAAAAAGAATACTTGAAATCCAACAATGGATGAAGGAGATGTAGCTCTTCAAAGAGGATGGATTTTTTGGGTTTTGTTCAATTCAAAGACATTATTGGACAAACAAATGATATTCAAACAAAAAAACCTCCAACTAGAAAGTTGTGAAACTTGATCCTAAGATTAAACCTAAAGAGAGGAAGAGTTGTAGCAAATGTTTGCAAGGTAATCAGAGCACTTGGGAGCTGCTCTTAGATTGCTTTGGCAGGATATCCTCAACGCTGGGTTGTTACTAGGCATGGGGTTCATCCATCCGGGGGGCCTTTGTTTGGGGCTCATCCCAGCTTTCAAGCCAGGACCTGGACGTAGCCTCTCTCCCCCGCCTGCCCGCCACCGTGCCCGCCCGCCACCCTGCCCACCCCCGCTTCCGACATTGCTCTGGCTCTCACCCTCGCTTCCGCCTCCGATCAGAACCTCCTCCCTATTCGTGCCGTCTCCCCTCTCCTCACCTCTGCCACCGCGGCTCTTGAAGTCCAGCAGATATTGCACTTTTTGGCATGTCATTAGTTTCTTGGTTAGGGTGTTAACCCCTTTAGGATGTTGGGTGTCAAACCCAGAAACTGTACATGCTGTATTTTTTGACAAAGTTTGCATACAACAGTGAATTTGAGCACTTGGGTGATTGAGTTTTGAAGTGATTTTTTTTTGAGACATAGAGGGTGAAGTGTGGAAAAGAAATATCAAATTTAATTAAGAATCTAATATGTAGATAATTTTAGAGAAAATTCCAAGTAAGAGGGGGTGTCATGTGCTCTAAAATCAGTATCTGTAGAGGAAGAGAAGTATTGTACAGGTGTTCAGAGTACAATTATTGGTCTGATCCAGAGATTCTCCGTCAGGGTTACTTTTTTTAGCCGGTTTTGGGGGGCAGTTGGTGACCTGTAAGACCGGTCACTGCCAATGTGGTAGGTGACTGGAAAAACTGGGGGCCAATGGGGTGTGAGGTGTTGGATGTCACAAGACAATGGCGACCAACTGTCACAGCCCCCAGACTGCGGCATGGAGCGGTTACAAACATAGATCAGCAACTCAGAAAATGAAACTGACTAATACAAGTCCTTTGCCATAGATACGAACTTCATGCACTCAGAGAACTCCCGGCCTATAAAGGCACATGCACTGTACTTGTAAACAATCAGCACCTTCTAAGATCACTGAACAGCAAGGAAATCAGACAACTATATGAACAACTTCCACAGAAGAACCCTGCAATGTGAAAACACAAGAACTAAATAAACAATCCATTCACCAATAACCTATCAATGCTACAGACAGCAACTTCTCAAAATCCCCACTTTTCACTCACATACCCCAAACCCAGCCGAATGAAAAGCTACAAACTTCGCAAAACCGGAAAACGTGATGGAGACGGCGATGCAAGAATTAGAGCACCTCCTAGTCGAACAAGACTCCAAGAAAACTGTGAAGTCCAGCAGTATACTTGCAATTACACACAGAATGTACAAAGCATCAGCCCCCCAGCCCAATCACGAACCCAAGTGCCAATGGTAACACTGATAAACCTACACAGGGTTCTTAAAAATTCAACAACAATGCCTGAAGCCGCTAACAAGAAGTTTCCAAAAAATTGCAAAGTGTCAACAACACAAGGAGCCAAATTCACATCATCCTAGTCCAGTATGAAGAAACGAAAGAAGTTTAGAAAATCCGTGTCTCCACAGCCCAAGGTCTGAACCGGTGCTCTCCTCCCCAGAGTCAGTAGAAGGTGGAAGCATAGTGTTTAGGGGGTGTACACGAGGTGTGAACACTAAGGAAACTGGGTAGACTCCAATTGAAACAATGGACACAGACATCAGACGAAGAGGTGGCTCCCGGGAATCTTCACTGAGACCTCGAAGGAGGCTGGTCCTGTCTTGGAGAAGAGGAGTGTATCCCCCAGCTTTAGCTCGTTCTTCTTGTAGAAGCTATACCAGCCTGAGGTGAAGAAGCAAAAGGTCTGCTTGGCGGTGACACATAGAGAGGCCTTGACAGGCATTTCGGCGATGGGGCCAGCCAGAGTGAAGAAGTGGTCATCGAATTGGTCGGTGCCGTACGTCCTCCAGTAGAGGGTAGGGATGTCCTGCGTAGGGGATAGAAGAAAGCATGTGTTAGTCCGGTAGAAGCTCATTATCAATTACAAAACAGTCTTCCCACACATACCAGAACCTGCGGAAAACAGACTACATATACCACCTCGAAAGCTGACCTCTATCTCCAAAAAATCAACAACAATTACTTCCGTAGCAACATTCCTACAAACTCTAATACAGCACTGAGTGCGAACAAGAACCAAAGGAAGGTCAGCAGTAACCCTAGGCCAAGATCACCTAAGTAGAGAAATCCACCTCCACAAGTACTAGCAATTTCACTTAGAGAACAACCAGAGCGACTGGAACTCCCCTCGAAGGTCACAGATCCACAGCAAGCCAAACAGAAGAGTTGGGAAAGTCTTACCAGCCTCGACCCGGTCCCTTTGTTGGTGTGGGAGGCTCGGAGGGTCTTGGAGAACGTTGGCACCCAAAGCTTCGCAGGGGCAGCGGCCGGAGCAGAGGTGGCGGCGGCCTCCACTGGCGAGTCCGATGTAGTCTTCGCAGGAGCCTTCGCCTTCGGCTCGCGATGGCGCTCGATTTGGACCGCGAGGGTGCAGTCGTCGGCTGGCTCGAAGGCTAGCAGATCTCCGATGGAGATGTTGTTGTCCGCCACGAATTCGGCCCAGCCTCGGCCGATGCTGAAGGCCGTCATCCTCGACCCCGGCTCGAAGCGCTTGAGCTGCAGCGGCCAGGCCTTGGACCCCGTCATTGAGGTGAGAAGACGTACATCCAGGATCCCTGGCCAACCCGTCGCAGCTGTGAATTTCTTTGGAATTTCCTGCACAGGGCAAACCATTGAGATTGCAGTCAGAAATCCCAAGGCGAATGAAAAAACAGAAGTGAATCTAATGTTTAGCTCTACATCACAACAAAAAGTTCAGAGGCCATCAACGATTCACCAAGCATAACTTTTACAGAGACGCCCTACTTCTCCGAGCTATGGCGGGCAGCGGCTAAGGCACTCTCTACAGGGGTCTTGGGTTCACGCCATGACTCCGGTCGCAACAACAGAAACCCTGACTCGCTAATTACATCGCAAAGGTCACTCAGTGTACGGCGCCTCTTGGTCCCGCTTACATCACTCTTTCATGGCTTAGGGTACTTACGATTCGGTGAAGATCCGTGGCGGACTCCACGCGAGTCGCGAAGAAAACCGCCCCGCAGTCGTCGAGCTCCCGGATCAGAGAGGGATATGCGTCGTCTTCCACCTCCCCCGGATTCACATCGGCCATGGCGGAGAGTGAGACGCGAGGCTGCACAATGCGAGGCAGGGCTGAGAGAAGGCGGGAGACAGAAAGAGGAGCTGGAGACAACAAGAAATCGAGAAGAGGAACGAAGGCGCAGCAGAGGGGCTATTGGGGAGGAGAAGTGCGGAATGGGGAAGAAGAACCCACCTGAAGAAAGGGAAATGCATCGCCCCCGCAGCCAAAATTCAATGCCGCGAGGGCTGCAACCGCCGTCGCCGAGTTATGGCCCCCCCGCAGCAAAGTACTGGTGACTGGGGGTGGGGACTGGGGACTGGGTGCGAATCACCAGCGTCTGCCCAATGCGGATCCTCCTGTGGTCTCCCCTCCTGAATCCTCTCCTCGACCGGCTCCGTGGCACCAATTTCAGCAAATGCATCATTAGCGTGAGGAACCCAGTCGGCTACAACGTTGTTGAGAGGTGCCTCGTCCTTCTCTTCCACGGGGGGGGGGCCTCCACCTCTGGAGCCGCGGCCACCTCCTCAGCTGCAGGAGCCGCTTCGGCCGGAGCAGCATGCTCCCGCTCCTCAACAATGGGAGCCTCCACACCCTCCGCTGGAGCAGCTGCGTCCTCCACAACTGGAGCTGCGGCTTCCTCAGCAGCTGCTGCCTCCACTACGGGGGCAGCGAATTCCCTGTCTTCGTCAATGGGGGCCTCGTCGGATGGGGCATCGGCCTCCTCCACAGCAGGGGCTGCCTCCTCCTCAGCAACCGGTGCCTCCTCAACCGGCGCTGCCACCTCCTTCTCCTCGACCGCAGCGGCCTCCTCCGATGGAGCAGCTGCCTCCTCCACTACAGCCATAGCCTCCTCCGATGGCGCAGCAGAGTCCTCAGCAACAGCGGGTGCATCCTCCAATACTGCAGGTGCCTCCTCTACAGGGGCGGCCTCCTCCTTCTCTTCCAATGCAGGGGCGGCCTCCTCCTTCTCTTCCAATGCAGGGGCCTCCACCTCTGGAGCCGCGGCCACCGCCACAGCTGCAGGAACCTCTTCGGCCGGAGCAGCATGCTCCCGCTCCTCGACAATGGGAGCCTCAGCCTGCTCCGCTGGAGCAGCTGCCTCCTCCACAACTGGAGCTGCGGCCACAAATGCAGCTGGTGCCTCCACTACGGGGACAGCCAACTCCTTGTCCTCGTTGGTGGGGGCCTCGTCGGATGGGGTAGCGGCCTCCTCCACAGCAGGCCGGGATGAATGTAAACTCGTTGATTCTCCATCTAATTTATACCTGTCCATGATTGTCCAAAGCTGCTTTCGTACATCTTGTGCCCTCCTCAATGACCGAGACTGCTCAAAGTTTTGAAAAGTTGAGCAAACGAGCTGCTACAACTGCTATAGTCGTTACTGTGCACTAATGATCTCCACAGTATGTGCAGTGACGCACCAGGTCAAAAAAATGAAAAACATTTGGTGATGCTGTAAGCTCATGGTCGTCAAGCCTTCATGCAGCAAAGACTCGGCAGGTCAGAGAAGTCACCGCAACTGCTGATGCCAGGTTCTGCTTCATGTCATTCTTCCCCAACCTCTCTAAGGAATCATAAAGTTCGCCTCCATCCAGTACAAGGACTCCAGGGAGAAACTTGGCCTAAGAACTCAAGCCCATCTTTTACTAAGACGCCATGAATTTGGCTCATGGTACCGATCATACAGAGGTTCAATTCGCTCCTGTCGTTTTCTCTTGCTCATTTTTGTGGGATCAGCAACTTTGAAGAAACGCGGAGCCAATTCGACTAACCATTTGGGGTCCATCAGAGTCACTTCTCGCATATACTCCTTCGTGGTCATAACTAACTCGTGATAGATAACCCAATCAGGTTGCCTCTGAAATAGAGCACTGTTGGGATGAATGTAAACTGGTTGATTCTCCACCAGAGTACGGTAGCCCTCCTGAGGATCCTTCCGCGCTGCATGAAAGAAAAACCCTGCTGCTATTGCTTTTCGTATCCGTGTAAAGTTCTTTCCCGCACTCACCACATCTAATTTATACCTGTCCATGATTGTCAAAAGCTGCTTTCGCACATCTTGTGCCCTCCTCAATGACCGAGACTGCACAAAATTCTCAAAACACCAAGGACCTGAGAAGTTCTTCGCCTTCCAAGCTTCATAAACTGCCAGTAATGTCAAATGATCACCCTCTACTTGGAAAAACTTGGCCCTTTTCTGATCAGCCTGTGCTTGTTTCTCCCGTGGTCGGTAAAAGATATTCTGAGCTTGCAACATAGAAATAATGGTCAAAATTTCGTCGCTGCACCCCAAGTCTACACTGGCGAGAAGCATCTTAGACAGAGGCGGCTCTAGCGGAAACTCTGCCATCTTCCTTCCAAGCTTCGTCAGAAGACCTTCCTCGTCCAGGGCTCCAAGGCTGTATAGCTGTTCCATAGCAGAAATAAGTGCTTGGGGTGGAGGGGGGTCCATGAAATCAAAGGATAGAAGGTCGTTGATTCCCATTGCTTTCATTGTCAATGTTGTCAAACCCAGATTAACCCTTTGAATTTCTGGGACTGTTGTAGGCAACATCTCATTCCGATAGGCACTTTCAGTGTACAACCGGTAGCACTTGCCAGGTCCTGTTCTTCCTGCACGTCCAGGTCGTTGCCTTGCAGAGGCCTGTGATATAGGCGTGATCACCAAAGAGTCTAAGCCTAACTTTGGGTTGTAAACGTTCTGCTTCGCAAATCCAGGATCCACGACGTAGTATATTCCATCAATCGTGAGAGAAGCCTCAGCAATATTCACATGAACTAGTTTCCAACATGAACTAGTTTCCAACATGGCCACAAAGCTAGGAAACAATCACTGCCTTCACACATGCGTTGTACCATGTCAAGACCAGCGTGGATGCCAGCATACACAGAATACGTGTAGTTGGCTCCGGGGGGATCGGTGATGAGGTCGATGCCCATATAGTCCGAGATTATGAAGCCTTTGAATCCCAGCTCCTTCTTCAGCACACGGGTGAGCAGGAACTTGTTGCGTGCATTTTGACGCCATTCCAGTTGCTGTACGAGGCCATGACGGTCGCCACGCCCTTCCGGACGGCGTCCTTGTATGCCTTCATGTGGATGTTCACCAGCACCCGTCGCAGCTCACTTGGGTGTTATTCCCGTTGAGTCCTCTGGTCGTGCCTCCGTCGCCCACGAAGTGCCTCGCACACGCAGCCACCTTGTCACTGCACCGCGGTTGCAGGAGTAGTACTCACATGATGAGAGCCTGAAAGCTTCGTTCAACCCATATTTCGCTAGTTATGTTGGAATAGTACAAAGAGGCTCTTGTGGAGCGTACCTATCCTCGCACACGCAGCCACCTTGTCGCACGCAGCCACCAGTTTCTGGCATGGGATCTTCCCATCCCATCCAGCGGGCGCCCTGCCTTGCAACCCGTCGATCAGAGATGTCATGTCGCGCACGATTTCTGGATCCTCACTGTAACTCTCGTAGCATCGCCCCCACCTAGGATCCCGACATACCTGACAAACATCAAGCGTCATCTCTCCTCTAAATTTTCCGAATCCTTTTCAGAATTCTCGATAACGCAGTACATGTAACATAAACATCTGCAAATCCACTTCAACATAAACATCTGCAAATCCAGACTCAAACATCCCTCAAGATCAGGAGAGAAATTTAGAAAAGGCGAGGGAAGGAAAAAATAAAAAATAAAAAATCAGACACAGCATGCTGTCCCACAGAGCCATGCGTCGACAAGCTTTTTCCAAAACCTGGCGATCAGTTGTGTAAATTGCGGAAGGCAGACCTGGTGCACCCGAGGCCGACATTGTGGGGGAAGATGGTAGCACCGTAGATGTTGTTGTTGCCATGCACGGCATCAATCCCGTAAATGAGAGGGCTGGCAAGGCGAGTGTTCGTCGCTGCTTTCTGGAAGTAGTTAGTCATGTTGCCCCATTGCAACCCAGTTGCATTCTCGACTGGACCACTGCCTCCCCCGCTCAGTATACTCCCTGCAGTCACGGCTCTCTGCAACGAACCATCAGGGTTCTTCACAATCTTCAGCGGAGACACATCAACAGAATAACGAGTCTGACCCCGAAGAAAAGCCGGCTCATCTTCATGCAGCTCAATCTCGAGCTCCTCCTCGGCACCTTCATCATGATACAGCATTCCTCCCCCATCGTCATCATACAGCGGATAGTCCTTAACGCCCAGCACACCCGACGCAATCTGGTGCTTCGCCTCCCACCGCTCAGTAGAGCTCATCCTCTTCCTCGGTCTCCGATGCGACGTATTCACATGCTCTTCCACAATAGAAATCCCCGACAGCCCCTTCCGCATCTCCGGCGCCAAGCTATTGATTCCAAGGATTCGCACGCAAATTCTCCTCCTCCCCTGTCGTCCGCTTCATAGGCAACAAATCCTCCCCTGTCTTCTGATCCACATCCCGCATACTAAGACTAATCTTCTTCTCGCTCACAGACAACACCTTCACCCAAACCTCCAGCCACGGCTCTTACAGAGCACCCTGTTACGTTACAAAGCCGGCCAAGTAGACCTTCAGCATGTGAAGATCGCACGTAAATCCCATGCTCACAAACTGAAACAAAGTTAGTAAATTATCATCAGGTCGGAAAACAAATGCCTTGGTTTAGATTAATGTAGAACATGCTTTACAAAATTACAGTCCATCACTGATGGGATCCCTACAGCGACAACAGTACACGGCGAACTAAGTCCTCCTGAGTCTGGAATGTGGGCCAGAAGTGTGAAAAAAAAATTAGCAAAAAACAAAAAACAAAAAAAAGCCATGCCAAGGGCTGGCCACGAGCATCTTCAGCATGTGTGCCGCGCGGTTGGTGCTGAGTCGCCGGTCCTCTCAGGTCGCCTAGGAGTGCTGAACTTCCCATTTCCTTGAATCGTCGCTGCAACAAGTGCATGAAGTTTCCCCTGTACCCGCAACGAAGCCACAAAGATTTCAGCATGTGGAAAACAGAGTTACCGCTTCTTCCGACTCAGCCGCTCATGAACAATGTGGTAGCAGCTCTGACGGCACATCCACTGGTTCCCACAGGCAGGACAGTACCACCGCCCAACATGGCCACATTCTACACATTTACGCTTCAAGGCAGAGTGCCAGTGGGAGTGGACGAGGACAGATTGGGGCTGTCGTGGAGGGGGGCAAGCAGCAGTGCGAGGTCTGGATGCAAGCCAATCAGCCACCAAGTGCTTCCCAACAGCGATCTTGAACTGCATGTGGGTTCTCATTTTCAACCCGAGACTCTCCATCCGTGAACAGTAGACAACATATGAATTGACCATGGTCTGGTCCACAATGAAGAAAAAGAGTTTGTGCCACCATTTGTGGCTTCGAAGCTGTGATGAATAGTTCGCACGGATTTGATCACCAACATCCACACCTCTCATGTATTCTTGATACTGGAGGAGAATAGGACTAGCAGGCACGATGAGTTGCCCCCGCATCCCTGGCACTCTTCGCAATACAACCAGTCCCGGCTCCCAGGGGCTCGCCGCGGTGCTCAAGAGGGTCACCAGGCACTTGTCCTGCCATGACACAACTCCCATGTGTCTATGGCTGTGCATACGAATTAGCATGGAACCCCTTTCCTCTTCCTTCGTCTCCCGGTACAGACCATAGGGCAAGTTCTTACTTGCTCGCCTAACTGTACCAGTAGCCCACATGCCCGAACACATGAGCTCGTGGAATAGGTTGACTGAAGCAAATAGGTTGTCTACCACTAAGCAGTGCCACCGGTGCTCAAGCCCCGCCACCAAGCGCATCACAACGTGGTATCCAAGCCCGTGCAAACCAAGACCCGTGCCTTCTCCGAAATACACTTCGATGTTGGATACAAACCTTGACTTCGAACTAGCTAGCACCCAGCACTTGATTCCAAACCTCACTGGTTTATCCTTCATGAACTGTCGAATAAAACAGTATTGCCCCTTGTACGGGATTACACATTCATCAACTGTTATCTCGCGTTCCAGGCTGTAAATTTCCTTCGACACCCTCACAAACATTTCTATCACCCAGCGCGTCTTCGCAATTCTGTCAAACCTTGGAGACTTCACGTCCCTGACCACCTCCCGGTTGTTCACCAAGTGCAGACACCTGAGCAGCTCCTCCCACCTAGCAAGGCTCATAATGCTGGAGATCAACGAACAGTAAACGAAGCCTTCGCTGCGCATCCAGTAGTGCCTGACGGAGGCCAATCTCTTCACTCCCATCAGTATACAAATCCCCAGCCATGCCCGGAGTTCAGGCACGGTTAGTTCCTTCCACCTTGGCCCCCCTCTCGTCCTCGCGTCGCCTGCTGCCCCGCTTCTCTCCCCCGCGTATCGGTTAGTCTCCTCGACTATCCTGGCAAGCGTTTCTGGAGTCCAATACAGGTCGAAGACTTCTTCAGGCCTCGGCATGGAACTCGACCCTCCCTTGTACCCTGGCTCTGGGCCACAAAAATTCTCCCTACTCCCCATGAGGCTCACTGTGTCTGCGCTCCAAGACTCTGGTCTGTAGAAAGCCTTCAGTTGATCCATGTCGAGGTGTCGCGGCAGGAAAGAGTTCTCAGTGCCGCACCAGTCCGTGAAATCCAGTGGTACAGGCCGTCTCGGGGGGACATAGTCGTGCTCATCTTCGTAATCACTTGGGATTTCGTCCTCGAATTCTGGGATCCACTCCTCCCCAGAGGAGAACGCGGCCTCGCACTGCTGCCCGTCTTCACCCCCACATCCAGCACCCTTCTCTTCATCATACATGTAGTTAGGGAGAGTCCTGCTCACCTGGGGGAAGACGCTGCGTGCTGTTGAATCCTGTGTCCCGTCTGGCACCTCCTCCTCCTCTGGCTCTGTGTACTCGTGAAGTGGGCGTGTTTTCCACCGCTCTCCCGCAGGTGCATGCTGTCCGACCCCCTCTATATCCCTGCCCAGTGCATTGCCAGCCACCGCCCCTGACCCCTGCCCCACATGTCCTGTGACCTGGTACGCCGCGGCCCCCATACCGAGTCTCCTCTTACTCCAGCCATAGCCATGGCCTCCCTCGCTCCCCTGCGCCCGCACCCCCTTCCCCGTGGCCATGCGCACGTCGGTGGCTGGAAAATGAAGCAAATCCCTGAACCCGCCCAGCTCGCAAACCACCATCAGCTTTTTAGTCTCCACATCCTCGTATTCCGCCACGACATCACCCATTGTCCAAGACGGCGTCTCACCCGTGTGAAAAGAGTACTCGGAGAGGAACCTATTCGGGATGAGAACCGCCCATCCCGCATGCTGCAAATCCCACTCTCCATAGCCAGACGCCACATCTCCTCGGGGATTACCTCCACGTATTGTCTCTTCTCCAACTCCTCTACCCCCTGTCAAGGGCGTTGTCGCAGTCCACACCGGCTCCTCGTAAACATGCTCTGAGAATTCCATGTTCATTGTGCCCATACTGTCGCACGTCTGTTGTGATTCGGGCGCCTGGTAGCACTGCAGCACATCCCAGATGTCGGCATCAGCGTCCTCCTTCTCCTGCAGCTTGAAATCTAATGTCCTCCGTGCTCGTGTGGTTACTCCTACCCCCGGATTTGGCCTGATGATGGTCGGTGGCTTCCAATTGTTAGGCTTTCTTGGTTTTCCAGCCTTCCCCTTCCCCTTCTCCTCTTTCGTTAGCCTTTTCTTCCTCCGCCCTGCAACGATTTCACACACAGTAGCCAATTAGTCCAGTGTGCAAACTAATTGCACAGTGCCCCTTTCATTGAGTCCCCGTCCCAGTGCTCCTTCCCCTGTCCCACCGCTCCTTCCCCTGCCCCACATTCTCCGCAGCCCCAGCTCATACATACAAATAATCTTCAAAAATCACATAAACTCTCACCTGCTTCCCTTGCCCTCGGCTGCACGCACTCCACAACTCCGGCGATGTCCACATCTTCCTCGCCCGGTGCTGTGGCTTTCTTCTTCCCTCCCCGTGGCCCCCTCTTCACTGCCTCGGTGGGAATTCCCGCAGAAGGATCCCCTTGGGCGTCCTGAAGTACCCCCGGGACTTCCTTCCGCTTCCTGGCACCCCTCGGCTTCGGTGGAGGCTTCGCTCTGTCGTCTGCAACCGTCCCCTCCCCCTGTGGACCATCAACTTTAGCCTTCTCCCTCGGTCGGCGAGGCCTTGCCACCTTCGGCACTCCCTCCGCTGCCACATGTTCGCCCTCGTTTATATTAGCCTGAATCGCTTTTTTGTTTCTTCTGCGCTGCTCCGGTGGCTTCCTCAAGCACACCGTTTCCTCTGCTCCCAAGGACCCCGTCTTCCCACTGTCTCCCGCCACAGGTCCTGCAGGGGCCTCCCCCTTCTTTTTCCTCCTCTGCCTTGGTTTCTTCTCGCTCGGTATGTCTCCCAATCCCCCCGGCACTGCAATCGCAGGTTGCTTTCGAGGGCGACCACGTCCCCTTTTCTGCGCCACCACCTCCACCTCGATACCCTTCAACTGCTGGCTGATCTCCACCACCTGCTACAAACACACCCCCAACATCCCCCACCCCCCCCACAGCACCTAAACCGTCAGCAATTTCTTACCAATCCAGCACTCGTGATAGATAACCCTGCTTGGGCCAACCTAAACTCCTACCAAGGCTCGGTTCCACAAACAATGACACATACAAAACTGAAAAATAACCGGATCCCCACACAATATCCCAATAAAAGGCAAGAAGACTGGACATCTTCTCAATTCACATGGATTCACATGATTCTGGCTGTACAAGGAATAGTTTCGAACTGATTGACATTGTGTGCAAATAGATCCAAGTATATGCACATCCCAGACCCAGTGGCTCACACACCCATTGCCTCCCCTCCAGAATAAGAGTAAACCACCCCCACACACAAGAGTCACACTCACACTGACTGAGCAGAGAGGCACGACCATAATTCCCAAACAGGAGAAGATTACTTCACGAATTCAGTGTAATTAGATTAGTGCTCCATACTGCCAAACCAAATTACCCAATCGCAGACAGCACAAAACTCACGCATCCAAATGTAAATGTTCACCCAGCGCATATATATGAGCGGGCTCAGCAGCTGATCCCGACAAGCACTGGGAGTCACCAATCAAATGCAAGCTCACCAGCTGATGTCCATCTCGACATTGAGATCGACCAGCCATAACTAGAATGCACGATCAGTGAATGAGCAGTCAGAAATCACAACAAACAGCAGGCTGATCGAAAAGAGGCACAATGGTGTGAGAGTCTCAACACATGTGTGCAAACAGATCCAAGAGCATACCACAAGCATCCTTACTCTACATGGGTCCAGGGCTGTGCAAGAATTCAGACAACAAAATCCGCCACAAATTCTGCTCTACAGATGAGGAAAATTCAGACACAGCATACTCCAAGAAACCACAACGTCTGTACAGCAAGGACGGCAACCAAGTTGACACATATGAATGTAACCTTCAATTCAACCCTAAACCACAGGGACTCACTGCTACATGTTCACAGAATCCGGATTCACAGACTGTTCCCCTGCACATGGGGTAAAAGATACTGTGGACCGAAAAACGACCCTGATCCACCAACCCAACCCGAAAACCCTGATCTAAAAACCCCCAAACATTGTACAACCCTAAAACCCATACTTACCTGCTCTTCGAAGAGTCTTACGCCCACCATGTCCGGCGTCACCCTCGCCATGGTGTGGGCTGGTGGCGCAGAATCCCCCACCACCATCGACTCCGGTGTCTGCATCTGATGCGCCCGCGCCAGCTTCTTCAACGACAACCTGGCGGTGGACTCCATACCTCCGGAAGTTGTGATTCTTCAAGAGCCTTGAAACAAAGTCGGGAAATTTTTGCCTCTCCTTCCAACCGAGTAGTCTCGCAGCATGCCGATACCACAAGTACCGAAGTCTCTCGCCCTCTTCAAACTGCCCTTTTCGAAACCAAGTCCTGGGTCGCGGCTCCGACAACAGCCGATCCGCTTCTAACAGCGCAATAATCTTGGAAGCTGTCGCCTCCGAACGCCCTTGCCCTATCAGCCAAGACCGCAGATACTCCACACCAACCTCCCTCTCCGAAATCTCAGACTTCGTGAGCGCCTCTTGGTTCTCCATCAAACAACAGATCCACAGCATCCAGCGTCCAGGCAATACCCTGAAGCCTCCCTCAATCACCCACCCCCACGCGGATTTCTGTGCCATCGTCGCACACTGGATACTCAAAAGCAATTCAATTCCCTCATTGAAGAGGCGATCACCGCCACTGCTAGCAATCTCTACTCCCTACCGTCATTTCAAGAATCAGCCCCATCGATTTGAGAGCTCCCTTCCCTGAACCCGAAAGCACACTCTTGAAGCCGAGGGAGGGAAGAGCTGTTGGATCCAATGCTCCCTGGTGCGAGAGCCTAGAGTAGGCTAACCGCTTTGTCACCTGTCGGACAGGTCATTTTCCCAGGATTGGAATACGAAGTGTCAGGAGATCCGATGCGTAGATTCAGGGGGACTGTTCACTGTGTATCACAGGGAATACGTAGAATACGACATTTGAGGCTGTCCACAGGGCGCGTTTGATTTTTTTATTTAAAAAAAAAAATTCATTCATGATCCTCACCCAAGTGCCCACAATTTCTCTTTGGCACCAACATGCAAATACAATGAATAAGTGCCCTTAAACTACTGAATACAACAAGCCGCAGCCCATATGGGGCTGCAACATCCTAAAGGGGTTAATTGATTGTAGCTTTGTTAGGTCTGTACAAAGCTGGGGGAGGTTTCATAGTGGGTTCAATTTGCTTAATTTTTTTAGTTTGATACTCTTTGGCATAGTGACCATACTGCATATACTGTAAATTTTTTTTGCTGGACACCACTGACTAACTTAGGAAGAAAGGCAGCTGAGATTACTCTGCAGCTTTGTTTGTGCTTAATTTGTGGGTTTGATGAGTTTAATTTTTTCAGTTTGATATTGTGTAGGACAATGACTAATGTGCTTAATTTGTGAGTTCAATTCGTTTAATTTTTTCAGTTTGATACTCTTTGATGTACTTAATTTGTATGATGGATCAATGTATTTAAAGACTGAACTGTAGTGGGAGGGTTTTGTTGATTGTAGGAGCTGCCGGTGGATGTGGTGGATATAGCTCGTTCTATGCAAACCTTATATGCCATTGATACTAAATTGGGTGAGTTTCTTCATGGAATTGGCTATTTGATTCTAAGTGCTTTATCTTTTCTAAAAATCGCATGGAAGCAGAGGTTTAAAGAATATTGCTTCGTCTTATTCTTCTTTGAAACCAAATTCATGTGGATGTGACAAAAATTGAAATTGTATCTCGTTAGTTGCACTTTTCTTTCATGAGTAGGGCATAGAGATTGGTAAGATTTTTCTTTTTGTCAAGTTTTTGTTACTTGAATTGGCTTTCAGCTTTTGGTGTTGCTCTATGGTTGTAATTATGAGTCCCTTTGTCTGCCCTTTATCTGTTCCTTTGTCCCCTTTAGCTAGATATTTGGAAATATAATTTGATGTCATCCTGAATATTTCAAGTTCATACCTTGTTGATTGTCTTCAGATGTCATTTTACAATGCATTTATATTGTTCATTAAGTTTCTACTAGTCTATCCAGTGAAGTCCTTAAGTTATCTATGCTTCATGGTGCATAGTTTTGAATTCATGCTTTCTAGAATGAAAGGATGCTTGGAAAAGATTGGGGTTTTGCTGGAACTTTGAATCTTGGGTTTAAGGTTACAGCAGGGAGCTTTGAAGCTTGGAGTTTGCCTTATTGTTGCAAAATTATGGAAGCACTGAGGTAACATTTTAGCTAAATCATTGTTTCAATCAGACTTTAGTTTTCTTTTTGCTTATCTAATTAAAACGTGTTTGAGAAATCATTAAAATCTTCAACTGTATTTAAAACTTGTCATTTTTAAATTTGCCTAATTATATACTTATTCTTTCATTCATGTCTGCTTAGATTAGACTCTCTTTCAACAACGTTACTATGTTGCCGCTTCTAGCTCATCTTCTCCTTTTACCGACTCTGGCATCCACTTCAAAAACGCTAGTTCTCTCTTCAAGTTTAGGGTCAGCAATTGAGATCTCTGATGCTGAAGAGTCACAAATGCATCTTCCTCCAAACATGAGGACAAATAATATTAAATTTGTAAAATTCTTTTAGTCAATTCATATTTATAGTTGCTATTATTTTGTAATTAGAAATTTCACATGTCATTCATTAGAGTATGTGATAATGTATATTTCTTAGTATTATATTTATATAATACTTATTAATAAAATTCTATTATGTTTTTATATGGTGTAGAGGAAGGTTTACCTATTACAAGCTTCGGGACTCATTTCTGGTTTCCTCAAAGGCATGAGGACCTGGAAGACATTTTCCAAGTCTTTGAATGTCGGCATGGAGACTGTACTCGCAAGTTCAAGAACTTGAAGAAACTTGAAGAATCATTGTGGACACGTGAAGAAAAAACACCATCTTTTTATTGAGAATACTGAACTAGGGAGGCTAAGAACAAATCACCGACATCGTATTCGAGATCATAAGAGAATGAATTTCAAGATCATGGGAAATGTGGAGTAGCGGCTTCGAAAAATTCATGGTCAACAAGTGGAGGTTTGGAAAAAAAAGGCTGTCACTTTATGGAATGATATTGAAGAAAATGCAGAAGATAGTGAGCCACTCTCTAAACCTCTTCTCTATAGCTTTCTTGATTCAAAGAAGGTAAATATTCTTGGAACTAGTGAATGAGGTATTGACTTGATTGATTCTGAGAAATGGACTTCATTGGAGACAAATGATGTTTTCCCGCAAAAAATGACAACTATGAGGGCATTGAAATATGAAAACTTAATGGAAAAGGGAGGATTTACCACTAAATCCTAATCTTCACAACTCCACCAAAGTCCTACAAAACCCAACTCAACCAAGGCTGGAAACATACAAAATACAAGTAAAAGGAGGCCAAATTTGTGTAGATCAAAGCAGAACAGCCCAATACAATGGTGCAGCTCCTCCTAACAGCTCTCAGATCTCCCTGGCTCTACCTGCTCTAATGTAGAATGAATACAGAAAACCCTTTACCTATCTCTTAAACTCCCTAAAAACTGGCGGAACATATCCAGTGGATGATAGTAGAGTTCATCTAGGTCGATGATGGATGTCAGCGTAAGATACCTTATGACATCCTAGAAAGTGACTAAAATGCTTAAAAACCACACCAAAATGCTCAAAATCAGCTTTGAGCTTTTAAAAACAGCACACTTTATATTCACTTCTCAATGATCACATTTTGCACTTTGTGGTCTACTTTATTATGCTCTCCTTCTATAGTCCACTTGAATGTTGGTGACAACCTCTATTACAGGGTTCTCGGCCTCGATTGAGAGCTCAAACGGTTCCCATGTTTGTATAGTGCCAGTTCGGTATTGCTGATGAATTCGTCAGGTACGACTTTGAGGGTGATTTAGATTAGCATTTTGGTGCAGGTAGGTTTACCAGCATTAAATCCCGGAACCCAAGGTTGCATAATACATGTGCCCCATTTGGACAAGTGTGGTGTAAGCATGAGGAGCTTCTGCGTCGTCGTTTCTTCTGATGTTGTAATCTGAAAGAAAGCGTGTCCAAGTTCTCTTCCTGTATAACATTCACCATGCACCTCCTTAGCAATCGCAGTAATCCACTCACGTAGAGCTGGGGCTGGCACATGGCCTTCCACGAAGTAAGCGATTACTACTTTCTTCTAGAAAAAATCCATCTCCTTCTGAATCTTCTCCTTACACAGAGTGACCTTGCACAAATCCGTCGTGATCAGAAATCTGGCCCTGCTCCTCTCGACCCCAATTGGCAGTGATTCTCCTTGGGACGCTTTCGTGGGGTGTATGGATGCGAATTGGCCCAGATGTTAGTCGACGCGACCAATTTGGGCTCGACGGCTTCATGACGCTTCAGCTTTTCCGCCAACACTTGGTCGTCGCTGGCGGTCTGTTTGATCGGGGCGTGTGCAAGGTGGGTCTTGAGCGTCGCCGCGTAGCTAGAGGTGGTCGATTCCTCCATGTTCGTGGTTGGTGACTGTCTTGTACCGCTCGCAAATGGGCTGTCCTAATGCAAATGTCTTCAACGAGCGAGATCCCAGTCCGCATTGGTGGAAATACTAACTCTCCCTTGACACACAGACGCAGCCCTAGCAGTAGATGAGAACAGATTACGGAAACCGATTACGAAAAAAACTCGAAGGCGGAAAACAAAGTAGATTTGAGGCAAACCCTAAATTTTCTCCACGCTGGTTGCCAACTTTCTTCACCGATTCTTCTGAGGAGCTTGAATGCGATGTAGATGAGAGTTGGAACGTTAATGCATTGAGTAACGCCGATCTACTACTAAGGCAATAATGTGAGCATTAGCTGGCATCGATTGATCCCCGCATTGACTCGTGGCGCTCTCGGAGCCTCATTGCGCCCTCCCATAAATTCGACGTTTATAGATTTTGAGGGCCGTAGAATTGGAACTTCGATGCTGGAATGATGATGTGGTGATGTTATCATATCTTATGCGTATTGCCAACCTGGGGAACAAGCACTAGTGGGAATGCATGCCAAGAACACCTGAATGGTCACCGAAATTTGAGCCAAATCTGGAATTTCCTTTTGGTGTTCATGAAACACTGTTCGGTGTAAACCGGCACTGACACTTGCCAAAATCAGGTCATCGGAAATGAAGTTCACGAAAGTGGTCCCCACGAAGTTTCGGGTATTCCTGGCAATGCTCACGAGAGTCACGCTGCCTTTTTGCGAGGGTAATTTGGAAGGACTGCTCATCGTAGTAAATCCACAGATGACAGATCCAGAGGATGAAGGTCGCCTCTGTACGTTCATCAATTTACGTGCATCTGGTGAATCGGTTTCACCTGGGGGGAATTCAAATAACCGGTGCGGCGATGTTGAGGACCTCTGACATCGTAACCGAACCGGATTAGTTATATACCCGCCGCCAGATACCCTTTTCTCTACCATTGAGGCCCGTAATTGGTATCCGACGTCATTGAGTAGTATCCGGCCCAAACCTGTTATCCGGTTTATTAGATATCTATACCCTTATCCATCCCAGGACTGATATTTGCGTGACTTTGTAGAGCTGGATATCAATAACCAATCCATCCGGGTATATATGACGTGGAAACGGGACTGGGTGCGTTACTGTCGGTAGTACGATTCTAATTTTCTGCAGCATAGCCGCATTGTCGGTTTAGATTATTCATTTCTATATATGCTCCCCGCAGAATGTTGTAGACCAGACTAAAACGCATGCAGCATGGCTCTTCGACCATAATAAGAAGCGGTCTACACAGGGAATAAATCACTAATTCCAAATGCAGAATTTGCACTTTTATTGCATAGATGAGTAAACATCGAAGTATTCATACGAAGATAAGTAATGCCCTTCCTGAAGAGGGCTGCTCTTATCTACAATATGATCTTTAAGTCGTCACTTGGCTTGTATGCGCAATCAAACCGCCTTCTTCGTGGTCACAGCTTTCGGCTTTTTGATAAGCATACGCGATTGCCACTTCACGTAGACACTGCTCCCCGACGATTTCACTAGGGCATGTTCCATAACAGTGAATGGCTGCCGATCCTCTATGAAAACGAGTCGCAGGTTTGGCACGTTGATCTTATGTAATTGTACCATTTGCTCGCCTTCTCCGCACAGATTTCCATATCTCTGAGAAGGACTCTTCCAGCTACCACCTGTTCGTCCTTCTGCGACAATCGTAGTGCCGGTGTCGGGATGTAATACGAAGCATAAGCAATTCGCAGCCAGTGCACCA
Source organism: Ceratodon purpureus (assembly GCA_014871385.1). NCBI lineage: Eukaryota > Viridiplantae > Streptophyta > Bryopsida > Pseudoditrichales > Ditrichaceae > Ceratodon > Ceratodon purpureus. The sequence continues at coordinate 103,422,462 of CM026426.1, forward strand.
TCAGTTATTCTGGGCAGAAGTCCGTAATCAAAGCGAGGGCGGGGTACTCTCACCGGTGCTTCAGATTCAAGGGCGGTGGTCATTTGCCGGGTATTCACTCCATCATGACTATGAGTAGGAGAACGTGGTCGTGGAATGATATCCACAGAGCTCTTTGCCGGTGCACTTCGATCGGCAACCTTCTGCTGACCTCGGTTGTCAATGCTGGTGTGGGGAGAGTGCTCTCCAGCAGATGTGCGGATCGACGCTGACACTTCTGTCAACACTGCAGCACCGATAGGCATGCTGTTAGTAAACTTTTGCAGAAATGAATTCGGAGTGACAGGTATGGTTTCACCAGAGGCCCATGATGGAGATGGCGACTCAGCGCCGCCCCCAAGTGTCACGTTCACTGGAATTGGAGGACCGCGCGCTCCTGCACCATCCTTCTCAGAACTGCATAACTCTCTCGGTGGAAGTGGACACAACGAAACGACTGCCACCTCCGGAGATATCACCACTTCTGGGCTTCCACTAGGAGGTAACAAAGTGCCGTGGTCATCTCCGGCACATACACGGATTGAGGTGGGCGCTGCAGTTGACGTCGACGGTGGATTGGACTGCTGCGGATTTATTAAACGTAACAACAGTTCTTTCACTTCTGTTAGCTGGTCCTTGCTGCTGCGTAGGTCTGTTGCAATCCTCTGCACCGTGCACTCGAGTGCGTTTATTCTTGTAGCTTCCCGAATCACGTAAGGAGGTGTTGTAGGGCGCTGCAAAAAGAAACATATCACCAGGATCGCGGTTAGCGCTACTGGTCTCTTGCTTTAAACACTAACTCCCTAGATACGTGCTCAATTAAAACCTACATGAGCATGTTCTTTCAAGAAACATGACTGAACTTAGAAGGAAGGAGCTCACTAATTACCCGGGGAAAGCTCGGAGTCTGCTCTTCACCACGTGGCCCTTGGGCGGAGGCTTGGGTTCCGACATTGTTCGCGCCCGTCGTTGGGTTGCTGTTCTGGAATTCGGAAGACAGACTATTATTTGATTCTGAGAAAAAAGTTGAAGGGGTCTGTATGTTTTCAATGTGGTCACGACCAGAGCTGAAGCTTCGTACCTGCATCAGACAACATGATCAGCTACTACATTGAGAGGATTTAGAAACTGAATACAACATGACCCGTGGATGGAGAATCTGCAGAGTTCGTGAATTCAGAGCTGGATAACGCTATATGTAGAAATTGAACTGTTACTCGGGACAAAAGGTATAATCGTCACCGTCATTTCAGGTGAAAATCGACAATGGCTTACTCTGTTTGCAGATGGTGGCATCGGTGGAGCTGATGGGCTGCCGTGGTCTGCATCCAGGTACATTGCTTTTCTTTTTCCTTTTCTCATTTCTGACATCAGAAGTGATTCCTCCCTCCCTGCTGCACTCAACCAATATTTCTTCCACTCCATGAAAGCCTCTATCGGACATCGGGGGTGTCTCAAGCCCTTTGTTTTGATAAAATGTTTTTTCCACAGCTTCCTATCGTTTTTTAAACTATTTTTTAAAAATTTGCTAAGATATGCTATGTCAAGGGGCCGAGTGTACGTAAACATTTGAGCTAGTTTTTGAGCAATCAAATCTACTTGTGAATTCCAATATTCTCGTTTAGACTTACAGCTTCTAACTTTGAAATTTAATGTTTGTCTAGCACACAAACGTGGAGCCCTATGCCATGGGCTCTTGAGTCCGAGTACAGTACCTGATGAACAAACTGGGATCTGTATATGTGGATCTCTGTTTTCTGCATGCGCGGCTGCCATTTCTTTGAGATAGGGGCGTTGAACCTCCCGCAACAAGGTTCTCCGTCTGTTCTCCTCTTGCCGCAAGTCAGGTACCGCTGTTACCTGTGTGGTGAAGATGTCCTGAGATGTACTAGGTTGTGGTCCATCGTCAGATACAAAGTTTGTTGTGTGCTGGCTCAAAGTCGCTGCTCTTCCATCTCGGACATGGTCCATGTTTAACGAGGACGATTGAAGACGACTCCCATCAAGCCATGGCCCTTGAGCTGGTATCGTACCGAACATGGTAGGGTACATCGGTCGCGCTGCATCCAACCTGTTTGGCATTCCCTCCGTAGAATATGTCGAATGCAGTGGCTGAGTTGGTGGACCTGCAGCTCCTGGAGTCTGGTCAAATGAAAACGGTGTCCGCTGTCAGGACGGGAGATAATCTAGTTAGCTGATACAATTGAATTTGAGTTAGGGTGACGCAATGTGATTACCGTGGACACCGAAAAGAAGAGAGTAGGGCAAACAGAAGTGCACGACAGTGTTCCATAGTAATGCAGAGTTCATGTACGAGTAGGTCGTATGTTGAAGTGTTTTACTAGAGCTCTGGCTACATATCACTGCGTAAGTGAAGACGCTGCGTGCATAAAAATATTGTTCCATCATCGTCTATTATTTATGGAGAAATAATTTATGGAGGGAAGATAAGTAGCGAAGTACCTCGTTCCGAGTTGATTCAGACAGACGCTGGCCCTCAACGACGGGGCAATTCGACATTCTTGCGGGAAACGCCATCAGACTGTAGAACTTCAGCGTTTCGCTATAGGAAGGAGGAGACGTACCTCTTGAATCCGGGGAAGAGCAGCTACCAGTCGAGGACGAAGACGAAGGCCATGGATCTAGGTCGTCTGACTGTCCCCTTGATCTCAGAGTTGCGGTGCCCATTAGGGTTTCAGCAGCGGCCGCGACCTCCATAACCAATATGTTAGTAGGGGTGTGAAAATAGATTGCTACAAAGTGTGGGCAATGGACGCACTCTGGAAAGTGGTTAGTCTACTAAACTGGAATGAAATGTCTGTCGACCTGACTTTGGCTGAGGGCGATCCGGTCTATTTGTAAGAACCACCGCTGAGTCAAGTGTCGAAAACTTTGGCAAAGTATCCTAAATCGCCTGAATTAACAAGGACATGATCTAGTCGTGTTGGAGCGACAAAGGATCTCCTTCCACAGTCTGACGGCGCTGGTTGTGGGAACTTAGGGAACGGCGCTACGCAGCCTACTTCATGGAGCTCCGACATCGCAATTCGTCGTCTTGCTTTGGAGTAGTCGTAGCGTGTAGGTTGGTGCACGGTTTTTCGATGGAGCCAATGAGTCCGCAGACGATGCTCCGTGTTGGTCTATGCACGTTGGATGATGAGGGTAATATTGTGAGTATCTGGAATTTCGGTGAGTGGGGGAGGGTTCTGAATGATATTGAGTCACCTGATGTCATGCAGAATTCGAATGCTGGAATCCTGGATGTAGCAGAGGGGTTAAGAGTTGTTGCGGATCCGTCGACTGATGGGGATAATCGTTCTACTTCCAGAGACGTTGAAGTACAGCCGCTCGAGGATATGCCGTCACAGGAGGGATCAGATGGGTTGGTCGACGAGTTAGTGGGTCCGGAAAATCTCCAAAACTCAGAGGGGGGAGGTACTCCAGAAAGGGTTCTTCGACACGTCCCCTTCAGCTCTCGTTTGAGAGATCTATTTTGCACACCCATCGACGTAGCAGATTTCATGACATCGCTTCCAAGACAGTCCCTGAATTTGCAATTCTGCAACGTAGATTCTGACGAGGATTTAAGAGTAGTTGAAGTGCCTACGACGGGTTGGATCGACCAGATGATGCCGAATAACTTGGAGCCCCTTCCTGATTCCGTACAAGATGTGATCTCACATATTCTAACGCATTCAGCATGCGCGAGTGTCGACGGCGGAGTTCTATCGAGCAATTCTCTGAGATGGAGCTGGGATCGTGATTGGTTGGAGATGGAAGGTATACCGCCTCTAGAGGAGCCAGTTGTGTGGAGGCAGGAGTTAGCCGGTTTGCCTGAACTCGAACGAGCAGAAACGTATTTACCGAGGAGAAGTGAGAATGTAAAGTACCCAGCATGCGTCCACATCCAGCCACTCAAACATCCAGTAGACGTCGACGAAGACTTCTCGCGTCAATGGGCGACTTGCATGGAAGTAGCGGTCACTTTGTTGCTTGTCCATGCAATGTGTTCCAGAGCGAACTTACCTGATTGCGTCTGCACAGAGCTGATAGAGACGATTCTCGTGATATATGGCGCATCGGTTCTCGGTGATTGTCGATCCATTGCATCAGGAGAGAAAGTGGGGTAGCAAAATGAGCCAGACTAGGGTCTTAGGTTCTGGGCAGTTTTCAGTGTGATAGTGCTAGCGTGATCCTAAGTGACGTTACGAACTGGTACGATGTACCACTTCGCAGTTCCGTCGACCGGAATCACTAGGGGGTTGTTTGTTATTGTGGACATCGTCTACTGGAATTCCAAGAGAAATAAAAACAAAGAAGTGTTGCATTCCGGTCTACTTGCGGACTCCATAACTGACTTTCCGTCGTTGACACGTGTGGATGAAATATTGTACGTTGGCAAATTCTGTTACTATCCTGAGAACATTAATGAACCCATTCTTGATATGAATGCGTTCTCCTGGTTGAGTGAAGCGTGAGTGCACAAGCATAGGTGAAGGTTTATGAGCCATGGCATCCGTGCCAAGGTTGCCTCTTCGCGACAGCAGACGCAGGGAAGCGAGAGACTTAAAACTCAGCATGCGAGAAGAGATCGTCGCTCAAAGGCAGGGAGTAACGAAGAGGGTATGCCCCTGCAATATCTGCATGGGCGAGAATTTTTCCATTAGGTTCAGAGCCGTCGTGAGGGAGCATCTCAAGCTGTACGGGAGACACCCATGGCGGAGAGGAAGCACAGAGGTGAGTGACCTCGATTTCCAATCTCTGCTCCTTTAGTCGTTTTATGTATCTCAAATTATTTGCTGGGTGTAAGTGCAATCGAGGGCCTCGCAATAATTTTGATCCTAGTTTGCTCTCTTCTCTGTCCGTTAGGGTTTCGAACAAGATGAGTCCGATGGAGAGTGGGATGCCGATATTGTCCAGGAATTCGGAGCAAGAGGAGGAGGGTATGGTAGGGATGCTGCTCGGAGCTTGGACGACGGTGCCGATATGGAAGGGCTCGTACAACATACCTTCAATTTATATGATGACTTGGTCGGTAATGCCTTCGATGTCAGAGATGGGATAGACGTGCAGGACGACGCAGATGGTGAAAACATGGGAGTGGGGGGCGGTGCATCTGATAATCAGGATAGGCGGGGTGATGAGGCTGCCATGGACCGGGAATTGCATGATGAACCAGATGTCGTAGCCGAAGAAGAGGCGATGGCAGATGACGATCTTCCGGCAATGGAGTCTGTTCGACCCACAGCGCAGGAGTTGTCAGAGGAATCAGCACGTACCCCCTTGTTTGCGGGTTCAGGGCTAACTCAATTGGGAGGTACTCTACTCTTACTCAACTGCCTGCGTACCCACGGTGCATCCAATACCTTGGTCAATGAAATCTTTTCTATATTATCGAAGAGTATGTTGCCTACTATAAACTCTTTGCCACAGAACGAATACCAGGCATCTAAAGTTCTTAAACAGCTTGGACTTGCATACGACACTATACACTGCTGCCCTAGTCCATCAACGTGTGTTCTATTCAGGGGAGAAGAGTTTAAAGACCTTGTTAGATGCCCAAAGTGTGGAGCTGATAGATACAAGCAGGTTGGGAAATCAAGAGTTCCGATAAAGGTGCTACGACATTTTCCACTTATACCTCGCTTGCAAAGGATGTATAGCACACCACTTCAAGCTAGTTTCATGACATGGCATTCAAGACACGTTAGTGATGATGGGGTGATGAGGGGAGCAGTGGATTCTTACCAATGGAAGTTTATAGATTGGAAGTATCAGCAAGAGTTTGCATTTGAGCCTAGAAATTTGAGATTAGGTTTGGCAACTGATGGCGTTAATCCTTTCTCGATCAAACGTAGTACATGGAGTACTTGGCCTGTTTTAATTATGAATTATAACCTCCCGCCCTGGATGACCACAAAAAAGCATTTTATAATGCTAAGTCTAATCATCCCGGGGAAGAGGTCAGTGACCGGCGATAATTTTGATGTGTACTTGCTGCCGTTACTTGAGGAGCTGCAAATTCTGTGGAATACCGGTGTACCGACAGCTGATGCTTCAATGTATCAGGGAAGTAGAATGTTTAACATGAAGGCCATCCTTATGTGGACCATCCATGACTTCCCCGCGTACGGGGTAGTGGCAGGCTGTGTCACAAAAGGCTATAAGGGTTGTCCAGTTTGTAGATTAAATACAGTGTCCAGGCGATCTTTGTCCTTGAAAAAAAATGTCTATGATAACCACCATCGCCGATTCCTACCTGCCAATCATGCCTGGAGGAGCCGGAGGGCTGAGTTTGAAGGTGTGCCGGAAAACAGAGGACCTCCTGGGAAAATGACCGCTGATCAGATATTGCACTGGGGACGACTCAGAGAGTCTTGGGTGGAACTCGGTGCGACTCCAGCGGCGTCTGATCCAGCCCGGCAGTCCGGAATCAAGAGGGTATGTGCCCTTTTCAGCTTACCTTACTGGAAGGTATGTGCCCTCGTCAAACCTTATTATGCAATCGGTATCATTCCACGTTTGTTTGTTTTTTAATACCCTTCACGTTAGGCCAGTGGGAGTTGATTTAGAAATCCGTGCGTAGTGGTTTGCAGAAAATGGCAAGATTTCCAAAGAGTATGCCGTTGATTCAGATTTAGATGGAAATCCCTGGTTAGTCCACTATTCCGCGATTGCTTCTTTCACCCACATACTCGTGATCGACAGGTTCGGCAGAGAAATGAAGACTTAGACGTCTCTTGATCCCATTATATTTATGTACATGCTAATCGTTATCCATGGTATTCAGATTTCGCTTCTACGTTTTCAGTTCTGTCCTAGCCTGTCAAGCTATGCGTCGGCCCCATGATTATTATTTTATTCCGTTTTTGTTGTTTAGTATATGCGTTCAAAGTGTCCGTTTTGTAGCAGATTTGTGAGTTATATTCTTGTGTAATTTTTTCCATTCTCTCCTTGTTAGACACTGAATTGTAGAGTGCTTGGCACTGAAAACGACTAATCGTGTAGGTTTTGCTCTCCATTTATTCACATAGTGCCATGAATTCTGACCTTGAGGCTGCAGACCATGCACCCGTCATTGTTAGTAAGTTTGTATAAATGCCGGGCTCTCGATATTATTTCAAGTGCCATCAGTTGGATGTTGCATTCGCAAGTAACCATACTGTGCAAAATGTTTTCGTTCATAGCGAGGGCATCCAGTGAGTTAAGGTAGTCTTTCGTTCCTAAGTTTTTAAATATATGTTTCCCTCGCAGATAGGAAATTCGGATATGGTCGATTGTATGACGGAACGGTCCGTATGCTAGGGGTTGTCCACTGAGTGCAGTTACGTTACAGATAGTCAGTTTTAAGTCATGATATGTCTTACATTACAAATCAGAGCATCCGATTTCCTACTGTGTCACTGAGTCCATTGAATTGTCCCGGTATTGCTTTAGCTAGTGAACCTCCTAAGTGATAGTCAAAAAAAGCGCATCACTATATACAGTGTGGATGACGGAGGTCAGGTTGATTATTATCAGTATTGAGTATTGTAACCCTTCTCGGATTCTTCCCTCACATGGGTTTAGTCGAGCCCGCATGCCTTAATCGTTTTACTTTTCCCTACTGTCCTGACAAGGTCAATTGTCTGTAACTGATTTCTAAGATTACAATCAATTCGTGAAGTTGCTCTTCTGTAATGGTTTCACCATGTTAAAATTTACATATTTGCCATTTTTTTAAACACTGCGCTGAATTGTGTGACATACAGGAACTGCCCATTTGTAACACCCTAGACATAATGCATATTGAGAGGAACGTTTCCGATAATTTGCTGCGTCATCTTTTTGGGGACAAGGATACCTTGGAGACGCGGCGCGACATGGCTCAGGCTGGGAGAATGCACTCCCTGCATCTGCGACTTGGAACATCCGGGAATTACATCAAACCTAGAGCGCCCTACACGTTCTCTGAATCGGAAAAAGCAGACTTCTTGTCACGCGTATCAGGTACCCAGGTTCCTTCAGGTTTTAGCTCTACCCTAACCAAGCATATTGGTGAAAAAAGATTACTTGGTCTAAAGAGCCACGACCATCACATACTTATCCAGCAGATACTCCCCGCAGCCGTTCGAAATAGCCTCAGTAGGGGTGTCCGGGAGACAATTATCCGTTTGGGCAATTTATTTCAGAGAATTTGTGCCAAAGTCATTCGCACCTCTGAGATCCAGCCATTGCGAACGTGTGCAGCTGAGGTCCTATGTCTCCTTGAGATACATTTCCCTCCAGGTTTTTTTGATATAATGACCCACCTCGTTATACACTTGGTTGATGAGATAGAAATTTGCGGTCCCATTCATGCTAGGTGGTGCTATTCTGTGGAGAGGTATTTAGGAGTGCTAACGAAATATGTGAGGGACAAGTCAAAACCCGAGGCCGGAATGGCCACGGGCTATATGATAGATGAGAGCCTTGGCTTTTGCACAGAATACTTTGAACTTTATAAGCACACAAAGAGTAGGGTATGGGATGCAGAAGAGGAATTGAGAGATTCCGGGGAATGTTTGCTTGGAAAGCCTAGATCGAAACTGCTGAGGGAAAACGAAATAGATCAAATACACGACTATATCCTAAAGCACTCTGTTCACACAGAAGAATTACTGGGGTAAGTACCCTTCTGTTTTTATTAGCTTGAATGTCCCCTTTTTGATTACATCTGAACTTCCAACTACAGACACATTTGTAGTTATATCCAATATCTCCCTTCTTTGTGATGTCTTCAGGGAATGGACTCGACAGAAGCAAGAATACAAGATGCGACGCCAGACATTTGCAAATGCTCACCGTCGTCACCGGGCAGCTCAAATTCAGTACCCGCAGGAGCTTGCAGACCCCTTTCCTCGTTTTGCAGTGTGGCTTAATGCGCACGTGCGTTCTTTAAAGGAAGCTGAGTTTCCAATTTCTGCAGAATTAGAGGCAATGCACTGTCCACCATCCCAGTATGCTTTGGCGTTTAACGCAATGTGGGCTTATGGCTGCCACTTCTCTTGTAACAATGAGACAGGGCCTACCTCAGTAGCATTTGATAGTGGGATCGCAGCAATTCCACCTTCGGCTCTGTGCACTGAAATTGACGTGGGGATACTCAGAAATATTTTGTTAGTGACATATGGAGCAGTTACCTGCGTGCTCATGGAGGGATCTTGGATTAAGACGCGGGACCAGGGTAGGCGTGTCGTACGAAAGGATCCATATGGTTTTTGGCTGGTTCAATATCATTGCAGAGAACTCCCCGAGAAACATAATCCATATGTATTTCCAAGGTGCATTTCACAAGTATTTTTTGTTACTGACTCTGCAGACCCTACATGGAGGGTGAAAGCAGGCTAAGGTAGTACAAAAATGGTGTCACAAACCACATTTTCAGCGGTACATTGATTTCAATTCGTTCTACATTGCATTATACATTGTTTTTTAGTGATTTGATAAAATAATATGGTTGTGGACTTCGCCTACCATCTATTTTTGTACTTGCTAATAATAAAATAGGTATGGTGTGATCGTCATGAGTATATTTGTATACTACAGTTTTCTGTCACAGAGTATATTTTTTGTGGAAATATACTTAGTTCTGTGGGTTCTATGTTTTTTTTTTCAATGCTTTCTTGGTGATAGGTGTGATACATGTATTAGATGCATATTCTGTTGTTAAATTTGTACAATTGCAATCCATACAATGATTTATTTACAAAATACCAAAATTTTTATCTGTGTTTAAAATGGGGGGTAAAAAAAAGTTTTTGCTCGTTTTTTTTTTTTGCCCTCACAGAATACAGTGAATACTATGTGGGCTTCTTGTATAGACGTCCGATAAAACAGATTCCTTCGACATATAATACTTTATCAAAAAGGGCGAGCTGGGAGTTTGCACATACCATATGTACTGCCATAGTATCTTGATATACTCCGTCACCGTCATTCGGCCAATGGTCTAGGGACGCGTGGCATTCTGGATCCAACTTTTCCGCCGGCACTTACAGTCATGGGGCAGGGAAAAAGTAGCGACTCCAACTAAATTGAGCATACGTTAATGGTGGTAACGTATCTTTCTAATACCTGGAGCAGACTTTAGTTAGGGTTTCCAAGTGGTTCCACTTCTCTCTCAATGCTAGGGCGGTTTGGTTTAGGCTGAATTATGTGGTTGCATGGAGATACTGTTCCAGATTCCTTAGTTCAGAGTTTGCTGCATGTCGCTTTGGGTTCTACCTTGGTTTTGCGAGGACCGGCTGCTACGTCGTTGGTGCTAGAACTCTAATCGACAACTGCTGTGGAACAACCAGGTACCATCGACTTCACACAAGTTTACTTCTGTTGTATTGTTTCTGTATGCGAACGCTTATGACTTCGTACTGACTTGTTTTCTACGTGGTGCTTGGAAGATGGGGAACAGCAGGGCTCAAGATCGACGTCGCGGTTTGAAACGGCCAGGACCCACCCAAAGAGCGTTGTTGCTGGCTCCTGAAGAACCTCCACCGTCTCTCCAGGCAGCAAGGGAGAATGCTGCCGAACGACAACGACAAAGCAGGGCAAGGAAGAGACTGATAATTGAGAGGTCAGAGCACTTGGCCAGAGACGATGGGGAAGTGGAGATTTCGGCTAGACGGGATGTCCTTAGAGTATCGACCAGAATTTGCTCCTTCATTGTAGATGAGTTAGAGAACGAGTGTGACGGTCCGCGATTTCGTAAGGCAGTTTTGGAATCGGTTCTTAGGAATGCTGCCATTGTTCCACATTTGCCAGAATACTATAGCTCGGAGTTGGAGGCGAAGGCTGCTCATACGTTCATTCAGTCATACAAAAATGAATTACAGATGTTGAAAAACCCGTCTTCGGCAGATAAGCTCGTGAGGAGGACGACTTTGTTAGAAGCAGCAGTTAGTAGTGATGTTACTGGCTTAAGAGCCTTATCTAGAGTGTTGGGCACGAATCCCAAGAACGTTTCCTCTGCTATTCAACGTCGTCGGAGTCTTGAGATGAGCGGATTTTCCATTTTCAAGCTGCCTGAGAGGAGAAGGAGGGATGTAATTCCAAGCGTGACGAAGGAGCTCGTGTTTACTTGGTGGACAGCTGAAACTCGGGTGAGTCCGAACAAGAAAGATGTAACAAGAAAGAGGTTGGGTCCCAAAGTTTACAATCACCACGCTACACATCTTCTGCTGGAAAGCCAGGTAAACATTTTTACTTTACCATATGTTGTACGCTAGTAAACATGGAATTATAAAGGCCCTGCCTTAGTCGTGATTTCAGGCATACTGCGAAACAGTGCATCTTCACAGTATACACTATACTTTTCGAATTTGCACATACTACTCATTCTATGATAGCAGTTGCGTATACCTTGATCTACATATAGTACCCACACACACTCTGATTTACAGTATTGCTAGTAGTTTGTGGCACACACCAATGTCCTAAGGATCAACCGTCAAAGTCTGTTTATGTTGTCATAGATACTCGTGCGGTACATTCATAGGACTACTAGTATACTTCTTTCCTCACTTTGGTATTCAGTACATACCTGAATAGTATTAGTACCCATTCCAAAGTCCTTCTAGTATGCATTCTTAAGTCATTATTGTATAAAGAAAGTAAAATCACATACTTTAGAAAGTTTTAATTACACTTGATATACTTCGTAACTGTAAATTAACAGTAGTATGATATACTATAGAAATATTTCATTATAGAACATACACATCATATTAGCACTCTTAGAGTGAAATAATATACTTCGAGGGATTTTAATTATACTCAATATATAAATGGTATGTATTCTCTAGTACCCAGTAGTCCTTGGTATACTTTTAAGTACTAAATTCCTTCCCAGATATACTCATATAGTACACAAAGAGCACTCGAAGTATGTGGTAGTACACTAACTACATACCGCGTCTTCTTATATGTTTTGCAGGCTTCATTCTATGATCGTTTTCTTCAGTCTCATCCCGAGGCTACCATTTCCATGCGTTCCTTCGAGATCCTGAAGCCATTCTTTGTTAAGAAGTGTAAAGACCGGAATGTATGTCGCTGCAAGTACCACGTTGAATTGGACATGCTACGAGAGGCCTACAACACAATGAGGGATGCCATGAAGGGAGTACATACCTTCATTTCTTGTACTTGTCTCTGTTCTGTTTGTTCTGGTGCACCTGAGGATTCCTGTTCTGCTCATTTGACTAAATGTGATGGCGTTACTAAATTCTGGGAGCAGATTGTATGCCCAAAAGGGGAATCAGAGGAGTTCCACAAACTTGAGTGCTTGATGGGTTTATGCTCGCAGTGCGGTGTAGATTCCCTTCAACTCTGCCCCAACGAGGAGGCAAATGCAGCATTTAAATTGAAGTGGCGGTGCTTCAGTTATCAAGTGGTTGGAGTCAACGATGATGGGGAACCAAGAAAGAGAATCCAGGAAGTTTTCATGGAAACCTCTTGTGTTGAGTTCATTGATTATTTAAAACCCAAGTTGAAAGAGTTTGTTAGACACAACTTTGTTGCTAGGTGGCAAGATGTACAGTGCAGAGTTAGTATGAAAGAATTACCTGCTGATGCTATTCTATCGCATGTTGATTTTGCCGAAAATTACTCGTTTGAGATCCAGAACGAAATTCAGTCCATGCATTGGCATTCCAGCCAAATTACAATCCTTGTTCACATTACGTACCGATTGGATCCGCTGACTAATAACATGGTCAAGGAGAGTCACTTCTATGTATCTGATGATAAAACACATGACACTTTATTTGTACAGCACTGTTTCTTGCAGCATTGGGAGTGGTTGAAATTGCAAGGTCTTACTTTTCAGCGTCATTGGGTTTGGAGTGACGGTTGCGCTGGGCAATTCAAAGGAGCAAGGCCCATGTACTTTGTTAGTAGATATCCTGGTCTTACTGGTGGGTGTGTTATGTCATGGAATTTCTTTGGTACAGGCCACGGCAAAGGAGAATGGGATGGAGCGGGTGCTGTTGTGAAGAGGGCTTTGAGAACAGAGCAGTTGCACAATCCATGGCGGCAGTTACAAGATGCTGCAGATGCTGTCGACTTTTTGAAGGAGAAAATGGAAGGTCTTGTGGAAAGTTCTGTTGCTGGGAACAGAATAGTATCTTATAGGTACTTTCACCTCATCAAACCTGATGATGTGGACCGCCAGCACCTCCATGGTTGTGAAACCATATCTGGTTCTAGGAAATTACACTCCATACAAGGAGTGTCTATCTCCGACCCGACGTTGCTGATGGTGAGACAATTGTCTTGTTTTTGTAGCCCCTGCATGGACGGTGATTGGGCAGCTTGCGAGAAGAGTGGCCATGTCCAAGATTGGAGAGTCATCAAACTTGTTCCTTCCGATGTTTCTTTTGTAAGGGAGCAGATGATATCAAGACAGTTCGAAGTTGAAGGTGAGGAGCCTTGGGATTATGCTACAGAAGAGACGTTGGGAGACTTGGTAAATGTGGGTGATAATTTTGCTGTCCCAGCAATTGAAGGTAATGACGAAGGGGTCGACTTCTATATTCTTCAATGCCAAAGGAAAAAACAGATTGTCAGGGAGAAATTCACATGTGTTTGGGGCGGACAGTTTGAAGTAGGGGAGTATGTCATTGCAGGGACTTATTATCAGAAATGGGGGAAGTCCCAGAATTCGTATGTATACTTGAGAGATTCGAGAGTAGCTTACCTGAATGCTACACTAGTCATTGCTTGCAGATTTCAGATGGTTCCAGCGGCCCACCGAGTTAAGGGAGATGAACCCGTTTATCAATTGCAAAGCGAAACCATCGATGTTATTAGGACATCTTTGGAGGCTTTATAATGTATTATGCAAATGAGGTTTTTGAACTTCCATTTCAGTTTCTGTACATATTGATTATAATAAAAAAACCAAATATTATATTAACTCCAATTCGTTGTGAATTACGATCCTCTGTCAATTCAGTTTGTGTTTCAGTGGCTGATATGTATCAAATACAGAAGTCTTTGAATTTTTATAGTCCCGAATTTCCACATTCCTTCGTAAACCCTTGTCTATTGCTTCTTGCACCTACAATACAGACTACCACAGACACAAAGGAATGGAGGAATAGGATGATCTGCATCTTCGAAATCTAAGCCGTAGTCCCAAGTAAGCTCTTCCCCTTCCAGTACTTGCCGGTTTGTAAAGAAAGCCACCTGATCAACACAAACGCTACTGTACTTTAGCATACCAATTCAGAAATACCAAAGATTGATTAAAATCGAAGTACATCTGTTCTCTTTGAGACTTTACGAAGTATGATATCGTACAGAACAGGTATTGAAAGATATCTTCGAGTACCAGATAGTACCCTCTTCTGGCGCTGTCGACTACGACGGGCAGGTCAAGTAAGTTTGCATCGGAACACCTGGAGGAGCATGTCACTTATGGAATCAGTAACTAACCTTGGCCACGTCATCGTAATACACCCAATGAATTATGACATAAATCATTTTAGAGAGAAATAATTTCTAATAAACCATCACCTGTGATTTAAAAACCTCGAAATGTTTCCAAACTTTGAAGCATCTATACAAAGTGCCTCATTGTCGTCTAGTTCGTTCTCTGCTCTCCAATCCGAATCCAAATTCATGGCATACTTTCCATTCCCCTTACGGGATGATAACTTCTGACTCGAGATGATTTCTCCAACGTACTCGAATACAAACGTACCAGCAGGCAAATCTTCAAGAGTTCTGATGCCCCATTCCTTGACCGTATTCGTCCAGAACACCTAAAGGGAGCCAAATACCAGAGAAAAAAAACAATGTGCGTGAAAAAAAAATAAAATGAAAAAAAAATAAACAAAACTACAGATACACGAAAGGAAACTAGTTCGGATGGTTACCTGTAGAGTTTTAGTGAGACCATGCTGGACCACTCGGTTTGGGCAACTACTACGGCATGAGCAAGCATGACCACACTCCTTTAGAAAAGTATAAGTCACATGCCCACAGCATTCTCCATACTGTGAATTCGAACAATGACTGCTGTCGCAGTATTCGTATAGATGCTCGTCTTCACCCATATGTTCCCTTAGCACCTACAATGCCGACACAATGGAATAGATTAATAGTCTTGAATTAGCACATTGACTAATTCTAATTAAACCATGCAAAAAGAGATTGGAACACCATAACGTTTTGAAAGGATTCCTTACCATCTCAATATAATGTGGATGTAGGAGGCCGGCCTTCGTATAAGGAGGTAATCCACCAGCACTGAATGCACAGTTACACGAACTACTCTTGCCACAACCTGACCTACCACGACATGCACAGAGTATGTCCTTCCCATTACTTTGTTTCATTTCCAAAACAGATTTGTGGAATGAATTTTCCCTGATATACTTAAATGGTTTTGGTAATCGGTTACTTCCGTCTTTGCAGGTGACAGTCACGGGTATTTTCTCGACACCCAAGGAAATATCATAAGATATTACTTTCGGACCCAAACCCTGCATGAATAGCGATCAGAAATAAAAGGCTCCAGCCAGACATACATGGCTAATACAATACCTATGTACGTTAGTAAATCGACAGCAAGAAATACATTGTATCTAAAAACAGTATGCATCCTGATCTATATGGATCAGTGCATCTCAATTCTGTGAGAAGAGGCTACAGAATCCATGCGACAATGGAGATGTTTTTAAATTCAAAATAGCATACATAAAGAATGAACCCAACCAGTCTAAGAGTTCCTATATACTAACTCAGCCAAACCTTTCCTAAACCTGAACAATGGTCTAACCATACGGTTGTAGTAATTTGCCAAACCTCTCCAACCGTATCAGACAATGGAGATTACTTCCTCGAGGTTCGCTTTACCTCAGTGGGTTCGTCGTTTGGTGTGGACCCCTTCTTTTTCTTCGGCTTCTTTGATCCATGCCCCAAGCCCTCCACTGGTTCAGCGGGCCCATCTCCTCTAGTTCTTACCTTCTCACCCTTGGATTTGTTCCTTGTGGCCACAGGAGAAGGCTTCCCACGGGTGTCAACATCCGCAACGCTCCTCGTCTTGACAGCGGTTACTCCTTTTCCATGGTCTGCTTCAAATGGTGGTGGGCGACGTACAGCTCCTTTGTTTCCGCCACTCTTCGTAAGCTCCTCTATTTTAGCCTTCAACCTGGCCACCTCGTCATCCTTTGATCCCTCACCCGTGTCAATTTCTTCTGTCCCTATCAACTCGGGAAGCTGAGATTCTCCAGCAGTCCAGCCCGGGTACTGTGACAGAAAGAGGTCAGGACCACTGGAATCCTGGGAGGCTAGGTGGGCGTTATTTCCTGGGGTGCTGTCGTTAGTGTCCTGAATAGCCTGGTGATGCATAGCAACGTACGTCTAGTCATGATGTAGATTAGAATAATAAACTGGACAAAGAAGTTCAAATAAATAAAAATATGATCAAAATAAAAAATATGAGGCCGCAACAGAAATATATACCGGATGAGTGTTGTCAGAAAACAACAATCTCCATAAACTATGTGACCGTAAGACCATTCTCCATCCGACATCATTGATTAAACCATTATCCATCGAACCATTTAAAAAAAAAAAAAAAAAAAAAAAAAGAATTACGTAATTAAATTAAAAAAGAAGAGGATCAGAGCACGGCCCACCTCTCCCGCAGCAGCTTCAGAGGTTACCACTGGGGCATCAGACTTCTGTGTTTCCGAAGAAACCTTATCCGCGAATAGAACTCTGGTCGGAGTAGTCACTCCGGGATCATTCTCTCCGGATGTACAGTTTTCGGTTCTCTGCTTGTCAGATGACTTGTTGATTTGGCGAAGCTGCACGTCCACTCCAAAGGTTGGCGTTTCCAAATCCAGTACCCGTGAAGGCGTAACCTTAGCACGGCTAGTCTCCCCCAAGCTGTAAGTCCCTGTACATGCCGAAGCTTGTCCAACTTGAAGGTGTTGGGAGGATCCTGCATTTAGAAAAATGAAACATTTAAAACTATTAAACCAATAGATAAGAATTAAATTACGTGAAAGACATACTTAGTCTATGTACTTCACAGTATGAAATCAGAGAACTTCCTTCTTATATACACTTCTAACTACAGTAAGTATGTAAGTAGACTTACGAATTCAAACTAGATGGTATGAAGACATGGTTTCAAAATGTATTCGGAGTGAAAAAAGACTCGGAGACAATATAAATATACTTCTAAGTGCAATAAGTACTGTCAATATACTTTACGCATGTACTTAGGTGTCCACTAAAGTGTACTATCCTAAACATGTTAGTATATCAACACACCCTTTATGGTATAAATTCATACTTCGAGAAGGTATTCAGAGTAAGAACCTCAAACAGAATATACTCACGTAATTCAGAGTACATCCGAATACTGTTCAGATACTTAAGTCAATTACATTGAAATACTATATTATACTTAACTCATGAACTACGCGTGACTGATGTAAAAACCGCGGTGTACCACCAGTACCATGTCCGAGTACTTCTAAGTATAAATCTGAAAGCG
Organism: Ceratodon purpureus; assembly: GCA_014871385.1. Taxonomy (NCBI): domain Eukaryota; kingdom Viridiplantae; phylum Streptophyta; class Bryopsida; order Pseudoditrichales; family Ditrichaceae; genus Ceratodon; species Ceratodon purpureus. The sequence goes on from CM026426.1 coordinate 103,440,010, forward strand.
TATGGAACTCTAATATACTACAACCCTCATGTTAGCGTCACAGTTGGAGTCTCGTAGGCTAAACCTAGTATATCATGATCATGTTCAATGTAGGAAAAAAAATATGAGATAATATTGCAAGACCATAGGAAAAACAGGGAGACATGGGCACTTTACCAATGGTTGCACCAGATCGCTTGGCAGCAGCTGTTCTCTCGGAGAGGGCCATGTTCCTTAGCTCCTCGCAGTTCAGCGCATCAGCCTTCTCTTCAAGAACAACAGGTTGTTCACGAAATCCGAAACTCTTATACCAGTCTGGGTGGACATGTGAGCAGCTCTTATCTACACACCTACTTGATGAACTAAACCAAGACATAGCACACCAGGGATGGTAGAGATGCCTGCAGCTACAAACTACAATGTCATTATAGGTAAATGGAGATTCACATAAAACGCAGTTACATAGTTTCAGATAATCACAGTCCCATTCTTCTTGGCCGATCGAGTTGCACATGGGGTGGGGATGCAAAGCCAAACCACTCCGCCCGCCACGGAGCTCCCTCAACTGTTTCGCGAGCATTGACTGTTGTCCAATGAGGAACGCCTCTCTACGCACCAACTTCTGCTGTACATCACCTTGGCGGCCCTGTTCTGCAAGTATCGAATTGTACTCGCCCTCCGTCTTGCTTAAGGTCGCCTCGTAGAAAGCGAGAGTAGCTTTCATCTCTTTAAGCTCTGCCTCGTCTTTGCAGTCGTCACACTTCGTCTTAAAGTCCGTGCAGGTGGCCTTCATGTTCTCTAACATGCAACTAATACCCTCCACCTTCGAGTCCAGCCGCTGCTTCTCCTTCGAAGACACCTCAGCGTCCATCTTCACAGCCTGAAGCTCCAACTGGACTAATCGTTCCAAGTCCAGACTCTCTTGCTTCTTCTTCTCAATCCAGGACGAGCTCTCTCTAGGCGTCACTAAATCCGCCCCTCTACATCCGAGCTGCGGAGCCTCGCCCTTCACCACGACGTCACCTAGCATCAAGGTCCCAAAATCTTCTTCCTCCAATATTTCGCTCAGTTTCCTATCAGTCAGCGACGCCTTCATCTCCAACGCTGCCTTCATCTTCTTTTGCCAGGCACTTCGCTGATTACGGTTTGTTGCATGAGCGAAAGACGCCCAGTCCACATCCAAGCCCTTCACGACATCGGCAACAATCCCAATCGCAAACTCCTTTCCAATCAGCTTTGTCTTGATGACGTGTGGTTTTTGGTACACGATAGGGTACAATCTTGCAATGGCGGACTTCACCTTGGAGTTCTTGACATCCCCGAACCAGAAACCTGATTTTCCACGATGAGCACCGAACACACTTGTGAGGTCGGTATGTAGGATCTCTGCAGTATCTCGGTTCTTGTGTGGATTGATCCCCGTAGCATTCAACCCAAACCTGTCCCTGAAGTCTTCTGAGGATAGGGCAGGAGGAGGTGCACCCCTTCGCAAAACCGCGATCTTCTCATCAACGTCTTCTACCGTGAGAATCGCTGTGTCACCATCATCTTCACCAGATAGAGTAGGGCCGGGTTTTTTCTCTTTCTTCACCATTTTCGCGCACGTGCTCCCGGATAGACGCCCCTCCTTCAACCCTGAACTTCCACCAACCCTCCAGAGCACGAAATCTTTTAAACCCGAAACCTGCAATGTAACCACGAAGTAAGCTACTGAAAGGAACCAATTCAACATATCTCAAGAGAAAGGGAATAATTCATTTGAAAACTAGATAGTTTGAGCTGAAATCTCAGCCTTCAGAAAAAAGGCGTAAGAGAACTTATACCTTACCCTAAACCTGGTCTTCTTGAGGTAGATGTCCACGGTGTTCTCCGATGTTGGGCAGCAGAATTTAACCTTCAAAAATCCACTTCCCTCCCAAGCAAAGAACCCATGTCATTCGAAGTAGCAACTACAATCCAGAGAGCTTCGACACCAAAAATTTCAAAGGACTGGAAACCTAATCCTACTGATACTGAACAAAGAAAAACACTGCGAGAATCTGTGAAGTACGGAAACATCAGTGAAGTAGGGAAAACTCACCAAAGGCTGGACGCCGAATGTTCGAAGTATCGGTGCCCAGCTCCCACACCCTACCATGCCACATTTCAGCTCCCACTCTCGCTGTTTTGACTAACTTCTTCTGAAAAGCCGGTACAAAGGCCCAATGTCGCCTACTTCCCACATTCTACTCTCAGTACCGCCAATCCCCCAACACGACGCCCGCCATCAATCCTTCAAAAGGATATTGAAAAAAACCCACAAAACACCTCGATCTGCAATTCCAAAGCAGCCCTAAACCTCTGCAGCGCCACACCTCCTCACGGCAACACCTCCACACAGATTCCTCGTTACAACGATCCGGAAAGAACGGAAGGAGACGACTCCCGCCAAGCCAAGGTTAGTGCCCCTGCGCGTATCCAGGAAGCGCGAGCTTCTTTCGCAGGGGAATGAACCAAATTCCACCTACCCCTTACACGTGGGCCAACCATCTCAATTAAGTCAAAATAACAACCTGTCACATCCACTTAAGGCATTTGAACTGAACGGCCGCGATTGAGCTGTCAGTGGGATCAACGGTGACGAATAATTTTAAAAATACAAAGGAAAGCGGGACAATGACGTACTCAATATACTTCGAATTTTGCCCAAACTGTAGTAACCTTAGCCTGCTTACACCCTGGAGGGTAGTCTTACGACATGACCCCCGTAGTAAACGCATGCAGGGTGAGCGTGAAATCCATGTCTTCAGTGCACCCGGTTCCACCCAGCCCACTCTTAGCACGCGTTCTGGTAATGCCTCAGCTGCCGGTTCTTCGAGGGCACAACATCATAATGCTGAAGTCGAGGAAGTCCCGTTTGAGCGATTTGCAGCTCATGTTCAAAGAGAGGAACCTGCTGACGATGAGGCACACTACGATGACCCTCAATTTGTCGACGAGGTCGAGATACAGTACGTGGAATGATTTTTCAAAGCCTGTAAGTATCCACACTCAGTATGCTTCTTCTGAATCGTTTCCAGGCTCAAAGCAGATTGAACCGCTAGAATTGACCATGTACGGTTTCTAACTTCGATGACAAACCTTCAGAAGTGCACGACAGTGTTCCATAGTAATGCAGAGTTCATTGCATAGTGAATCTCTGGTGGATTGGTGATCCGTGTACTAGGCAGTCAGGTATCGTAGTTTGGAGTCCGTTTGGTTGAGATGGTGTTGGGGGTTGAATGTGGAGAGGTTTGGTGGTACCTGCAGGGTGGATGAAGCGGATGAAGAGGTGACTGCAGGTGGGTGGAGATGGGTGCGGAGCTCATGGACATTGTAACTTCGCTGCCAGGAAGTCACTCGTTAGACATGCAATCAAAGGTGCCTGTTCCCATCATCTTCACTTAATCACATTCATTCAAATTGTAGCAAGTGATTGTGTTTTTCCAATCTTTCTGATCAGCATAGGAGCCCCTTTTGATTAGATAAAAAAATACCTGGTTTGAGCGTTCGTTGCAATTGCAATGCAGGTCGAAGATACCAAAGAAACGGTTGATGATTTACAGTGGGACATACCCAGTGCTGTGGCTAAACCTCCATGTCCTATACAAGCTTCGAAGTACATGGCACAGACTACAAAAGGAGTAGCAGAAAATTGAAGAGGTGCCTAGAACACACATACAATACGACGCTGACAGCGAGACGCAAGGTACACCATACAGTCTTAATTAACAGCAAAAAGAAATCTGAAGTGCGAGAAGCCCACATTAGGTCATACTTTGGAGGGATACCTTGATAGCAAGCATGTGGTGTAATTATACATGTGTATTTTGTTCCTGGCAGGAAGTGAAAGCGATAGCGACTTCGCTGATGACGAAATGAGTCCTGCAATTTGGATCTCCAGAGACGATAACAAGTTGGTGAGCGAGTTGTCTCAGTTCCATGAAGGACCTACTTCTGAGCTTCTGCACTTTTATTGCACACGAAACTCAAAACCAGGTGACAGTAATCTAGGCAATATCATGGTGGATTATGCCAAATTCGACGCTCAAAGCGGCGTCGCTTGTCGTCGAAGGCACCGTCGACCCGCAAGCTGTGGGACATGCGCTTGTGCTGGCGGCTTGCGGAGGTTACATCCACTGCGTGCGTCGTCTGCGGGAGATTCTGACCAAGAAGCATGCCGGGAGTATCCTCGTTGGCCGGTTCAGTGCGTTTGCGTTTCTCAAGGCGTGCGAAAATGGCTACCCGGGGGTCAAGGTATTGAAACTCCTAATCCGCACCTCACTGATAAATACTTCGAACTTGCAAGGAATTATGTTCCCCCGAATTAACCATGTAGTCACTAATCACGTTTTTCGTAACTTACGTTTCCTTCAGATGGGACCTCTTAGTGCAGCACTGATCAATGATGGCCCGTATCCAAAATCCTGCGCCTGAATCTGATCGGATTTGTTTTGCCATTGAGTTGACATCCCATCTCCAGCAAAGCGCCAAGGTCTGTCCACATCACTACTAATCACTCATTGTTATTATCGTCATCTCTCTCCTTTTAGGTATCCGTCCTCCCTCTCCTTGTTATTATCGTCCTCTCTCTCGTTTCCCCTCCTCATTTGGTCTGTTCCTTTGCTTCTGGAATCTGTCAGGTGCTGCGGAGGTCCCTCTAGTTTGCTCACTCAATTCGTGTTTAACTCCTTCTTACTCCAGTAGCTCCCATTCGGTGGACCGTCCGGCATTTCCTCTCTCTGATCGTCTTATCTTCTGGAACGTGATGTCGCAGTCCTTCGAACCCGAGGATGGGCTGGAGCTTTATGTATCTTCCGTTCCTTGGTTTGTCACATTCATGCGCCTCCACAACTCGGGGGTGACACCGACTGTGACTCCGAACGAGAACATGCCGAATCGCGTTGCAATGGCCGAATTTTGGGGCCCCCGCAGCTCCTCTGGTTTCCGTTTCCATGATCATGGTCACCCCTCGTACGAGGCATATGTTTGTTCCCTGTTTCCAAGAGTTCTCCAGAAGCCATGGCCGGCCTTGGGTGTGCTCCCTTTTCATTTTGCGCGTGCGTTACTGGTGGAGGCGCTTGGAGTAGAAGTAAATTGGGCAGAATTCGCGTGTCGAATGACACACCCTCATCAAGCAAACATTAAAGTTCCGAGAGTACTTCGCGAATTCATGGAATTGAGAACTCCCTTGCCGCCTCTCACCGTTGTCATGCCTCGCCCCGAACTGCATGTAAGTTAACTCCTCTACGAATTTTCATTCTATGGCTTCTCTTGTTATCCCGTATTTCCCTGTGGAGTTCTAAGTCGTTGCTTCCCGAATTTTATTCTCTTCATATGAAGTTCGTGTTGTTTCGTCACTGTTAGGTTAAATAATGGTTTGTAATTGCAATGGTTAACCTTCCCCGTAATAACGTTGGTTTAATTCAGAAACACATGTCGAAGGCCGCTGATGTCGCCAGCGTATTGAATAGTAATGGCGTACCAGTAACGGATCTTACAGCTGAGGACGATGAACATGTGGGGCACGTGAACGTGAAAGGGAAGACTCTTGCGGCAGCAACTCGATTCTCTGCTCCTGTCCACAGCCGCAACCCCGTCACTGCAGAGAATCCAGTCCCTAATACCAAGACGCAGTTTAATGTCGGCGAAGGCAATGGTAAGGGCAACGCCTCCGACCATGGCCCACTGATTCTGGACATGCAGGCAACGTCCGCTTTGATGGCGCTACATACGAGCATTCACTGCACTATGGAGAACGAGCGCGTGCGACTCATCATGGCCGGGTACGATGTCTGCAAACCCGTGAAGATGCTCCGCCATAGCTTCAACGAAGAGAGAGAGCGCCTGAAATTCCTTGAGCGGAAGGTGGCAGAGAAATCCGGGAGTCACTCTAGGGCAGCTGCAGGACACAAACGAGCACTTGATGTTATGAACCAGTCTAAGCGCGACCTCAACCGACTTTCGCGTACACCGCAGTACTCTACCGCGAAAGCTTTAAGCAAAGTTGGGGAGGACCTGGTGGATTCCTGGGCTTCGAATAAGGCCTCGGCATACAGTCGACTCGAACGGTGGGAATTCAAGCTGAGACGCCAACGAGAACGAGTGGAGAAGCTCAAATCTGAACTGATTGCAGAGGAGGCGTCGTTGAAGGAAAAAAATCGCAAAATCGATACGTCATTGAAGGAGCTACAGGCACTCGGTATCGTTCTTTCAACTTTGTGAGAATGCCGGGTTATCATCACGTTGTTACGGTCGACATAGATAGACTCATGGACGGGACAAGACGATCTTTGGCAGTAATTCGGTATAGATTGTCATCACACAATGGGTAATGGAAGCCAGATCAAGGATTCTTGTTTGAGTTAAGTACTTTGAGGGAATGAGCTTGTGAACTTCAATTAGATGTAGAAATATCAGTCGTTTATGTGTATAGCACTTAAGTAGCACCAATCCAGTAGTGGACCATCGTCGATTAGACAGCAGTTTGGACTCAACCGAGAACTCATCGGATTGTTTTTTTTTCTCCACTTTCGGTGCAAATGAAGAGGACTACATCTGAAGTCGTTCTCCATACGAACTTATTACTGAATACCATAAGATTTCAGCAGAGGACAATGGAATTTTACAGTCTACTTAAACTCCACGTTGAAGTGCACATGCTGGTTTTGAACGTGACACTTAACCCATATGTATCGCGAAGTGCAGTTGCGGAAGTGAGTGGGGGTTGATACCCGATTCAGAACCCTCCTAGCGGGTACGGTCTTAGAGGTCAGCTCAGTAAAATGACTTCACCTCCCCGGCAGTCGATTTTCACAGCGTTATTCTCCCCCACTTGCACAGTAATCCAGCTGCCTGGGATGAAGGTAGAAATTCGTGTTTCGAGTAAGTCTGATTTCTTTGTTTTCACCGTGAACAACGCAGTCATATCTCTCGCAAGATGCGGGGCCCGGCCGAAAAACGGGACCCCACTCCCCCTTCTTCCGATCATTCACGCCATTGGTCGATCAAATAAGACCCATGACAGGGATGGAAAATAGATTCACCCCAGCAATTCTCACTCACTCAGAACACCGAAATGCGGATTGAGCCAATCACAGTCCTGTACTAAAAAAAAATGAACACCAATATGAAATTTCAGTACTCTCTTTCGGTGTACTTGGACGGCCTTTCTACTAGTGAAGGTTGTCAATAGTGGGTCCCAGTCCCAACTGTTTAATCTTTATTTATTATTGAAAGCATCACCATTGCAATCCTATTCATATATTTTATTACAACAAATCTGGATTGCAGCAAATCAACAAGTTTGCTCTTTCATGCCGTTATAATGTCTACATTATTTGCAAGACATCCTAAAATTTGGAGAAATGTGGGCAACAAGAAACCAGCAGGAATATAGTTGAATGAAATTTCTGAGCTTGTATTTATTTTTTTATTTTTTTGAGCTCTTACTTATTGAACAGGTTTTTATATCTGAGTTGTAGTCAAGACACCAAAATCATACAAACTAGAATAAAGTGCACCGTTTGCCAAAAAAAAACAATAGTAAAAATAAAATCATACAACCAGACCAGAAAGGATCTAAATTAATTAGCTCTTATTTGATGATATTGCAATTTTCCAACAATATCCCAGCAGTTTTCCAAATATTTCAAATATAATTTAACTTTGTTATTATGTTACATGTTTAGGACCATATCCTTATCTAAGACACCCAAATGCAAATACTGTAGAGTGTTGATATCCACAATATAATGCTATAATTTGTGAGTTTACTGGACTTTGTTTCACCAAAACAATACTCTAAATATATAGGTTTTAATGCAAAGAAATTGAATGAAAACAAATATTTATCTTTGCATTTAATTGCATTGATCTAAAACTTAATTGTTGAAATAAATTATGATTTAAGAATAAATAAGAATCACTGAATGGATTGGAAAATAGGAATGGAGAGATTCTTAGAGTCTCTTCAAACTGTACCCAAGTTGAACGGATGAATCATTTTTTTTGGACCAAACTATGTTGAGAAGTTGAAAAAAAAGTTTGGCGTCTCGACGGAAGTTTTGGATTTAGCATTTTGCTCAAACCAAACTTTGCTCTAGAGGCCGCCGCCTTAGCACCATTACTTCCTAAAAGTGTTGCTACTTAGGCTTTTTTGGAGGCATCGTCCTTTGGCCATCGACCCTTAGTGTGAAGGCCGAGAGACCAGGCTTTGGGCATTTCAGCATTTTCATTGGTCTCAAAGTTTTGGCATAGTCTAAACTGGCCCTTACCATATACTGTACCTCATTTCTATCACAAGGTATCTTACCAATACCAACACAGGACAAAACTCTCCCTTCTCAGCAACTTAAAAAACCCTCCAATCTCGCCAGACACAGGCCTGTCCAGCACATGTCAAAACAAGCCTCTGGATGGACACCATTTGACCAAAAAAAAGAAGAAAAAAAAAAGGCCCCCGGACTACTCCCACCAAGTCATACGTACCACGATCCAAGTAATGCAACCCAACTCATATATTCACAAAAAAACACTTCCAAGCTGCCTGCCAGCTCACCTCCAACCAATCACACCCCCAATAAAATAAAATAAACCAAACCCAAATAAAAAATTTAAAAAGAATCATGGTTACCGGTATCCACTCCCGCCAAGCCCCAAAACAACCACCCCTCAAAAACCCCCTTAACTTCTCTCCAGTCCTCGGAGAGTTCGTCGACGGCTCCATGCGTTGGAACCTCCAACCCCCCAGGTTGGTTGGTTTTACTAAAAAAAAATAAAAAATGAACCCGTTTGATTTTCTGATTCTTTATTCTTTCTGACCAGCACTGCTATGCTTGGCATTTGTAACATTATTTGCAACAAGTAAACAAAGCCCCCCCCCCCCCCAAAAAAAAAAAAAAAAAAAACTCAACTTTGCCCCAAATGTCCAGGAACTCACTCACCCACCAAACAAACACCAACTTGGCCAAGAGAGCTCCAACCCAGAACCTCATTCACCATTCATTCACCAAAATTTAAAAAGAAATAATACAGAAACTGAGATCATCCACCCCTACCGAAATTTAGAAGAGAAAAGCAAGACTATCCACGCCCACTGAAACCTGAAAACCCAAACCTCATTCATCTTACCCTTCAATAATAAATATAATAAAAGATAAAAAAACAAAAAAACCAAGATTTTTTACTTCCATAGAAACCTTAAAAAATCACCTCCAAAATCCACCCCAAAAATCTCCTCCAGAAACCACTCCTTTGAATCCACCTCCAAAACCACCTTATAAAACCACTCCTTTAAACCCACTTTTTAAAAGAACCACCCTTTAACCCCTAACTTACCTTGTGTTTTTGGAAGCTTGAAACCTCAAAATTGCGATTTTTTACCTCAATGCACTTCCAAAGGTGTAAACAATTTTTTAAAACTTTTTAAAGACTTTCAACAGTAAGATCTTGAATCTAAGCCTATTCGTAGTTCTAGTTCCAAAAACTAACCGCTAGATGATTATCGTTTTCAAGATCATAACATTCAAAGTTTGTGCAAAAGTATTTTGGAGCATTGCTCGAGAGGCATTGCTTCCACGGTGCGAAGGGAGACTTGAAGATTTTTACCTCAAGCATTTTGGTCATATTTTTTTCCATCAAATTAACCAGGTTAGGTGTGATCATGCAAAATTATAGGGACTCAAAACGCTTTTCTCGCCTTCATGCAAATTATTTTCTATGAGAATGTATAAAATTAACAAAATAGTAAAACATGCATAACAAAAACAATTTGTGAGCTAAGGAAAAAGTGATCGGTAAGTAGGTACCTTTAAAAATTTGTACTTTTCAGAAAAAAATAATTTAAAAAAAATTCAAGGATCTCGAATTTTGACAAATTGTTAAAGGGAAAATTCAAAAACTACTAAAAACTTTGAAGCTTGTCTTTGTAAGTTTTGAAGGCGGCCCTTGTAAAAGTGATAAACTTTTTGATTTAGGTCACTATGGAATTTAGTAGTGATTTGGTTGTGAATATATATATATATATAAGACCTAATTTTAGAATGCCGTTTTGGACTTCGAACCTAAAATTTCTAAACTTGGAATTTTTACTATATAGACCTTACCGTAAAGGGAGCATTTAGTAGAAATCTTGAAAAAAATATTACTTTTAACCTTCCCATGTAGGCTGCCCAAAATTGCAAAAACCCATTTTGGATTTTAAAGATAGTTACGGATTAAGAAACCACCTCCAGAATCCACACTTCTAGACCCACCTCCAAAACCATCCCTCCAAGGAACCACTCATCTAAATCCACCTCCAAAATTGTCCCAAAAAACCACCCCCAAAAACCACCTCCAAAAAACTAGCTCCAAAAACCACCCCCCAAAAACCCCTTGTGATAAACCTCGCCCTCGTCTTAATGACGAGGGCCCCCCAACCAGGGTTCCCATTGGAGGGGGCAAACCCCTAAACCCCTATACCCCTATACCCCTATATTTTGCATGTTAATGAAAAAAAAAATTAAATTTAAATTTAAAATAAAATAAAATATAAACTATCTAAAAATAATCTAGTGGGTCTATAGAGACTAATTCAGGGTCCCTAGTTTCATTAAAAATATAAAAATTACTGTAGAAGAGCCGTAGGCCTTCTAAAAATAGAATCAGGGAGGGGAGGCAAAAAGGGAGGAGGAGGGGAGGGCCCGCCTTGTCATTAAGACGAGGGCGAGGTTTATTGCGAGGGCCCAAAAACCACCCCAGAAATCCCCCAAAACCCCCGCTAACTTCGGTGCCCAACAAGTTGTCCAGTACGGTATAACTTATCTAGAAAACAAAAGAAACAAACAACTCGGCCAAGACAGCTCCACTCCAAATCCAAACCCTCCTCCACTCTCTCGTCCCCCATGGCCCCCTCAATCCTACGACCACGACCTCCGAAATGAGGCTAAACTACCTGTAAGATGGATCTTGGTGAAAGGTACTTATGGTTGAACCCATGAGGTCTCTAGTTCGAGTCTCTGTGGTGGCTTTAGCCTTTCGATGAACCTACACCATTACCCCATTGGGATGGCTCGTGAGTAATCTCCCCCGGCCTAATTCGGTCCGGTTACATGGATTTAGAGTCAGTGTCAGTCCATGCCGCAACCCTCGAAAATCGGGGTTGTCGGTCCATTGCTGCGACCCTCGAAAATCGGGGCTGTATGTGTCAAAAAAAAATAAAAAATAAAAAAAAATCCCACGACCACGGTAATGCACTCCCCATCCCCACCTTTACCTATTACCACTCACCAGTACTCACCATCTCTCCTCCGAACTCCGTCTCCGATTCATGCCCAAATCCCAAATCCACTGTTCACTCCCCAAACCAATCCTTCCCCCATCGCAGCCCCTCCCCTGTTTCCATCTCCCTCTCGTCCTCCATCTCCGACCTCCTTTGTAGCGCCATCCCCATCTCACGTCACCTCATGTCACGGCACATGTGGCAACATGCCTGTGATGTGCCGTAGTGGTGGAAGAAGTGGTGGTGGAAGTGGTGATGGCGTGGAATTTGTGTTGGGAGAGAGGTTAGGGTGTTGGTGATTTAGGGTTTGGAGGTCATGGAGGACGGGTGAGGAGAAGGGGAGGTGATGAATTCGCTGGATGGAGGAGGTGTCATGAGTTCCGGTTCGGGGGTTCACGTCGAGGAGGTTATTCATGGGGGTTTGGGCAGCTCCTGGAGGCCCCATCGGCGGGACGGGGGGGGGGTGAAGTGGAGTGGTTCGTCTCGTTTTTTGGTTGATTTTGGGGGTTAGTGGAGACGGTAGGGTTTAATTCGTAGGAGGTGGAGAGGGGGAGGGGGAGGGGGAGGGGGAGGGGGAAGGGGAAGGGAGGGAGGTGTTAGTTCTGTGTATGTGCGATGGATCCAGGGCATCCGTTTCTGAGGGCGCATCCGCGGCTGTCGGGGATAATCGCGCGGTGTTTGACACGGAAGTTCCGGACAGCGTTGGAGTGTGTGTTGTTGTTCAATGCGCTCATGCTCTTGTTCCTGCTGGTGGTCATGCACGTCAACTTCGTCGCGCAGGTAGGTTTGTTCGGCCTCGTGATGTGTGATTTTGAAGGATCCTTGAACCCTAATTCTTTTCCTGGGGAGGTTGGGGGGTTGTTTTGTAGTGGACGGACGACGATCTTTTGTTTGTAGGGCGGTTTTGGAGCTTTAGTGGGAGCTTAAATGTCGGTGTAGGTGGTGTGTGGGTTTTTAGACTAGCCTGGTTTTTGTGGAAATGGTTGATTTTTGAGGCGGAGATTCTGGGGCGGTGTAATGAAAATTAAGTTATTGTGCACTTTTGGGCGTAGGACATGTCATTTTGGATCATGGTGGAGGGGTTTTGGCATTTGCCGATCGCAGTTGCGTTAGGAGATTGTTTTTTGGGTTATTTCAAGTGAGGCTCTTGGTGGTTTGTTTGCGTTATTGTTTTTTTCGAGATGTTTGAACACTCGTGTGCGTCTTCTGGAAGCGCATGGTTCTGTTACTGCTCCGACCAAGAATTCGGATCAATTTTTTCTGTAGATTGATAGTTAGATTCTGAGGGAGGCTTTCACGAGGTTCTGATGGATTTTGAGTTGGTAGTCCCCTTCTTTACTGATTTATATCGGTAGTTTACACAGAGGTTGCCTAGAAGTGAAGCTCATTGGTGTCGAGCTTCTGGTGGTGGTAGCATCGTCTTTGCTTAGAATTGTATGAAACAGGTGTCTGCATATCAAGGAACTGATTCTGGCACTTACGGACCTTTTGGGTTACTCACAGCCTGGATGTGCAGAACATTTTCCAAGGGAGGAGATAGCTGGTGCGCAGCTTGTGCAGATCAAAGTATGCTCATTTCTCTTTTCCTCAAAACATTTGCCGTTTTAACAGGCTGCAAAGAAGAAGAAACTGTGTTGCGTCATTTTGAGTTTAAAACCCTGTTTTGGCGTTACTTCAAGATTCTTTCGAAACAAATGACATATGCATATGAAGAAGGCTTTCAAAATTTGTGGAATCGCTACTTGACTATCTTTTAGGTGATCGTCTTGGCATTTATCTGCCAACGAATTTCAGGTCTTCGGATTGTGCTATCTGTAACTCCTTCTCTACGTGACTGTCCTTAGATCACAGGTAGCTGGAATCGCATGACGGAGGATGCTCTTGGGAGGGCCGTTCGCAAATACGACTCGACAAGACAGAGATACATAGGCGATGGAGGAAGTGGCAAGCAATTTCAGATGGACGAAGGCTCCGAAGCTTACAGCGGGAATGGTGGGAGTTGGACCATGGTTGCAGCAAAATTTTGGCTCAACCTTTTTGGTGCGAATGCACGCCGAAGCAAGCCTTTGAGGAATTCTGAAGCGCGGCAAAACTCAATGGAGGATTTCACGGCGGCGCATGATTCTGGGTCGGAGACGAGCTTTCAGCAGGAGGTGAAGGGTGAGGATGAGGAATGGCTGGAGCGTGATGTCTCGAGTCGGCCGTTATCCGGGACTAGCAGAGGACCGCTTGGGAGTGCGCTTATGCATTATTTCACCCGGTGGAGGAGCTACGGGATATCTTGCTTCAAACGAGCAGAGAAAAGTGTTCGCAGCTTCTGGCAAGTCTGGGTGAGTCGATCTTGGTCCTGTTAACTGTAGTCTGTTTTGTATTCTTCATTGTGTTAATCGTTCCATATTGAAGACAGATCAACAGCATCTGGTTCGATCGACGAAACATCCGAAACACTTTTCTTTGTGGGAAATGGCCACTGTATTGTGAGAAATCAACTGTGGTTTCTGTTGTGTATGTGTGGTGACCAATACTGGGAGGACAGAGGATTACAGGTTGGGAGCCATTTACGACAAGTCCCAAGGGAGATCGTCGCACGGTTGCTTGGAATAAACTCGATACAGTTCTTGGTATTGAACCTGCCCTCTTGTAATGATAGCGTTTTCCTACTCGAGTATCAGCCTGAACCGAACAGTGGTGCTGTAGTGTGCGAATGTGTTAGTCAAGAATGACTTCAAAAATGAAAAATGTTTTATGACAGTCTTTAAGTCGAAGTTGGGGTGGCGTAGGCTTAATTGCAAGATCTAGTTTTTCTTATGAGGCTTGACTATTTTGACGAGCTGAAAGTGTTTTGATGCGCTGAGATTTAGTTTTCTTGTGCAGTGGGTTTGCCAGAGAATGGGAACAAAATGTACGACCCAACTTACTTATTCAGTATGGAGAAGGTAAAACATTATGAGTAGTAATTCTTGAGGAACTTGCACCGTACTAAGTTTGGGCAATTATCATCGTTTTCCTGAAAAGTTTTGTGATATTTCCTGTTTTTTTCACATGCTATAGAGGTCTGAAGCTTTGTGTACGATGATTGCCAGGGCTATCTCATGATGTCCGAGAGCGCAAAACTCCGGCACAACGTGAAGACCATCAACATATCCATCTCGGCTCAGCATTCTTGCTTTGGAAATCGGTAGGTCCGTCGTTCACCTTATGTCTTGTTAAGGTTAATGGGCTGTATCTACTGGCATTTAGGCGCTTCTCTTACAACTTTCAACTACCTAATTCATAGGTCTTGTGGATTCAGATTCTTTTTTGTATTTCTCTTCCTTTTAGAAGAGGGAGCGTGCACGTGTTAAAAATTAAAGGTTTGTCCATAATGCCGGTGTACCTAATCTTGTATAATCTGCAGGTGGCAACGAGTTCTTATAGACAATTTTGTCGGCTATGACACAATTCTTATGAACAGTCTTCTCAGTGCTTTCCGGAGAGGTACGAGGCTTTTTGTTACTGAAATTTGTTAGCGAAGTGATTTTGTCTCAATTCTCAAAAGTTGCCCCGCTGCACAGTTTATTGGCCATAATCACATAATATATCTCCATTGTGCATCGATTGCTTTTTAGTATCAGAAGCTTACGTTCATTATCGAGACACGAACCTGTACCTTCCTAATAACTTCACGGATGTGCACCTTCAGTTGTGATTAAAGGAAATTGATTTGTCATTAGTGGGTTTTATTGACATGAACATATCTCACCTGAGTCATCAGGCGCTGTGCGTTTGTACTATTCTTCTTTCAGTAAATCTGAGTACAGGTTGTGATCTAATGTACAGGCTACCTTTACAATTTCCAGACCAAGGAGCTTTACAATCTGAACTATCTGCAAGATTATGGTGGAGAACCTGTAGGAATCAATGGTGAGTAAATTCCTTTAATTGAAAGATCTTAATAATATGTTAGTTTTTTTTCAACTGTTCGCCTTTGTGTAGTTGCTATTGTTGCATTTCAAATTTATACCAGAATGGTTTAAAAATATTTTTTGTTGTCTTTTTTGATGAGATGCAGATTATATCGTATTCAAATGTGGTGTCTTCGTTACATCCTTGTTTGTCTTTTTTACAACCACCATGTCAGTCTCGTTCACCTTGAGGGAGACACAGGCCCGCATGCTGAAGTTTACTGGTATGGCTCTGGATCTGACCATGCGCTTAGCATTCCTATTTCGTTAAATTGACTAGGAACATCAAAAACATTTGTTGGCCTATTGAGTTGATTTGTCATCTTTTGCTCATTTTGGTGGCTCTGAAATTTTAAGAGTTTCTTGAGCTGTGTTTTCTTGGGGAACTCATTGCTGTTGTGGTGTCGTGACCTTACAGTACAGCTTCAGCATCATGCCCGACATCGGCTTCCCACGTACCGTCTTATCTTTATCCACGTGGTTGAGTCACTTGTCTTTGTTCCGGTGAGCACATGATCCTCCAATCTAGAAAGAAAGAGTTCAGCTTCTGAAGTCAAATTGTGCAGAGGATTTGTACGCTTTAAAAACCTCCGTGTTATGATTAATCAAATTTATGGGGAAAATTCTCACAATCACTGGGACTTCGGATGCAGATAATGATCGGTATACTCTTCTTTCTGTTTGAGTTCTTCGATGACCAGCTGCTGGCATTCATGGTCCTTACTCTGGTCTGGCTTTGCGAGCTTTTTACAATGATCAGGTAAAATGGCAGGTCTCCAAAGGGTGAAGGTTGGGAATGGGTTATTATAGTCTATTTTTAAAAATAGTTTGAAAATAGTTCGAGGTTCATGGTATGATCTGAAAACTGAACACAAAGTTTCTATGTGTGCATTTGGTGCAGCGTGCGGATGCCACTGTCTATGCGGTTCTTTCCTCGGTTTTTCTTCCTCTATTTCATGATTTTTCATATCTATTTTTTCTCATATGCTTATGGTAAGTTTCTTCGCCAGCTTGGACATTTTTCTATCAGTAGTGAGTTGATATCGCATGCAGCAGTAGTCTTTTCCAGAACTTCGATCACGTAATATTTGTAGGCATGTCAATTTCTACTGAAGCCTAAGATGTTGTGGAAGCTTTTTGTAACCGTCTCCCTCCTTTGAACTAGGTTTCTCGTACCTTGCGTTTTTGGCAACAGCGGCCTTCATGCAGCATCTTGTGCTGTTCTTCTGGAACCGCTTTGAGGTTTGTTTCTTAAACTAAGCAAGTTCTATAGCCATGACAATGTGGCTGGAGTTCTCTACGACGTTCAGTAGACGGATGCAGGATTTTAGTATATATGTATCTTTAAAAAAATTGGTGCCTAAAAATATTTTTGGATACTTGGCATACTTTGTATTGCCCATCTGAGTGCGACCGTTCATGTTTGTGCTTTTCCTCACAGGTACCAGCAATTCAGCTGTTTCTGCACCGCCGGTCGCAAATTCACATCACATCTTCTATTCATGTGAGTCAAGGAAATCACGTCAACACTATAAGCCAAAGTGTAAGAGGTCTTACAGGGTTGAGTAATCTCCAGGCATCTCTATCTGAAAATCAGGCAAGACTGCGGACTGTCTCTCCTCATTCCGAAGCTGGAATCCCTAGGCCTTCGCAAAGTTCAGGTACTGCAGGCTCCGAAACGGTCGATGATATAGATACTCCCAGTACACAGGGTCTCGATACGTCAAGACCGGTTTCTGGTATCTCTTTGAGCAGCTGGATGGGCAGCCCAATGCAAGACGGTTTTCAGGGCATTGTTTGGAGGAGAAGAGATAGACCACTAGATGCTTTGTTCCGTTCCAGTAGGGAGCCTGAGCTTCAAGGTGAGGAGGCCTCTCTAGCAGCAGCAACCCAAGCAACGACTCAGGGCTCTCTGTTCTCCTTAAACCGCTCTGTTCTTCCTTTGGTTTTGGGAGGTAGCACCTCCTTAGTGGTCCCTTTCTTTCATGACGTTGGCGATGCCCGGCTTGAGTCACAAGACCATGATACTCCTGGTGGTGTGGATGCTTCAAACGTCTCCTCTAACTCTTCAACTATAACTCGAGAGAGTGATGCTTCGCTAACTATAGGAGACGGGGTGAGGCATAGACCAGTGTCAAATTCTGCTGGCGAGGAACAAAGCCAATGATACAGGATTGTCGCAATGCGATTTAAGGTTCCTGTATCAGGTATTGCTTCCAGATGAGGGTATTGCTTGCAGCTGAGGATGCTCGTATAGATGAAGAGCCCTTTTTGCTGATCCCACCGTGAGGAGGTCCGTTGAGTAAGGCGTGGAGATAGAGGCACTGTAAAATGAGGTCAGTATTGACTGCATCAGATTGGGTTATGGTTTGTACATTTTGTTGCTATATGATTCTTTGAAGACTCGGGGTTGTAAGGCTCTCTATTCCTCGCAGTTTACCATCACTTGCTTGACCAATAATCCGTTATTTTCAGGTCCCTTATAAGGAGTAGTTTTGTCAGAGGCTGAGGTTTTTCTTAGAACAAATAGTGGAGAACAAGGGTCTTTTTCGTGGTGCGAAGGGCCTAAGTAAGCTTCTTGGCTTGTACACTAAAATTTCTGGTATTTTTGATACGGAGTGCTGCTTATGCAAAGTTGAGTTGATCACTGGACTGCAATTCTCTGTTGGTTTACACAATCCTGGTCCTATTAGATCATTGTTCAAGCCCGAAGTTGAATTGGACACTAGAGATCAAATGCAACTTGTGAAAAGTAGAGTTCTGCTCATAAGTCCATCATTACAATTCATCCACGTTTAGATTAAACCTCCAAAATTCTACACATAGTAATTTCAAATTCAAGATAACATGACGAACTATTGAATTCTCAACAGTATGAGCACTTTGAAACAAAAATGACAACTAGGTGATAAAGCCGATGACTGAAAAGAATGATCAGGAGGTGAATTCAAACCGTGCTTGCTTTTTCAATTGCAAGATTGCTTCAGAAACCAGCATGAAGTTCAAGCAAGACATCTACGTTCAAAGTAAAATGTGACCATGATATGTACCAAATCCAAGAATGGTGCTAAAATACTGAAGAGTCTCTGAAAACCCTACATCAGTCAGAGGTAAAGAAACACCCGAGGGCCAAGATCATAGCAAGTGTACCAAACACAAAACTACCGTACTTTAGGGTCAGCTTCGTCAGAAAATAATTCCAAAAATAAATGTCGGAAATTTTAGAAAATTATTGGCATTTTTTGTCGAATCTAATATCAATTATTTTCAAAATTGCCAGAACGTCAAGAAATTTCACTTCACACTAGACATTTACTTATATTTGAAGCATGTGTAGGTCACAGTTGAGAGAATGTGCTGATTTTGTAATCAAGCTTACACACATTAGTTTACAAAGAATATGGGTTAAGAAGTAGCAAGAGTCTAGGTGAGGCTTTTCAAATGTATTGTACAGAGATTTTCGGAGTCCAATTGAGCATAGAAGATAAAGTTTTATAGAATTATGATTAACTAACAAAAGTTGATAAATCAATTCTTCTTCCAGCTCCAACAAATTTTGTTTTAAAATAAGTCTTTATGCAAAAGATATGAACAAATCATTGCAGCCTTGTAAAGATTTAAAAAGATAGAATGGGTTTAAAACAGTTTTTCAGAGGTCATTTGTGCATAGAAGATTAACTTTTTTGAGATTTTGTAGGTCTAAGAAAAGTTTATGAATTAAGTAATCTTTCACCTCCAACAAATTTTATGTCATTTGAAGACTATATGCAAAAGTTATGTGTGTTATAAAAAAGAAGACTAACTAAGTGCTTCACCTCAAAGTTCACATTTCCCATATGGATTGTTGGACACAACTCCACTCTACTTGCATAAAGCAAAGAGCATTCTCGACTATTGATCACATCTATCTTGTCATTCAATGCAAAAAGGATGTGAAAGATTAATACTTGTAGAAAATTTAAATAAGGCTTCAAGATGAATTTTTAAGAAATTAAAAAAGAAGTTGTCGAAATTGAGAATATACTTTTTTTAGGTGTCGGACATCAAAACTTGGAATTAATTAATTATTCGACCAAGGGGTGACGAAGCTGACCCTAAAGTACGGTACTGAAACACTGGTAGACTGTCCTAGCATACAATAGGTGTAGACAATTACATAAAGAAAAATGATTGTTTGGTGCTTCATTTCTAGAGTCCCTGGCTTCATTCTACTGTCCACGTTTCGATTCAAATTGGCGAAGCTGCTCTTGGGAGCATAGGATGGCTGAACTGTCGCGCTCTATGATTGATGCCAGCTTCACTGCTTCCTCTTGGGCTGCTTCCAACGTGGCGATGTTGGCAGCAATCGCTTTGCTGATCTCCTGTTGCTCCTTGTCTACACTCGCCTTCTCTTTAAGCTCTCCGGCTGTAGCAAACTGTCTGCTCCTTTTCCGCATATCATCCTTCATGGAATTCAGCCGCTCATCCTCTGTTTCCAACGCCAAAATCTGAGCTTGCAAACAAGTGTGAGCTACCTTCTTCTCCTCTAGTGCAGATGCAAACTGCTGGAGTTTTGAAGTCTTCAGATCCAACTCCTTTTGAAATGCGTCCACTTTCCTTGTACCAGTGAGAAAACAAAACTGTTAGCCAATAATTGCAAGAAGCCGCCATTTCTACAAAGAATGCAAATACTCTACATGGCATACCAAGGAGTAGTAAGTGTGACTTACACGAACTTGAACTTCCACCAGCTCTTGCCTCCAAACTCTTCTTCACGGTGGAGACATCCTCCTCCATCTCTGCTGTAAGAGGGAGCCCAAACTGAGCCATCCAAGCCCCAGTGAAGGACATACAACAGCGTGGACAAGTGGGTCGCTTGAACTGTAGCAACACTGCAATGCACGTTGGATGAAATCCACACCCACAAGAACCAACAACAATAGCACACGCTACAAATCCATGTTGCCCACATCCTGCGCACAGTCTCAACTTTGACTCTGTTGGCAACTCAGGGAATGACGTCCCTATTGGATACAGAAATGGAGCTCTTGTTTGCAGCATCAAGGTGAAATTCTGAAGGCTCAGCAACTTCTCCTTGTTGGCAGCAATGGCACGAGCTGCTCGCTCAACTGCATTGGCAGCCTCTGGCAACTTGCTAGTCTCAATGACTAGTATGGATTCCTCCGTCTTCTGTTGCGAATCTGACATTTCAATGAGCCTCTCCAATAAATCCTTTCCCTCACGCCACTTCTGAGCGGACAGCTGGTTGGTACCTCTTAGTTTCAGCTCATTTGCCACTGCATAAGCTTCATTATACTCCTCTTGAATCGCACTCATCTGTTTGCCATTGGAGAGAAGTCCTTGTTTCAACTTAATCACAGTCTGCAGCAGATCGTCTTGGACAGCCATTGCTTCTTTATGAAGCTTGTAACTATCTCTCAAGGCTGTCTCTACCTCGCGTATAGCCTGATCTCTCTGCAACTTAGGCGATTTAGGTCGTTTAGAGGAGCTCCTCTTGAATCCAGTTGCCGCTGTTTTGGCAGCAACAACGGCGCACAAGGAGGCCAGTTGCTCCCGCATCGCCACAGGGCCCAATTTGTGGCGGTTTAGGGACTTAGTGGACATTCGAATCTTGTGCCTCTTCACAGCCTCTGCCACCCAATCAACCTTGACATTGTGCACAAATGTTGCATAGCAAGCCCGTAAAAACCTCATAGAAAAGGAACTGTTGGTCGGGTGGCCTCCATAGACAAGCCTGTAGTGCTCACAGAACTGTGCGGCTTGGTCCTGGTCAACACAGTTGTCGATTGCAAACATGTACTTGTCTGATGAAGGCGACCACTTTGTGAGAATTTCGGCGTCAGAAACAGCTGCCACCGTCTGGACTTGGTCTACCTCAACACCATGGTTACAAAGTCCACAAACAAGGGTGAAGAATCGCTCGTCATAGACACCCTCACGGCCTTTAAGCATGGGCGCCACAGCATACATTCGTTGTTGAAGATCTTCTGGAATTCCATCCAACATAATCGGCTCTTGGAATTCATCGCTGCCAATGTCTCCCCTGCCAATAGAAACAGTGCCATCTCCAACATCGCTGGGGCCTGTTTCCAACATCTCTGGGCCCACTGCATCTGCTCCATCGTGAGGTTGCATGGAATCCCCTCTACACTTGCGACGAAGTCTCCTCATATCTGCAACCAGATTCAAGCGACCGCAACTTCTGTTAAAACTAGAAGCCACGACTGAATACAACATCTAATTCAAAGGCCATACACGATGACAACAACACTGTGGCACTTCAACATCTACAACAAGCTCAATGGTTCTAAAATACTATACTAAATAGAATTACCTTCTGTTGCGTACTACTATCTGCACTCTCCTTCCGCAACTTTAGAAGTTAACAAATGTATTGAAGCCCTAAAGTTTCGGCTGATCAAAATTTGCAGCCCACGTAAAATAAGTTCAAGGTATATATTGGACTCAGTCTATCACTTACACATCTAGAGCACAACACATAGTGCTGTTAATACGACTGAAGTCCTACCCATCAGCAACCAACAAGAGAATTCCAACAAAAGGAAAAAAAACAGCATGGAAACAACCCTAACCTGATTGGAAGGATTACTCCGTCCTAGAGGTTTTTGAGAAGTTCCAAACAGTCCTGAAATATGAAATGGTAATTAATCGGTATTAAGTGCTCATTGATCAAACCACACAAGAGAATACAAATACAAATTATACCTTTAAAATTAGTAACAGTGGCAACGATGACAGTTAGCAACAGTGGCAACGATGACAACAAGATTCGAGGCACTTCAACATCTACAGCAAGCTCAATGGTTCTAAAATACTATACTGAATAGAATATCTCTGACAATTCTAGCATTCCCAAAACGAAATTCAAAATCTCAAAAGTTAAAACACATCGTATATGCACCATTACAGAGTACTCACTACACCTCCGAAACTACAAAAAAAAAAAAAAAATTGCCAATATAACAAACTGATCTCCATTCAATCACATATTCATCCCAATCTCTCTCATATCCATGCAACATGCCAACAAGGCTATCAAATCCCAACTCATACCTCTAACAAGAAAAAAATCAAAACTGGTCTCAATGGTTCTTAAACAATCTAAAGTATTAGTTTCTAAAAACCAGCAATGATTAGCTGCAGCATAGCGACAAAAAGGACAAGACAAAAATAGAGATAGCAATACCTGCAATAAGAAAAGGAAAAAAAGTTGCAGCCGAAACTATTGGCCTCCAAATCCCGCCCACAGAAACAGGAGACGCACCAATCTTTGGATTCTAAGTTCACTGGCCCTTTTGAAGCAAACAAGCAGTCGGTAGCTGCGACATGGGAATGAAAAAAGTCAATGTCCCTTGTGTTTGCTGGCAACACCTCATACATGGTCCAACATAGTGGCAACGATGTTTGTTGGGTGCGGCATTAGCAACAGTGGCAACGATGACAACAAGATTCAAGGCACTTCAATATCTACACTATCGCTCAATGGTTATAAAATAGTATACTCACTATACCACCAAAAAGACAATACTAAAATGGAGATAGCAATACCTGCAACATACAAATCCCGCCCATAAAAACAGTCCAAAACACTAGTCTTTGGCTTCAAAGTTCACTATCGGTAACAGTGGCAACCATGACAATCACAAAACCAACAAACAATCTCAATGAGTACTTTAAAATCTTCAAAAAACTCACCAAATCACTTGAACCAAGCTCAACCACCCCACTCATAGTTCATGCATGTTGAATTGTAAAGAAAAGGAAAAACAGCTCTAGTAGTTCGCGAGCAGCTTACAAGCAGAAAGCTCCTTGTTGGGAAGTGAAGATGTTCAGCTCATCCTTGAGCATAGGCGTTCAAAGGAGGGTCAGAGGTCTTTGAACAAGCTTCGTACAGGGTAAATGTAATTGAACAAATTAAATGTCCAACGAAGCAACACAGAACATGCTACCGATTGAACGCAATGCACGGACAGAACCAAAGATCACCAACGTCGAAGCATTCAATTCCTTCCAAGTAACAGACCAGGAACAATACGAGGAGTCCTACATCCTAATTAGTTGGAACCTGCGATGCTGAAGCAACAAATCCAGGATCTAAAACTATTCGCATCTAGGATCTAAAACTACAAGCATTCTCTCTCATATTCATGCATACAACAATGTAGCCGCAACGATGCTTGTTGGGTGCGGCAGAGATTGTAGACGTTGTTTGAAACCCCAAAACTTGCAATGCGATCTTTGGTGTCGCAGAGTCTGGAGTAGGGGTTGGGAGGAATTCATTACAGCTGCTGCTCTTGATGCCAACAGCTTGATTTCACTCAATGTCAAGCCGCCATTGTCTTGAGCTGAACTCCTCAAGCTGTCTCGCTTAACTCAATCGCACTGTCATCACTGTGCCAACTGGATGATATTTTTTGGATGAGATTTTAATTTTCATTTGATGCTTTTCATTCTTTTCCTTCATCTTTGTGACATTCTTAAATACGAATATCATTTTACCATGTTTTCATTTTTTATGGGATTTCCAATGTTCGTAGAGATCATTCAATAATTTATTATTATTTTTTTGGTTTTTCTAAATATCTATTGCTTCATTTCATTCTTTTAATTGAGTCTATTGTTTTTTAATATGATCTAGTGATTAATTTTTAAAATATCTCATGGCATTTTAAAATGCTCTACATGCTTTTGGTTCTTTTTCTTTTTGTGTGACATTCTTAAATTTCATTTTCTCCTCTTCATCTTTTTATGTATTTTTTTGTTATTCTTTTCAATCATTCAGTGATTGTTTTTTTATTTCTTTTACAATTTTAAATATGATTTTTTACCTTCCATACTTTTATTTAATTTTCATATTTTTTAAGATGCTTTAGTAATTATTTGTTTAAGTAGCTTTTGGCATGGTTGAATATCATTGATGCAATTCATGCTTTTCATTTTCAAATATCAAGTTGATGCTTTAATGTATTTTTCATTATTCTTTTCAATCATTCAATGATTGTTTTTTTACAATTTTAAATATTATTTTTTACATTTCATACTTTTATTTAATTTTCATATTTTTAAAAAGGATCTAGTGATTACTTGTTGAAGTACCTTTTAGCAACTTTGACTCTCATTGATGCAATTCATGCTTTTTATTTTCAAATATCATTTGATGCTTTTTTAATCTATCTCTGTGCATTTTTCTCAACTTCTCAATTCCAATTTTATATTTCTAATGCTTCAATAATCTAACATTTGGGTCGCAATGGATCTTCTTGAAGTAGTGTCTTTTTTATTTTGTTAATTTTCTATCTTGCGCAATTGTCTCAACTTCTCAATTCCCACTTTACATTTCTTTTTAAGCTTTTTAAAGTTTTAATAGTTTGACCATAGACATTTGTGACATCATTTTCCAGATGTGGATTATTTGAGAGCGATAAAATTCTTCTTTATTTGCGCCGAATCACTAGTAGATGTTTTCATCACATTACACATAACAACTCTCACTCTAATGCTGTCGATCATATTACACTTAACACCTCTCTCACCATTGAAGTCTTTGTAGAGCCGGCAGTTCTTGTTGTGGGATGGGCATGGAGATGTAAGAATGCTTGACTAAATCATCCTGTTATCTCGTCAACACTCTCACTTTCAATGTTTATTGATTGATTTGCAACTCCCTGTTTATTTTACAGGGCTCCATGCAAGAGGACACGGACACAGGTTCTTAAGCCATGTTGTGTTTATTTAGCTTCACTTCTTAATCCTGACTTCTTAAACTAATACACCAAGTATTGCAAAAAATCAAAACACTAATTAATGCAAAAATTCTTGCGTAAATCTAAGCACGAATTGATACATAAGTTATTGCAAATTTTTTTGCATACATTTCTAATCAACTTGATACATAAATTAATGCAGTAACTAGTGTATAAATTAATGCACTAGTTAGTGCATAAATTAATGCACAATTTAATCATAAATTATTGCATATTTTGTGCAAAAATTAATGCTCAACTCAATGAAACGATTTTTTGCACCATTTAAAGCAAAAATTATTGCTCAATTAAGTGCAAAAATTTATGCAACCTTTAGTGCACAAATTAATGCAACCTTTAGTGCATAAATAAATGCAACCTTTAGTGCATAAATAAATGCAACAAGTTAGTGCAAATCTCTAATAATTTTGCACTTCTATAATTTAAAACAATTTCTATTTTAAATTTTTTACCGTTTCATTCTTTTAATTTTTGGCAACAACTAGTTAACTTAAAATTGACGAGTAGATCTTTCAATATCATAGCTATGTAGATTGTATTTCTATGTTAATAAAAAATGTAGTCAAGTTATCATTAATATCTGACAATCAATTTTCAAAATCGTTTAATTACAATTTTGTAATGAATAGAATGTAAACAAAATTCTTTTGAAAGTTGATTAGAAAGTAAGACTTATTCATTAGGATATTTTGACTTTGCAAAAGCAACTTGACATAGTTGTGACATTATCCTTAAAATTCCTTATACAAATCGTAGCCATTCAGTATAAGAATTTAAAGAACTTAGAATTTTCATTTGACTGACGAAAACATTTAAATCTACTATTGATAATTAAATGGCTAGAAATCAAGGCGATGGCAACAAAAGCAATCTGATTTGAAGGTGGTGGCAACAATGAATGCCTCAGATCCAAAACTTAGACTACTGTTTGGAACTCCGATAAGTTTAGCGATTCCTAATTAAAACTAATTACTGTATGAAAACGGAAAAAGTAAAAAGAATTAAAAAAAGGAAAAATTTACACCATCAACTGGGCATCGGAAGGCGTGGTGGGGTGGGTGTCGGAGGGTGGATTTGAACCCGGCACTAGCACCCTTGGGTTGCCACGACAGTTCAAACCCGCAGCCTCGTATCACCAAGCCACCAAGGCTTTGACTGAAGATGTAAACGTTGTCAACAAACTTATACCAAAATTGAGTTAGTAAAAATACAGAAAAAAAAAAAAATTTGAAAAAAAGAAATTGCACCATCAACTGCGCATTGGAAAGCGTGGTGGGGTGGGTGTCGGAGGGTGGATTCGAACCCGACACTAGCACCCTGGGGTTGTCACGGCAGTTCGAACCCGAAGCCTCGGATCACCAAGCCACCAAGGCTTTCATCGATGATTCAAACTTTGTGATTGTACTTATATCCAAACTGAGTCGATAAAATTACAGAAAAAATAAAAAAAATCAAAAAAATTCAAATTTGTTGCCACCGCCTGCCTTTAGTAAATTGTTTTGCCCCTTGACATTTCACTATATCTAAGAGTCCCTCGATAGTTCAACTTCCCGGAGTTCCCAACAGTACTAATTCTGAAATATCTTTCTAAAAGATCTCAATGCCAAAATTCACCAAAAGTATAACAATATATGCACATCCAAAGGGATCAAGGTTTAAGCTTTAGACTCCAATGTGAAACCTCAAGAGCCGTATAACCACTTTTACTTGGAATTTGGTAGTTTAGCAATTACTAAATGAGAAAAGTACTGATTTCCCTGATTGATTAATGTTGCTTGATTAATTTTAAGTTCTAAAAAGTAAAAAGTCTCAGCTTTAGGGGTTGGGCCTCCACGAATTAGGTCAAGGGTTTAGCAGAGGGTTGTGGCCGTGATTATTAAATAACCATAGGGTTTTACCACAGCGTTGAGTTCGGGCCGTGTGTGTTGCTACCAAAGGGTTGTGGCGGTGTGTGTTGCTACCAGAGTAATGTGGCCGTGCGTATTGCTACCAGAGGCTTTTGGCCGTGTGTGTTGGTTTATTTAGCATAGTATTTTAGAACTAGGTTTGCGAAGGGCGAATTCCGTGAGGTGCGCGAGCTTCTTTCTGTGCTTTCAGTAATGCTGTGGTTGCAGAATGTCAAACCTATTTGTGCATGGCTCGTGAATTGATTTCGGCATGTTGTTTTCTTGCTCTGTGTTGAACTGGGGATAATAGTTTACTGATGGGACGCAATGTCTAGTTTAGTTAGAAAATATTTTTTTAGGATCAAGAGGGAATGGCAATTTGATGATAACCCAGCCAGTTCTAGGTGGAAACACCCTTCCAATGAACTCACAAATCTGATATGGGCCACATTGCATTTGATTGAGTCTTGACTAATAATGTTGTTGTTGTTGTGATGTAAAGGTCTTGGGCGGTCGAGGGGAGTTCGAATTGGAGCAGCCGGGTCTTACGCTTTCAAGGAAACTGCTAGGTATGTTTAGAAATCTATTACCTTTGTTGCCACCGCCTGCCTTTAGTACTCAGTGGCGTGACTGCAGATAGGATGTTCATGTTGTTTTCTTGCTCTGTGTTTAACAAGAGATAATAGTTTACTGATCGGACGCAACGTCCAGTTTAGTTAGAAAATATTTTTTTAGGATCAAGAGGGAATGGCAATTCGATGATAAACCTATTTGTGCAGCAGAATGTCAAACCTATTTGTGCAGCGGCGATCCAAATCTTTGGTGAAAGGGAAAGCTGTGGCACAAGAGGAGGAGCTGCGGCGCGATTCCGCGAAGGGGAAAGGGAAAGTCGTGGCACAAGAGGAGGAGCTGCGGCGCGATTCCGCAAAGGGGAAGACGGATCTGCCGAAGGTCAAGACGGAACCAGGGCCGGAAGGGATCACCAGCTATGAGTGGGAGACTCCCTTCAATCTGGATGGGATTCCATAAAAGCTATGTGAGCGCCTCCAGGCTAAGGCTCCGTTGCTGCTGGGGAGGGACGATGCCAGGTACCCACCTACCTTTTTTGTGGAGGCGTTCGGGCTCAGCAATGAAGGACCCATGCCCAACAAGGTCACCGAAGCTATGGTGCCTCGCTCTTGCTACGATCAGATATGGCCTCCTGGCGATGGTGTCAACAAAAATCGACACTACTTCAGAGACTGCTGTGATGAAGTAGCCTTGAAGAAGTACAACCAATGCTACATGGAGGTGTATGGGGAAGCTCCGGACAACAAGGCCTTTAGTCAATCATTCTTGCGGGCTTGCATTTACCATTTCAAGGAAGGGCACCTAGTCAATTGGGCCGCTTAGCGGCTCAGATTCTGGAGGAACGTTTCCAACATGCAAACCTAAATACCCTGAAGCTGCGACCCCCAGCTCTCCGTTACCAGGTTGAGCAAATTCTCAAGGAGGTGGCACAGTTCTTGAAGGATGGAGGATGCGATACTTGGGGTGATGGAGTTGGGGCCGCTTCTATTGGCAACGTCAAGGAACCGCACCAAGAAGGAAGTACTGGTGGCGACATGAAAGGCTGTGCTACCACTAAGCTCGAAGAATTGCTCGAGGAGGTGGTGCGTAAGACGGCCGAGCTTCAAGCTGCAGAGAAAGAGCTGGAGACGAAGCAGCAATCCCTGTTGCAGATGGATGAGAGGATTTGCCACTTTGAGGCCGAGGATGAGCGCCTCCAACAGCATGCAATGCTCTTGCGGAAGAAGAGTAAGGAGCTACAGCGTGCCGGGGATGTAGAGGAGAAGATTCTGAATGATAGGGAGATCCGCAAGGTCGGGGGGGAGATTCAAGGAAACATCTTGGAGTGGGATGCGGCTGACCTCGCCAGGACTTCAGCAAAGACAGATGTGGATGTGGCTGCAATGAAGTACAAGAAGGCACAGGAGGAAATCGTAGACCTCCAGGAGAAGTGCAAAGCCGAAAAACTTGCTCAAGCCTCCATCAAGCCAAAGGCGCCTGATGGAAACAACGGAGGAGAGGCGGGTGGAGACCCTGTTCTTCACCTGGACAAACCTTGTCCTCGGTGCCACCTCAAGTTTGTTGCGAACACCGTCTTCCCTTTTTCTTGTGGTTGTTTGTTCCACCCTTGGTGTCTGTGGGCAGAGCTTCTTGCAGGAGGTCGTGTGTGTCCTCTGTGCAAAAAAGAAGGTGACCCTCGCTGGATGGCAGCATGGGGGTTTGATGTGTCGACACCAAAGCCAGAAGCCTGCGAAGACACCTCTGCCAACGTGTCCTCTACACCAAAGCCAGAAGTCGGCGAAGACACCACTACCAACGTGACCTCTATTCCAGTTGTGGACCCGTATGCATATGAATCCGACGAAGACGCTGACATGCCTCTCTCAAAGAAGAGACCAGGGTCTGGTTCATTCGAGTGTGAACTGCCTCTAAAGATGGCGAAATTGGATTCAGAGCCCACCCCTGTGCCTGGTGAGGGTGAATCGTCTCAGGCTGGAGCGACAAAGAACTCAGAGCCCTCACCTAAGCTTGGTAAGGCTCAACACAGAATCTCCACTCCTTTATCTTGTCCTACAGAATACATTTCGGATTTTCCTTGTTTTCTCCCCCCCCTAAAACTACCCGAAGAGCTTCCTTGTTTTGAGACACTACAGCTAAAACCTTCTAACAAGAAAACGCAAATTTCTTTTAAAAAGATAGAAGCGGTTGCTAAGGCTGTGGCGTACTTATTTCTTCACAGTACGTTCCTCGTCACACTTTTTAGTTTCCACCATAGTTATTTGTAGCCAGTTAGTTGTAGAGCTCTTTGTTTGCAAGGCTTGTAACTATAATAACCGTTATTGTTGTTGGAAACTCACTTACCATAGGTTGTTGCTAATGTCTGGAATGGGTCTGGTCTGTTTCCAACAGCAAATGAGCAGGTAGCCGAGGGGGAGGAGGAACATGGCAAATCAATGGGTGAGGAGGTAGAGAGGCAGTCGGAGCCGATGGAGGTTGATGTTACCGTGGCCAAACCTATCACTGTAGGACTCCCCCGCAGACTATCTATTCCAAGTGGAATAGTCACGGATGTCCCCATGGGAACTAACCGAGCACAGGGTCTTCGCGCGGAGTCTCCAGTTCCCGTATCTTCAGGCTTAGAGTAGTCTCCTCAGAATTTAATGCTACCAAAGTTTAGTTTGTTTGAGATTATGCTACCCATGACTGTTTTTTCAGGCATCAGGATGCTACCCATGGTTTCTTCTAATGGAATGGTTTCTTCTGATGGAATGCTAGTACCCTGAAATGATGATTTTTGGGTGTGGTAAATATAATGCTTGTAGCCATTGTCTTTGTATGACCTTTGTAACTGAATTTGTATGACCATTGTGACCCATAATACTCTTAGTCAATTCTGCACGATATTGATAAGCACCATGAACTCATTTTTGCAAAATGAACTATTCAAGTGCAGTGAACATTGTTCCAAGTCTGAAGCAGATCTATATTTCAAGTAAAGGCATCTTCGAAATAATAGATAATTCGGATTCATATTTGACATTGGCATTTGCTTGATGGGGAAATTAGTACATGAATTAGTACATTAGCAGGATATGTGTTGGAAACCTGCCAACACAAGAATTAAATCTGGAAACAAGACTTTTGCATATTGTAATGCAATTTCTTATTCCAAATAACAAACTGAAAACAATACAGAATTAGTTTTTACGATACTCATCACTTTAAATTTCAAGTCAAACATGAATTTCACAACAACCTCCTACGCAGTAATTAATCTAAATAAATTGTTTTGCCCGTTAGAGATGTCACTAAATTCAAGAGTCCCTCAACTTACCGGAGTTCCCAACAGTACTAATTCTAAAATATCTCTCTAAAAGATCTCAATGCCAAAATTCACCAGCCAAAATTCACTAGCCAAATTTTTTTATTCTTTTTATTTTTTCTGTATTTTTACTGACTCAGTTTCGATATAAGTACAATCAAAAAGTGTACATCATTAGTCAAAGCCTTGGTGGCTTGGTGATCCAAGGCTTCGGGATTGAACCGTCGTGGCAACCCCAGGGTGCTAGTGCCGGGTTCGAATCCACCCTCCGACACCCACCCCACCACGCTTTCCGATGCACGGTTGATGGTGCAAATTTTTCTTTTTTTTTTATTTTTTCGATGACAGAAGCGAGGAGGGCTTTGTCGAAGTTGACGAAGAAAATTGATGGTGCAAATTTCTTTTTTTAATTCTTTTTACTATTTCCGTTTTCATACAGTAATTAGTCCTTTTTTGAAAGGAAATTAAAAAAAACAAAGGCAGACTAATTCAAGGCGGTGGAAACAAAGGCAGACTGATTTAAAGGCGGTGGAAACAAAGGCAAACTGATTTAAAGGCGGTGGAAACAAAGGCTTACACCAAAGATCGTAGCCATTTGGTATAAGGATTTAAAGAACTTAGAGTTTTCATTTGATTGATGAAAACATTTAAATCTACTGTTGATAATTAAATGGCTAGAAATCAAGGCGGTGGCAACAAAGGCAAACTGATTTAAAGGTGGTGGCAACAATGAATGAAATTAACAAAATTAATAGTTGGTTTACTCAAGGTGTACACATGACAAGGGTAAAAATACCATCCACGAATTCGCTTAACGTAACATTTGCTGTGGAAGCTTTGTAGTAAACCGAATGGGGAATTCAAGGAATACAATTTGTAATGAAATGAATGCATTCTGTAATGAAATGAATACAATCTGTAATGAAATAAACAGTATGAAATGAATGAGAAGGTGATATTCCTATCAATAGTTGGCGTTTTTTTTTTTTTGGCGTTTTGTTTAGAGACCGCTACTCTGTTCTACAACTGAATTCTAATTGAGAATGGTACATGAGCGACAAAAAGAAGATTAAACAGAATGTTTTGGAAAGATTAAACAAAATATTAGTCTAAAAACACCATCCATGATACTCCTAGTCAATTCTGCACGATGTTGATAAGCACCATGAACTCATTTTTGCAAAATGAACTATTCAAGTGCAGTGAACATTGTTCCAAGTCTGAAGCAGATCTATATTTCAAGTAAAGGCATCTTCAGAATAATAGGTAATTCGGATTCATATATGACATTGGCATTTGCCTGATGGGGAAATTAGTACATGAATTAGTACATTAGCATGATATGCGTTGGAAACCTGCCAACACAAGAATTAAATCTGGAAACAAGACTTTTGCATATTGTAATGCAATTTCATATTCCAAATAACAAACTGAAAACCACAAAACCAATTTGCACTTGTTTGTCATGAACAGTTCCTAACGGGAAATTTGTAGCCTCACGATTCCACCAACTAATTCCAAGAGTCCCTCGACAGTTCAACTTACCGGAGTTCCCAACAATTCTAATTCTAAAATACTCTCTTAAAGATCTCAATGCCAAAATTCACCAAAAGTATAACCATATAAGCACATCCAAAGGGATCAAGGTTTAAGCTTTAGACTCCAATGCGAAACCTCAAGAGCCCTTCACTTCAATGGTAAACAGTTTGCAACCTTGAGGTAAACTTTAGACTAAGTATCATCATCGCTATTTTCTATGTGGCTTTGTTGATCTTCGGAGGACTCGACGTTGCCAACAACATTGTTATCGACGGAATCTTCTCTCACGTCCACCCTAACCCAAGCTCTGCCAACCCGTGTTCTATCTTCCCTCGACCTTCTTGCTCCCTCCACCGCATCTGATGCGTTATATGCCATCCTCTTTTTCTGCAATGCTGCTGCTATGAACTCGTCATTTTCCACTGACCTAACGTTGTTGATTCTTTGCAGTCGTTCCTTCTTTGCAAACCGGTGCTGTATATTCCGATACCAATGTTGATATTGCTAAACAATAGCACTTGTCCTGTCCTTAGTGCCGTTGTGTTGAGTGTGGTGTTGATTAGCAGCCTTAGCTGCATGATGCGATTTTTCCATACCTTGATTGTTCCAAACAGCAAGGCTCCTGTATGTTTCCACATACCAAGGACCGTGCCTCACAAGGTTATGCTACAAAAAAAGCCAGTTTCATGAATTATTAGTACATCCTAAACAACACGGTAGTAATGACTAGAACTGTTGGCAACAATTAAGATCAAATAGTAATGGTGGTTCAAATCCAGAATCATACCATATAATGAGTGACATGGTCTTCCCCAAAACACTTCAAGTAAAGGCGCCCCCATTTCTCAATTTTAGGCCTAAAAGTGCTGATCTGCTCCTGATTCAAGGTCAGGCCCACCAGATATGGAAACACTTGTTCCAACGCTTCCCACATTTCCACCCTATCTAGATATTGCCTACCCTGATCTAGGGTGTTGTTTTGTGAGCGCAAAACATCCTTCCACACTCGATCTTGCCCTGACCAAGTGGACAGTTGGAACATCCTAGCTGCAGTCACGCCACTGAGGGAAGGTTTGATAGGGACACTGTTGGAAGCACCGCTGAGTGTTGCATCCTTCATTATGCGCACGTTCCTACCATGAAGCCTAGCTGTAGACAGTGTCTTTTCCATATTCTCTATAGCAGCATGTTGACGGACTTCATTCTCCATGTTCCAAATGAACATGAAGTGCATGTGAAGAATTTTCTCAATCATTCTTGTCAAAGCATGCAATGTACAAATATGGACTCGTTCAAGTGGAATAGGCAGTATAGGTTTCCATCGCGATTCTTCTACAATAGGAGACGAGTTTGATCTGATATTACTTGCAAATAGACCTCCATGCCACGTATGTTTTCTTCTCTTTGCCTCAGAGGTGGCACCTGCCGCTATTCCCACCACAGGTTTTGTCCTCTCTTGGTTACAGTAGATGCAAGAACGTTTCCCGTTGGCACCATGCTTCAATCCATACAAGCATTTGATTGTCTTCATATCTGCAGATAAGTGCCACTCGACTTTGAAGTTGCCAACACCTTCAACAGAAAGCAGCTGGCCCCCTTCTTGAGCTTTGATCAATGCTGGGAACGCAGTAAGTTCAAACACCCATTTGAGGACCTCATGTGATTCTTTGGCAACCTCAAAGCAAGCAACAGGCCATATTGCTGTTTCTGACTGAACCGAAAAATACCTATTGTCGCTTTTTTCAATGCTGGTGTCTAAGGCACGATTCATAATTGTCAAACTAACCCTTTCATACTTCCTTCCATGCATAATCTCAGCTTCGTCCATCTTCAACACAAAGACCAAAGGCGTGTTTCCAACTTCTGCACATCCCAAGTTCCCAACAGCTACCACATTTGAGCACGATGCAATCATGACAAAGCGTAGAATTGCCAATCAATAAGAAACCCGTTGGGAACACATAGCTAATTGTCCATACTTGTCTACAGTTGCTTTTGAACGAAGTAGTTACCTTCGGTGGTAAAACCGTACAGCTTCACCATACTCCGTTGCACAGCTTCGATGTCAACAAACAAAGAATTTTTTGATGTCAAGACAACTCTTTCAATCTCCGATTTCTTCTTCTTTCCTTTGGTCGTTGGAACTTGTGTTACCAGCTCCAGTGTATTATCTATGGAGTAATAGTCACCAACAAGATCTTTCAACTTTGAATTTAATTCTGTTCGCAACAAACTGACTTGTTGAATGCATTGCCCAGAGTTCAATTTTAAAAGTTACACAACAATCACATGCATGCATGTTATTTGATTAAAACCAATAAAATGGCAAACCAGATGATTTTTTCTCACAATTTCTAGTTCCCAACAGTGTTCTCAACAGTAAGACTAGTATCAAGGTTAACTAGTACTCTGCTTCAAAATCAGTGTTCCCAACAAGTGTTACCACATACCTTGTGAGGATTTGGCAAAAATGTTGCCTTTAAGCGTTTGTCAACAAGCTGCACTCTCCCTTTAACTGTCTTATAGATCTCACCGTATCCTTTTTGAGAGACTCCAGTCATATCACATGCTGCCAGAACCGCTTCTGTTCCTAGCTCCTTCCCAATTCTCTCAAGGTAGTAGTTGGTCATCCTGGTCGCAGCAAAACTATTTCGCAGATTTGACACCAATGCCACTGTTTCTCCTTGTGACATTATTTGAGCAAGAGCATGGCCTCTCCCCTCTTGTATGTCCCTGTCGCCACACAACCGCTTCCTACCTTTTGATGTCTTATTTCCATCATGTATGGATTGAACTACCCTGGGTTGCAACAAGCTTCTAATTTTGGCTATACAAGCTCTTGCAGCTCCACCAGTCTTGGCTAATTCAGATAAACCCTTGGATGCTCTCAATTGTGCTCCTAGTGGAGTACTAATCATTCGTTCAATTTTCTTCCTCAACTTCGACAAAGCCCTCCTCGCTTCTGTCAGTTCATGTTGCCCATCCACAAGTTGTTGTTGGTGCGCTTCACGTACTTGTCGCAAACCATGGGTTGCTTGCAACATTGCCAACGATATTTCTTCTGCATGTTGATCAGCCGCTTCTTGTCCCTGCTGTCGGAGCTGTAGTAAGTTGTTCCTATAATTGTACTCGTTACGCTCCAACTGATCTTCCAGTGCTACACATCGAGACCTCAAAGATTCAGATTCGCTCTTCAACATATTAATCTCCTCTGTACTACCGGCAAGAAGGTCAGCTGAACGCATTGCCCATCTGCTATTTGCAGCATCAAGTTCGGACTTCAGATTGGCAACGAAATTTTGCAAGCCAACCTTTTCACGGATACAATCAGTCCTTGCCTTTTCTAGCTCTTGTTCCAACCCCACTATTGCATCGTTGGTGCTAACGAGGCGTTTTGTATATCCTAACAGGCCAGATTCGCCATGACAAAGGAATTCCAAACAACTCTTCAACGTCCCAAACTACGGTGGCTTCCTAGTGAGTGGATCTGTTGGGTACAAATTTCCATCCAACCACAGATCCATGTTGGTGGCACATGTTGATGTCTTTCCATTTTGTCCACAATTATATGCACCGGTAGTGAGCGGTTATGCAATACTCTAGATATTGGTTGGGGATTTTGAGCAAATTTTCACTTCAAATAATTATAACTATTAAAAAAGTGGGAATCAAATTATGGAACTTCTTGCATTCAACAAGAACCTTATGTTTGCACACATGAAAAATCCTAAACAAATTATATACCTTATTCTCATATGCTAAAATTTTTAAGTGATCAGTTATGAACTTATGGGTCGCTCGACTCTACACGACCCACAGGTTTGCATGGCCCCAGTTGCTATATTGAGTCTCAGCCTTCTAGGTGATTACCGTCCACATTTCACAAGAGCGCAAGTATTTATGGTATAATTATGGTATGGTGACATCTTGCTCCGGCAAAGCCATGCCTGCTTTGGCTGATCCTCCACTGGCACCCATCGTTTGCTCCTTGTTGAGCCTGGACCTTTGCACATTAGTACCCACGTGGTACCTAAGGTAGATGGTGCTTAAACCGTGCACTTAAGGGATTTGAACAACTTGAATCAAGCATAAATAATTGCAAAAGATTCACATACTTGCAAGAAAAAGACAATTTGTTAGGCAATGTTTACATGAGCAAATCAAACCATCTCAATTATTGAAAAATGTACAAAGTGAAACAACAAAATCCCCCATAGACATGCCCTAACGCCACTATTGACAGTCAAGACTAAGGTGAGAATTGGCCATCGTGGAATACAAATCCACCCACTTTGTATCCAAATCCACCCAGTTTGTTTCCTACATGCAATTGCGAGTGTATCCAACTTGCAAACACTCCTAGTTTGGTTCTGAGTCTTGCAGTGCATGGTTTTTCTGCTCAAACCACATACACAGATTAAGGAGACGCACGGATTTAGCACTGTCTACCTTAATGCCCCACATGCAGGCCGACTTTCCATCTCGCCAGATCGATCTCCTCCTCAGCTGCTTACCTCCTTGTGCAGAGCCTGCTCGGGCAAATCCGTCTCACCAACTCCTTAGCTTCTAAATCTCTCTTTTCTCTCTTCTTTCCCTTCTCCTTTTTTTTCTTGACCTTGCTTTTGAGGTTAAAACCTCGGGCAATACCCTACACACCGTCCCACTCAAACATTGAACTGGAGGGCTTGGAATCGCTGGAGGAGAAGGATTGGCGGCTTCGAAGAGCTCATCAGCGGCGGCGTGGACGGCGTGGTTTTGGCACAGGGGCCAAGGATCCGGGGAGTTGACGACGGTCGGCGGAGGGGCTCCAACCGGAAGCTCTAGAGGCGGCAACCAGCTTCGAAGGCTCCAAAGGTGAGCGTGGAAGCGAGTTGTCAGCCTCCACTCCTTCTGGGCTTCTGAGAAGACATATTGTGGTCCTTTTGTTTATTGAAGGGGAGTTGTTGGCGTCGTCGAAGGGCTTGGTTCTTTGCTTGTAGATTAGCTACGTTGTTCTGGCTTTGCAGGAGGCATCTAAGGCTTACTTGGTGGATCTTTTCGAAGTTGCTGGCAGAATAGAACACGTAGCGGAGCGCAAAGGCAATTGTGAAAATGAGGCTGAGATTGTAGTACGTTTATATTTGTACATAGGAAGAGTGATACATTTTTAACGCTTGGGAGAATTGTAGGGTTTCTTGTGAGCATGAAGGAGATATGTAGTGAAGAGGATCTGTGAATATGTTCTCGATCTCTCTCTTTTAGGTTGACAAATTTTTGTATGATTTGTCAGGTAAATATGAAATATGGTTCTTTCCATCCATGTTGTCTTCACGTTCCTTTGGAGAAGGGGCCTTCTTTCAATTCATGCAGCGACACTATTTTACACGCAGCCACACTATTTCAGAGATCCACAAATTTTGGGTCACATTGTCTATAATTCACCAAATGTAAAAGGTGACATGGAAATGGTAACTAAAATATTTACAAACTTGTAAATGATGACATGGCACTTACCTTCAATACTTAACTATGTTGTAAATGGTAAAAGCGCATAGCAAATCAACCATGGCAAGGAAGGAAGGAGAATGTCAATCCTACGTGTACTCAGAGCATCCCCAGGAAGGCCTGAACCGTAAACCTGTAAACGGAAAGATGTAGAAAGACGTGAATTGCGGTTCAGGCCAAGCCTGTATTCAGCCTGGGAGGATCAGCCCCCACACTGACACCCTCGCGGGACGGAGTGTGGGGCGTCATCCCCTCCCTATCCACCTAACCGCAGTTCCCCCCCGCCGTTCCCCATACAAGTTCTATGTTCCCCCCCGCTCCCTTCTCGCGTGTCCGCGGCAACGACCTCGTCGCCTTCCCTTCGTCGACTACCCTCCCTCGCTTCTCCCTCGCAGGTTGTAGCCTGCAGGCCCGCCTGTCGCCATCCCCGTCGCCACCTCGCCCTCCCGGGGAGCCCTGTCCCTCTCGTCCTGCAGCAAGTCGCTGCAGC
The DNA here is from genome assembly GCA_014871385.1 of Ceratodon purpureus. Classification (NCBI taxonomy): domain Eukaryota; kingdom Viridiplantae; phylum Streptophyta; class Bryopsida; order Pseudoditrichales; family Ditrichaceae; genus Ceratodon; species Ceratodon purpureus. The sequence continues at coordinate 103,478,269 of CM026426.1, forward strand.
CGCCCTCAGGTACAGTGCTATTTTTAATTTTTTTAAAATTTTTTGATTGCTTCATTCCTTCTCATTGCTTGCTTTGTGTCTAGTTTTGGTTGCTTTTGTGGCTTTCATCTTGGAATGAGAAATTCTAGTTAGATATATTTTAGGTTTTTAAGTTGCATGTCTTTCATTTTTTATTGAGAATTATTTGTTATCTTTTTGTAGTTTGAAGTGTAGGTTTAAGAAGAAAGAAAGGACTTAGAATTAGTATTAGGTTTTAGGGTAAATAGAAGCCTCAACCTTGTAACAAATGATTTCTAATGTATGTTGATGCAAGCTATTTTCTACATTTGTCTTGATGTTTGATTGTGCTTTGGTTTAGAATCATTCAATCCTTGTATGTATGGATTGTCTTGAAGTAATGTATGGATTGTATTTACATTTGCTAAGCTTGTATTGTTTTTGAAGAATTAGGGTTTAGTGTCTTAGCTACTTTGCTCATTGTATGAACTTCTTAAAGTGTAACATATATGAGGTTTAGTTGAATGTTGATTGTAGGCTTCTAGTTTTGTATTACAAAGTACTAAATGTCCAATTATATGTTCATTTGCAATTACATTCAATCTTGGAGTTTTTTTTTAAATTATTGCAATCCTTTTGGATTTTGAATTATGGAGTTTTGAGTTTAGGGGTTCTAATGTTATTTGGAACTAACTGAATTTTAATTGTGATTTTTTGTAGCCATGGTGAAGAGGAAGAGGAGTAGGAATGGGGGTGAGACACTTAGAGTGGTAGACAATTTGGATCATGCAATTCAAAGAGAGCATTTGCCCAAAGGTAAAGCTAATTGTTTTTTGAAATGTTTGCAATTCTTTTGGATTTAGAATTATGGAGTTTTGAATTTAGAAGTTCTAAAGCTATTTGGAATTCATTGATTTTTAATTGTGTTTTTTTGTAGCCATTGTGAAGATGAATAGGAATGGTGATGAGATACCTAAAGTGGTGGAAAAGATGGATGATGCAATTGAAGGAGAGCATTGGTCCAAAGGTAAAGGTAAGGATGACCCCTACTTGTGCCTTGTAAGTGTGAACAATCGGAAGTGTCCATATGGACCTTTCAAACACAAGTACCACTTCAATAAACACATGAAGAAAGCTCATAAGTTGGAGTTAAAGAAATTCAAGCTCGAGCCTAAATAAGATGAGAATGAGAGGACCAAGAAGAAGAAGAAGAAGAAGACTACCAAGAATCCAAATTTGAAGACCATGACCACATCTTACTTGAGAGAGAAGAAGGAGTTTGAGAAGAAGAAGGAGGCTTGGAGCATTAGGGCTCAAATGTCTTGGAAGAAATTGAAGGAGAGAGCTAGGAAGGAGCCACCTCCAGGGCAATGCCCACTCTTTCTTAGTCTCATCAAGAATGGTGAGAAGTTAGAAGAGTTTCTTGGAGTAGAGTCTTTTGGGCAAAGGTAATCTAAATTTCTCAAAGATTGAGAAATTGCACAACTTGGAGGCCCTTGCAACTTTGGTGAGAACAAACCCTCAAAACAACAAGAAAGTGACCAAGGCTTTTCAAGAGCTTTTTTTTATTCCAAGGGGCAAAGGATTGAGAAGGAGAGGAAGGGTTTGGTGGCTTCTATTGTGAAGTGGCACCGTGCGAAGAGTATAAAGAATATGTGAGTTTAAATTTCTTATCTTCTTCTAAGTTTTGTCATTGTTTATGTTTATGTTAAGAGTTTTACATTTTTATATACTTATGTATTATTTTAATTTTTTTGTGTATAGTCTCATCACGGGGGAGGATAAATGGATTGCAAGATACTTATTTTTTAAGACCAAGTTTTATGAGATGGAGAATGTGTCAAGAATGGAGCGTGCAGAGGTTGCATGTGATTCCTATCGTGCAAAACATGGCCTAGGTGATGATATCTTCAATAGTGAAGAAGAAGGAAGTGGTGAAGATGAGGTTGAAGAGGGGGTTTATGAAGAGATAGTTTCACAAACCGATGATGATGAAGATGAAGACAATCATGATGATGAAGAAGAAGATAATCATGATGATGAGGAAGGGCATGAAGAGGATGGTGGAGCTAGTAGAGAAGGAGATGGTGGAGTTGGAGGAGATGGTGGAATTTGAGGAGAAGGAAGTGGAATAAGAGAAGACCAAGGATATGGAGAGGATGTTTACGATTACCAATTACATTAGTGTTTTTGGATTGGTAGCCTTTCTTTTTGATTGACTTGTTTTCAACCTCATTGTGATAGTTGGAACAATATTGTGGAATATGAAGCATTTTTTTTTTGCATATCATTGTTTTTCTTGGAATGTCAATTTTGTAGATTAATTCATACACCTTTCTTTCATAAATCTTTTCCATAGTTTTTAAGAAAGAGATTTTCAAACAGATTTGTGAGTTCATTGTAGACCATCAAAATATGTGTATTTCCAAGTTCAAGGTTTCCAAGGTTTTGCACTTTAGACATTTAACTATTTGCTTCAAAATTGATTTGTGATGGGTATTTCCTTTGCACCTTAGTTTTTGTGATATATCAAAGTTCTTCGAGATGGATATCGGAGAGACTATGAGCCTTATGGCTTAAAAATCAGAGATGTAATTATTGAGCCCAAAACTATTTCGTGATGGATATTACACTCAAGTCATGCGATAGTTGAAATTTGCTTCGTGATGGGTATTGCATTTGGGTCATGTGATAGTTGAAAATGTCTTCGAGATGGATATTTCTCTAAGCTCATGATATATTCAAAGACTCATTGAGATGGGTATTGCGTGGTCAAGAACCTTGAAGCTAAATACCAGAGATATAATTATTGAGTCAAAAATTGATTCGTGATGGGTATTACACTCAAGTCATGTGATAGGTGAAAATAGCTTCGTGATGGGTATTGCACTTGACTCATGTGATAGTTGAAAATGTCTTTGAGATGGATATTGCTTTAAGCTCATGATATATTTGAAAATTCATTGAGATGGGTATTGCGAGGTCAAGGACCTTGAAGTTAAAAAATCAGAGATATAATTATTGTGCCCAAAACTATTTCGTGATGGGTATTCTCATGAAACTCATATATAATTTTTATTGGATGAAGATGGATATTGCAAAGCTCATGTTTCTAAGGAATTTCAAGACAATGATGGAACTTCTTTTTAAAATTAAAATTGTAATGGGTATGGACATGAAGTTATAATAAGATTTTATAGATTATTGAAATTATGATTTGGATGGTTTCTTTTAAAATTTTACAAGACACACCATCTAGAGATTTTGAATTTTATTCCATCGTTAAAAAAAGTTTATGAATATGCAATAGTACTTCATTTAATTAATATATAATGTTTTTAAAAATAAAACTTTTACAACCAAGATAAATCTTCAATGAATTACTATAACGCTGTACTTTTCTTTTTCTTTTGAGTGGACATCCTTGTCATAGCTATTTCTCGGTAATCTTTTCTTCGAACAATTGACGAGCCCAAACCATCATCGATTACCTTGAATACGGTTTGAGGATGCAAACTCTCTGCACCTTGTTGTGCCCGAATCCGTCTGACGCTTGTAACAACTTTTGTCATCATGGCTTGGAGGTGTTGGACCAATTCTAAACCACCTTCAAGTGCTAATTCTCTAGACTCTTCTACAAGTTTATCAATTATTTGTAAAGATCCTTCTATAGAAGGTTGAGTTTGCCTAACACCATCAAAATCTCTAGACGTACTTGCCCCATCAAAGTCTTGTAGAGCAAAGTTGTCATGTATGTTAGTAACATCCTCTATGTCCTCTTCATCTTCATCTCCTTCGATGTCTTCAAATGGGTCTATTGGAACACTATGCTCAAACATAGCCTGAAGCCCTCCACGTACCGAGCCATAGTAAGTACCAAGGAACTCCAACATGTCATTCCAAGAAATATCCGTGGAAAACTTGATAATAACAAGTTGATGTTTGCACATGTTCCCACGAATGGCCCATTCACAAGAACATAAAGCATATTTGATATAAAGATCTATAATGTCATACCATCGCCCAAGGACACTTTGAAAGTGCACGTGCCAGAGTCCTTCAATTGCATGATGTCTTCGAACATGTTTGATAGGTATAGCTTTAGTCTTGGCAATTCCGCTTGCCACAATCTTCTCAACGTGCTTATTCAATACAAAACCGTTTAGCTTCCTCCCATCGTTGTACATATAATGTGTCTCTATTGGATTAGTCAACCGCCATACTAGAGAATCCGTCCTCCTTCCTCGAAGCTGGTGATTGTTAATCTTTATCCATCTTTTAAGAGTAGCATGATATGACTCAATGCTAGCTTGTGTGTCTTGATTGGAGTGGGGATTCCTTCGATGACTAATAAGATAAATCTCTATAAAAAAATACAATATATAATGTTATTTTAGTATTAAGGTTTGTACATAAAATGACAGACTTCTATGATCAATGCTTTCACTCTATAAACAAAAAAGAATCATAAGAATTGGAAATGGAAATATCAAGTAGTTTTCAAAATGGTACAAAGAGAAACTCACCTTGATGGTCATAATGAATTCAATGTACTCTTCCATGCTTTTAATATAGAAAAAGTTGAATATGTTTTTACTCCAAACACGAGCACACTTCAAGAAATCCTCCTCTATTTCTTGGTACTCAATGGGCATGTACAAAAAAGAATGCAATTGCCGATAAACAAGCTCTCTTAAAGAACTTAGGTTGGCTACTTTGGTCCAAATGTGGTTTTTTCAGTTCTTTAGAACATGGAAAGCGCATAAATAAATAGAAACCTCTGATTCAGGCCAAGCCCGTTTCAAAGCATTCCTTTGTTCTACAGCATCATCAACAATAAAGCACGATGGAAGAAAATCAGGTCTTGTACCTTCCAAATTCCTTCAAAGAGGTTTTAACCACATTACTAAATCCTCCTCTGATGATCGACTACTTAACACCCATGCTACGAGAATGCCATTTCTCCAGTGATCAGAGAGAAGCAAAGAATAAAGAGGGTACTTAGGGACATTTGTACCGAAAGTCGCATTCATTGCAATATCTCCATTATGTCCATATTTTAGCATCATCTCCTTTTGCCAAGGAGTTTGAATTCCCAAAATAAAGGGCAAATCGGTTACATCATCCTTTTCATGCCACATGAAGACATTCTCAGGATGTTCCTTCATCCACATCTTCACGCTCTCGAAATCATTAGGGTGTCGGCGCCATACTCCCATCTTGAGTCTGCTCTCATAATAAGCAATGTCCCGTAGCTCCACAAAGTCATTGCGGATCTCAGGACATTTCATCTTCCTCCTCTCAATCCAATTCCGTCTATGCTCCTCATTTAGCAATGAACCCTTCACTTAAACGTGTTTTGATCCATTTTTTCAACTCAAGGGACATTCTTGGTTGATAAGCTGACTTTCTCCCTATAGAATCTTTGTCTTCTAATCCATGTGCAGGTGTCCCGTCTTCCCTATTGTCGTCAACCTGGTAATAAGCAACCTCAGCTACATCTGGCCTAAGCAAGAGTTGCTTGATAGAGAATCTACCTAGACATCCTCGTTTTTTGGAATGGGGATGAGTAGGGTCCTCTCTAAGATCTTTAGGACCAAAAGGACACTCATAATAAACATGCTCAATGTAAGAGTCTACCTGAGGCCTTAACACATGTCTTCCTTGAATCCTCTGAGCAACGTTCCATCCCACTTCTATTCCACCTTCACATGTTTGTCCCCTTAAGAAATCTCCCACTCTGTCAAACGGAATGTATGCACGCATGATGGTAGTCGTGTTTCCATAGTCTTTTCGTGGTCCTTGCTTCCATACAAGATCTTGAAAGGAAATTGGTCCCACGAGAGGACTTTGAGGTACAATGGGATCTTCTTTTCGCCGAGGCATTTTGTATTCTACACATGGTAATAATACATAGCACATTAAATAATTAATATCAAAAGTATAATCAAATAAGTCTAAGTTAATAAATTATTAAATTGCAAAATGAAAAAAATAAAAATGTATGCACACAAGAACAATCATGCCTACACAAAAGGATGCACCTTCATAATTGAGCAATACCCATCATGAAGCCCAAATAAGATTTATCACGAGAACTTGAAATTATCTTCAAAGTAAGCATAATTAAACAACTCTCATAACTCTCTTCATAATACCCATCATGAAAACCTTCTAAATTATATCATGACGTAGGGAAAATACCCATCATAAATCTACTTTGTATTATATCACAACCCTCCAAAGGATATTCATCATGCCCAAGTTTTTTAGGAAAAAGATTTATCTCTGGTTGCCCTTTCATGGGTTGATGGTACACTAGAACATTGGGGCAATACCCATCATTGCCCCAATAGAGTTATATCACAAAACTTTGAAACAATCATAAAAATAAGCACACTCGGACATCCCTTCTAAGTCCCTAGACAATATCCATCATGAACATAATTTTAAATCCATCGCAATCTTTATGGTTTACTCATCTTGGTATTACCCATCATAGAGCAATTTTAAAATGTATCACGATCTCTGAGAAATATCCATCATAGAGCAATTTTAAAATGCATCTTCTTCTCTAGGAAATACCCATCATGGGCTACATATGAGATGAATCACAAACTTATGGAGGAAATACCCATCATAGAGAAACTTTAGAATACATCACAACTCTTTAAGCCATACCCATCATGATTGCATTTCTACAAAAAAATTATATCTCTGCTTTGTGTAATTACTCAAAAATACCTATAAAACTAGGAAATAAAAAATTATTAAATTGTTTCAAAAACATGTTCTTAAAATATAAACCATACAAATGTGCATATATTTTTAATGCATGCAATTAAAAAAAAAAAAAAAAACAAATAAAACTAATAAGTTAAAGGTTTGAAACATACTCCATTCAAAACTTCAAAGGTGCTTGACTTACAAATCTCCTTTGAAATCACAAATGATATCCACTCCAATTTATGTGCACAAAAATGTTTAGGTCCTCTCATTTCATTGGAAGGCAATTTCAAGTCGCAATTATTACTTTAAATGGATGTGGGTTCATAAGGATGAGTGCACAATAAGGCCAAAAAGCCCCCATTCATCCACATGTCAAGGTAACCATGGGTTTGAACCATGGGTTACCTACTTGGATCATGATGGATGAGATACCGAAGGGACCATCCACGGCATTCATCCGGTAAGGTACTAGTGTAAGGGTCAATTCTCCCTGGCCCTGTATTTGAGCTTGTAAGCCTGTAATTTACAGGTCGAAACCTGATTTGGAAGGTTTTTTGGGGCAAACATGTAAATCTGTAAACGGTTTTGGAATGTTTTGCTTTGGAAAGGCACTCAGGTTTGGGAGAACGACGTTCTCATGATTACAGGCTTACAGATTTACAGTACTACTGGGGATGCTCTCATGTCCTGAATGAAAACTTAAATGAGAAGAATTTCTTAATAAGGTGACCAAATCAAGGTGACCTAATAGACGAGACAGTTAACAAAAATTTGTCAAGTTTCTGTCAAAAATGACAACCATCTCCTTGTAGTGCCTATGCATGCATTTGATTGTTTTCATATCTACACTCATGTGCCATTCCACAGTAAATGCTCCAATACCATTTGCAAGGACCATTTTACCATTGCTTTGTGCTCCGATTATTTCTGGAAATTTGTTTTTTAATAAAAACAAGTCAAGCACATCAAATGACTCTTTACCAACATGGAAGCATGCAATTGGCCATATCTCTTGCTCTAATTCGACTAAGAAATATCTATCATCATTCTTCTGAATCTTAGGGTCTAGTGTCCGATTCATTTATGTTAAGTTGACACGCTCAAATTAATTGTCTTGTTGTACTTCCGCTTTGAGCAGCTTTAGCACAAAGATTAGTCGTCGATTGTTGTACTCTGCAACGCTTTGAAGCACTTACATAATTAGACAACATCTCCATCTCTACTATTGGTAAGTTAATTAAAATTTGGCAGGAAGTTGGACAATTTTTTTAATATGGAAATGGAAAAACTTCTAAGTTGAAATGAAAGAACTTTAAGTGGAATTGACGAAGCCATGTACCTTCAATAGTGATGCTTTAAAATAAAACCATAGATTGTTGAACAAATTCAAGATCAACAAACAAGTTGTTCTTGCTATGAAGGATCACCTCTTTTTATGGCGTTATCTCCTTCCTACCTTGACAGACTACTAGAATCACACGTCTATCCTCAATATGGTAGTACTCAACAATGAACTAAGGCAACTTAACATTCATATCTTGTCACAACTAGCTAGTTGATGTAAAGCAAGGAATATGCTTGCGGTCATACTAAGACCAATCAATCAAATCCAGTTCTTTGGAGTTCGATAGATCCCCTTGTATCCTTGATGAGTCACCCCTGCTCTATCACAAGTGTCCAGCATTGCATATGCTCTATCACAAGTGTCCATACTGTCGTCAATCTTTCGGACAACCTTCTTTGCTACAGTTGCGCTTACTTGGTTCATCCTAGGTTGGTCAATAAGCGCATTAGCTTCACCTGGACATAAGATGTTGGCTATTGCTGCAATAGTTATACATTGGGCGCTGGAATCTCCCATCAGCCATTTCCTTGTCCTGAAAAGTCTATTACACGTTTACACGCCCTCAGAGATAGATAATTGCAATTGTGCTCTTACCATGGTCCTCTGACGCTAAGCATGTCGTGATCCACTCGCAAGCTCATGTAGACTCTTTATTCTCCTTCAGGTTCGTTCGTGAAAACCTATAGGGGTCTTCACTATCAACCTCCATTTTTTTTCTAGCCTGTCATAATCAACTTGATGCTTTGTAAGTTTCTCTTTGAGCACTCCCACCTCCTCTTGGCATCATAAGTCTTCTACCCACATAGAACTTTCTATACAAATTAGGAATACCTTCTACTCTAAGCATGCATTTTCTAATGTTTTCACATCACTTTCTAGCTGCTGATGCTCCTCTATATAACATGTTGCAGCAATAGACATAGTCCTCACTTCTGCGTGGAGTTGATGACATTGACTTTGTAGGCTTTGTTGTATTTCATTCTCGTAACCTATCACTTTTTCTTCTATGGACCTGACAATACTTTGCAATGATTCAGCAAGTGGCCTCCACCACATGCTAGTATCATTGTTAGTAATTGTTGTCTTCAAGCGCTTTGTATAAACCAGTATTCCACTCTCACCATGGCACAAAAACTCTAAATACTATTTGGTAGTCTTGAATTGCGGTGGAGAATTGGTGGCAGGATCCACCAAGTACAAGCTCTCATCAACCCACTGATCAATGTGTATTTTGGCTACTGCTCTTCGTACACGATAACTTGAACAATTCGCTTGTTCTTCAATAATCCTCCCCTTTTGAAAGGTTGGAGCATACTCCTTGTCCATTGGAATCTGCTCTGTATAACTACCTCCCACATTCGTCACATCTCTCACGGCCATCTTGACGCAATCCAATTCTAAACCACAACCTTACTATAGAAGCTCACGTAACAAACTGACAGCCTCGCTGCAACTTCTATTCCTAACTCTTTTAAGTCCGCGCCAGCTAGTAGGACATGGACAAACACAAGGAAATCTCCTTCGGTGGCAAATGCCTCTAACTTTGGCACCATTCTCTTTACCCCAACAATGCATAAAATATTAAGTGTACAAGGCCATTATTGATATCCGGATCATCATTTTCCATACACTCCCTCCTTCGCTATTTTGGCAACATTGGCCACACTCTGCTCACTTGTCAATCCCTGGCCGCCAATTCAACTGCTGATCATGGCTTCAAAAGCTCATTTATCGTGACAATTTCTAGGTTGCCTACAACATCCAAGCCTTATTGGCAACATGGCCGCTCGGAAAAGTCAAGGGAGTGGTGCTGCCCACAGAGGGCTTATAGAGCCTTCCACTGACCCCAAAATGGCTATAATCATAGCTTCTAGTTTAACATAATATTAACAAATATTAGACTTTGCTCAATTTTCTTTTGGAGCAATTTTTTCCTCTCTCCACTCATTGCTCATATTCAAGCTTTCCTTATAGTATGATAATGTTAGCAAAAAATCAAATATATAACATTTGAAGGTTGTATTAGCCAATATGGTTTTTGGTATGGATACTCATATGGAGGTAACTAGGACACAACGGCCAACGCAGCTGCCGGAGTAAGGAAGAGTATGAAATTAGACTTGGTAGTCACGGTAACTCTAAGAGTTAAGGTTCTAGCAAGCAGGGAAATGTCAGTGCGAGTGGCAGTAGAGGGCTTAATGAATTTTAGAATTGAATCAGTGGCTATGAAGTAGTATTTGGGCCTAGTTATAGAGGGACTGTACACGGCGTCCCTTGGACTATTGAGGTAAATAAGACTTGATAGAACTTAGGCAGTACACTTTGCAGAGAATAGAGAGAAGGAGACCTTGGCGATTTAGGATGAGGGTCTATTCTCTTTGGTGCCCTAGACAACTAGACAAAGAGAGAGCAGACACATGTAAGACATAATCGTGATAACCAAAGTGAGTCACCAGTTTACTTCCAGAGAGAAGGGACATTGCCATTATAATGTCCACGGTGTCCGAGTATAAGCAAAGAAGTAACGAGGAGAAGACCTGTTGATCTAGAGTTTGAGTTGTAATACAAAATACTCTAGGTCTCTAGAACCAAGAAGTGATTCCTATTGCTCAGTTGCTATTCTTTATAATATCGTGATCCGCTAACTATGCGCTATCTACTTGTGTCACTCTGTAACTCCCTGTCTACTGTGGCTGCTGCAAGAAACAAGGGTTACTCACATTCTTGTGAGCTAACACTCATTGATGCAATTAGTGCAACAAGAGATGGTAGTGGTTATAAAGAATTATAGTATTTTAATGTTTTCAAGTCGACCTTTGTGTAAGGGTGATGGATGAATATTTTGTAATAAAAATTAAATAGGGCATAATGTCTACTAGTAAGGATGTTCATGTTTGTAATTATATATTTTATGATTATTTTTACGTTTAAAAGGTTTCTTATAGGGCTGCACTAGATGGATTATTAATAGAAGTATTTGTACAAGCAATTATGTCGGTTATCAAATCAGCATCTTATACATGACGTTTTTCATACATATGATGCATCTCATACATGACGCTTCAAAATATTAGTAAGCTTTTCATCATCAATTTGCACCTTTTACAACAAGAGATTTTGGAGGTTACAGGTTTGATAGTAGGAGTCTTAGATGAATTTCACAATTTGCTCATTAGTAGATAAACAAATTTACCTTTATGCTAAATATAGGTTGTAGTTTTTAGGGAAGAATAATTGAAGTGAAATATAATTGCATGATTCAATTTCAAGTATTGCAAGTTTTATAATGTATATAGAAGGCTAAGAAGACTTGTTCCGTCAAGGACCTTTTATTTATTGTTTCTTATTAACAAACTATTATACAATTTCATAGCGTCCAATCCAAACCTTTGTATCTAATTTTGTATTCAAGTGTTGTTAGAATGATGGTTGCCTTGGTAGGTAATTGATGGAGCATCTACATGTGTAGTTTTGAGAATTTTCATACATATGTAGGTGCACAATCAACTTAAGCCAATTTGACTCAGATCCTCGTTTTGAAAAGTATTTTAATTTTGAAGAATGAATCATTTTCTAATGCATTATGAACTTTTAAAGTTATATTGAAGTTAAAATTAGGCATATCATACCCTTAGGCATATCATCCATCTTACATGAATGCACACACATGCTTTAAAATGCAATGATTGACTTATACAACAAGCATCATTGTTCTCTTCTGGTGGAATAAAGTCTACTTGTGGTAGAATAAAGAGTGTGATTACAAGGTTGAAAAACACAACCATAACCAATTAAGATGCTTCTACTTGGCATGTCTTAAACTTATGGAAATAATATTATATCTCTTGTGTTAACAATTCACTCATTAGACAATCCCTTCTACACGATTTCTTTTGCAAGACGATGAAAGCGTCAAATATGTTAAAACCATTGCTAATGTGACTATCCAATTAGAAATCTTTGAAGGGAGTAATTCTTAAATGAACTTTGAGCTTTTTGAATCAAACTAGAATTTAAGACTCTTCAAATGAATCAAGTGGTTTTCGAATATAAACAACACATGTGCGTGGCTGAGGAAATAGATAAGGCAACTTTAATAAGAAATAAACTTGGGTTATTAAAAATAAAATCTCCCTCCATTTCATAATAGATGCTTATTTCTAAAGAAATAACATTATGGAAATCATCTATTCAGGTTGTTTTAAAATAAATATTAACAAAAAAAATTAACATGATAATTGCTTAATAGTTCCTCGTAGGAAGCACAATGAAGTGGACCAAAAAAGTGCTTAACTATTTGTCAGTTTCAGCTTTTTTTTCCAAAAATTGCACAAAAGTGATAGAAAGAAGTTATTAAATTCAATTTTTTTTTGGTAAAATAGATTCTCAACTTGTGTTTCTATAACTTAGAAAAGTTTGTGCGAAATGGACACTTTAAAGTTATTATATGAAGGTTTTAAATACAAGCAAAGTGAATGCAGTCATTTGAAAAAGTGGCTAAAATTGAATGAATACTATCTAAAAATCACTTTTGATGGAGTGGTGCTCTTTATATGTTTCAAAGGTATTCTAAAATACTTAACTCATATATTCAATAATTAGTTTAGAGTTCTAAAAGTACTGCAAAGATGTATTTTAAAAGGGTCACTTCTATAGTACTTTTTGTCGGTTTTTTTTCATTGAACATTTTTTTTCTAAATTGAAAAAAACATCCTCTAAGAACAATAAAGGCCACCAAATAAAGAAATTCTTCCATATTTGCACTATTTTAATCACCCACTCTACATCGTGCACATCAATCTGTACAAAGTTTCGTGAACTACCCACACATCTAAAAAGGCCTACATATTTTCCAGCTTGCCGAAATTCTTATTATCGATGCGCTGATTCAAATTGTTGAAACACTTCCGTGCTTGCCAACGGTAATGGTAAAGGCATGTGTATTTCGATAAACACCAGTACTATATCCGCTATATCCGCACTATTCCAAATCCTGGAGATTTGTATCTACTGGAGAAGATGGTAGTCTCTGAGACGGCCTCCGGAAGATATTCATGAAGTCTATCGTCTGCAGCACGAGCAATTCATTTTAACTGGACAGTGCATGCAGAATTGACGAATACAGCAGTAGCAGAGTTTCAGAGATGCCTCATTTTACTGGATGTTCGCAAAAAGAAATGGCAGAGCTATGCAGCATTTTACAAATACAGGTGGAAGTACCGCGTTGACTATAGAGTCTCCGACCCTCATAGACAACTCGAAAACTTGCTTGGCGCTCACATTTTGTATTCCCTCGCCATGTATGCTGCAATTATTTTAAAGATTACGCTGGTTAATATTATTTCACTTGATGACAAGCTGATCAGTGAGAACCCACCAGGAGATTGAAGTACTAAGTTAGTCACAGATATCAATGAACGAAGTACCTGATAAAGCCGACCCGCTTGAGAGCACTCAAAGTTGTCGCAGTGTAGATACATAATTGCACCCCGTGAACTATAAATCCTATTGCTATATCAACAAGCAGAGCTATTTTGAATAGGTTTTAGAATTTTCTGAAACACTCTTATATGGCCGACACTCCTGTACTGTGAGAACAGCAATCTGCACAAATTCAGAGCAGTTTTACTCGCCAATAATTGTTGGTCAGATTCAAACCAAAACTTGTCTCCTTTAAGCGGACGTTTTTGCCAGCAATTTTCCATACGGAAAATAACTTTGGTACATGATATGGTAAACCCTCGCACATGAAAGTGATAGTTCAGACTCAAAGGACATCAAGGTAGGGATGTGAAGAATCACGTTGCTTGATACGTTCTCAACAGAAAGGCGAAGGAAAGAACAACGGTTAAAGTGTTGGGAAACCATAAACATATACAAATATTGGATCAGAACACCGAATGCAGGTGGACTATGGATACATGCTTTGAGCACCTGTGGATGAGAACTGAAGCATGTAAATGCAAACCTGTATAAAAACATTAACTTTTTTTGAACAAAAATTATGCCCTGATCACGAGTATCACTCCTCCCGTTCATACCCCATTAAACTTCTATTATCATCAGGCTCTGGCTCAGCCGGTTGCATGCTGCCCGATAACCGTGACTATAATCCTCGCCCTTGTCTTAATGATGATCGCTATTTCCGTTCCCTCCCGTGGCGGCCACGCGAGACAGGGCCTACTCTGCGAGACCCTTCTTTCGCTCCAGAATTCTTTCCGTCGCTTGATCCCTATCGCGAACTGCGCCTGGGCTCCGGATGCCACGTCAGAGCCCGTCTCGAAGTCCTCCCTGCCATGTCCGCATCCTCGACGGTGTTGGTCTCAGAAGCCAAAAAGACGAGACACCCCATGCACGGCTTGTCTCGCAAGACAGGCTCATGGCAGCATGGGCCATGGCCATGCATGGAGATTTTCCTATTTTTTCGGGACTTCCCTCTTGCAAGACTGAGACGTAGACTAAGGTTGAGGCACCCATAGTCTACAGATGACCAATAGCCGATATCTTCTAATTCCTAGATTATGAAAGAACAAATGTACCCCATTTGTATATATCGGCTGTTGGTTCGGAAGTACTTTTCACTTTGAAAAATTGTACAAATGTCAATATTGGAAGATAATTCATAGAAAAATGCTCATTCTTCATGAACCTTATTTTCCTATGAACCAAAAATATCTCCTTGTCGATAACCCAAGCTTTGATATCCTAAATTGCTTTAAGTTGTCGGTTATAGGTGTTTCTACCTTAAGTCTTGTCTTAGTTTCCAGCTTTGCGATTCCCAGGCGGGAGTTTGTTGTCTCCGAGTGCTCTCTCTGAAAAGGTGGTTTTCAAATTCTAGGGTTATCCATTGTCTCGCCAGGTCGAGGCGAGAGACGACAATTACACCGGATATGGAGACGAAGAAACCAAAATACAATATTAAGGGCAAGTTGATTCCCAACAAGCGTGGGAAGGCGCGGCCCAGAATTGGCGCTGCTGCGAATGGAATGAGCATCAAAAGAGGTTGTGTGTGCAGATTCCGGGTGAAACAACTGTATTACCTCCAAGACGTTGCCGAGATAGTGTACTATAACCCGAGACACAAAATTCATCATTGCTAGTTGTCCACGGCGACATTCTACCCGGCGAGGGTGGTCGTTTCAAAAAACAAATTCCGGTGGAGCTCCAGAATTGGGTACTGACGAGCCTCCGGTTTGGCGTTTCGAGCAACAAAATTCTTTCTACCCACCAAGCCGAGGTGATGCGTCTCGTAGCCAAGAGAGTTCTTCCTGAACGATGTCACTTTCTATGGGAGTAGGGTGTTCGGAACATCGCTAAGGAATTGAAGAAGACAGAGAATGAAAGAGATGACAACGACGCTGAGTTCGTGAAGATGTGGGTGGAGGCTAATCTAGACGACGTTTTTTTCTACCATCTCGTTAAGAAAGGCCTTCTCGCTAACTGCATCCTGATTTCTTTCCCTCTGTTCTGTCTCGTACGTTTCACAGGTTGTTATGGCCCAAAATTTCAGTATTCTTATGCATGTGGCATGTGAGGCGGGCTTGGCAAAAGAAAGCATGTGCAAAAATAAAAGGTATAATCATGAGAGCCTGGGCGCTAAGGAAAACGGAAGCGTTGATGTAAATCGAGGAGTCTCCCGATTTCAAGTTGTCCGTCTTGGACTATCTGAAGGCTAGGTTTGCGAGATTGAAGACATTAGTGTCTGGCACTGCTACATTTTGGGCGTATATTTAAAAGTACTCGATGATAAAGCCCAAAATGTGGGTGACAGGAAACAGGCACATACCGCATGTTGGGCAAGACACTAACGCAGGGATTGAGTTGTATCATGGACACACTAAGGCCACTCTAAAGGCCAAGAAGAGTCGGTTGGATGGAAGACGTCTTGATTGGCTTATACACGAGCTCACAAACAATGTCGTAACGAAATACGACTATACTCAAAACATGAAGGAGAACGGTTTCATTACGAATAAGAAGGCAGAGCAGATTGTTAGAAACTCCATTATCTTGGCAAACAAGATCCCGGACTCCTCTGTCTCGCTCCCGTCTTGACCCAGTGACCCCGCCATAGTTACGTCATCCAAGCAAGCCCACATTAGATACGCCGTGTACAACCCCTACGCCGAGTGGGCTATTTGCGAATGTGTGTGGGCCCAGAAAGGCAATCTTTTTAAGCACCAACTGAAGGTTCTTCGGATAATGAGGCCTGACCTTTCCAACGGGTTGATTGTGAAGGTCTGCGGGACACTATATGGTACCAAGCTAGGCGGTGTCTCGGCTCTCCTTAACCCTCCATGACCGCATATTCTGATCGAGACAGAAACCTCACCGTCCTAGGATGTGCCCTAAGACGGTAATGACTACAACGAGACACAAGAAGTGCCCGCGGACGACTCTCCACCGAGACAAGAAGACGAGCAGGCCAGAGTTAAGCGTATCATAGACCAAATGGGAAACGAAATCACGAATTGAGCAGATAGACACTACATCATCAAAAAGCATTTGGCGGCGAAATTGACAGAGATGAATACGAGACACGCTCCTATGGAAACGAGGATTCTAGCCGGACTTCTTCATCCAACCGAGCGAGACGCTCCAATATTTGAGAAAAATGACCCTCTGAAGCCAAACTCGCTGAGACGGGATAGGGATTTTCTGGACGGGGGGCTTGTCGGACGTCCGCGCAGAACCACGTAGGAGTGACTCTGCGTACCCGTCTCGGACTGCTCTCTCTCGATGCACCGTAGAGCTGTCTTGGATCAAGACGAGGGGATCCTTACCTATAAGTTTACCCCTCTCCACCCACTCTTTCATTCATTTCTGGGTAATGTTCGAGTGGGGTTGGCCTACAACTTGAGTTTGCAAAATGGGGTCCTTGAATGTTAATGTATGTGATGGGAGGGAATTTTTGATCCCAAGAGTTCATCCAGGAGGGGTGTCTCGGGTGCCACAGAATGCAGTGATCTGGAGGCATTGGAGGCCGACGCTTTAGAGGTACTGGAGCATTTGTTTTTGGAGGCATCATATGCTAGAACATCATTATCTCGGGGAATGTGCTGTGTCCAACAAAATCATATGGACGCCAATCTCCAACCGAGACAGTATCTTTGTGGGCACAATTTCGAGACGAGACGGCGTCGACTATGACTCCCCGATATACGCTAGCATGTGTCTCACCCCTTGGATACCCACTAGGTCAAGGAGGATGTTGGGACCGTCAACATTTGGTAAACTATAGGTGTAGAGTGTAATGCAATGTCCTCTTTTATTGGAGTAGTGTCTCGGATAGAAAATTTCATGAGTGTGTCAGTATTGTTGTTAGGTCTTACATGCACAATGTAGTTTGGAACAATATGTAAAGGAAGGTTTCGTATTTTAATTATACATCATATGGTTTACGATGGAAAAAATTGTACAAAAAGATTCTATCTTTCCTTTCCAGCTATCCATGGATTCTAAGCATCCCACTTCCGAGACACTACTTAGCACTCAACTACTCACAACATGTCCACTACACACAAGAGGCAAGACAACCCCACTCCTTCCTTGGACAGTGTCGGACAATCCCAATCATCTATATACAGTATTTGTGTCGTCTACCGCTGTACAACATCTCTATATGCCTATGTCTCCTTATCAACCCCAAAACTATTAATCTATACCCCGTAGATTAACTGAAACATAAAGACTGTTGGAGACGGTAAATGATTTTACCTTCAAATAGATCAGCGCATTCCGTATGGTGTGGTGCCCGCACTCAGAATTTCCGGGCTGCTGGGCTACTCGTTGCACGACCACAGGTACGTCGTAGGGTTTCACTCCCCTCAAGGTTTGCCAAGCTCGACTAACAGTCTGAACAAAATCTGAATGCTTGCCTGTTGGAAAGTGGCATTCTTTCATGTAGGAGTCGAAGTGAATTACTCTGTCGTAGTGAAACACGAGGAGCGACCAATGATCATCTCCAACCCAAGGCAACACCAACTCTCTCAAATCGTGCACTCCTACAGAATGTGCAGGTTGAAGAAAGAATTTTCCCATTTATCCAGCGACGTGGTCCCTTCAATGATGCTCCTGTAGCAAGAACTACAACAAGACAAGACAAACTGGACTGCACGTTGCGCTTTAACACCACACTGATAATACAGGCGGGACAATACGAAATCGACTACGTCATTTCCGAGACGCGTCCGAACACGCATCAGGTCCCGTAACTCTGAAAAATTCAACTCAGTCTCTTTCCCTTTCTCATTGAAGTATATTACCTTCTCCGTAGTGTCGCCCTTACCCTCGCGACCTAGTAATGCAAGCAGAAGTTCCTCGATTTGAAGATGGCTGAATGCATCCTGAAGCGTCATCGACGCAACCTTCTCCACATTGGCAAACTCCAGATGCGGCCAAGAGTCCTCTTCCTTCGGGATTGTGACACTGACAGTGTCACAATGTTCTGCTTCTTCGGTAACACCCTGTACTCCCTGAACTATTGACTGGGACTGGCTTACCAATTGATGACTGACGTCCACTTGCTCCTGTTCGTCGAATGCGTCTCTCAGATTACGGCAAGTGGAATCCGTGTCACCTACTCCGGCAGAGTCACTGTTCTGTACAGCAACGATAGCCACCCCTTTGTAAGGAGTCTCTGGAACCGATGCCGTTGGTGGATTGGCCTAGTGTCCGAAGCTCAGACATTGGGTGAATTCCTCCCCTTTCATGACCATATCGGCTCCGTAGTGGGCTGTGTTCTCAAACTGGCTCAAAGTTAGTAGTGGACCAGGGTCTGGTGTAGCATTTTCGGAATTCCCTAAAATCTCTGCTATTTCAGGAAAAACTGGTGCAGTCTCAATCACCGGCTCACTCTTAATTTTAGTGTCAGCAGACTAACCCATTACCGTGACTTCCTTCGTCTCTACTCCCGGAGAGACCTGGGAATTGCCTCCTCCATTGTTCCCCTGGACCACTGTGTCACAATCCAGTGTTTCCACATTGTGTACAGTCGAAGTGTTCTTCTTTCTTAGATCTGACCCTTCTCCTACAGCAATAACCGTGACGTCGGAGACATCAGGCAATGTAGCAAGAACCTTCCCCAGAGTAGGCTTGCTGAACTCCTCCGCACAGCCGTCCTCCTGTGTCATTGTCTCCCCTATCTCCTTAGCCATCTCTAGGACTCGTAGACGTATGGAAGCAACCCGTGGACTCCAAGTCGCTGTGGTCATTGCAGGAATCCAACCTATGTCTAATTCCTCCCGAGTCTGTAATAATTCCCTCCAGAGCTTCGCCATTTCCTCCCAATGCTCGTGCTCGATAACCTTCCATGACAAATTGAAGCGCATTGGCTTGCAGATAGCCAAGTCCTGCAACGCACGGAGCTGCACCTTCCTTATCCACCTCATCACGGAGTAGACCACCTCTTCTCCAGAAACGGGCCTAATCTTTTCCATCTTTGAGACGACCTCTCTGCGAAGGGACTCTCCTATCGCGAAACTGAGACCACCATACTGATACTGTCCCTCTTCGATAAACATTGTCAAAGCTCGTCTTAAATTCAACGAGGAAGCGCATTCCTTCCTTAACTCTTCCTCTGTCATACCGTAAACAGGGCAACACAAGGGCCGATATAGTCCGTATTGAGAGCGAAAGATAACTCCATTAGGGGAAAAATCAGGTCTCCAACGAGCCTGGTAAGACAGCCCGGATTAGGTGGGCTTCCTGCCCAAAAACCCCTCTGTAGCTGTCAGCAAGGGTTGGAAACGCTGCCCGGAGCGGCCTTTTGGAGACAGACGGGAGTTGCGTGGCTGGGTTTTGCCTCGTTGGCGAGAGGGCGTGGACGATGGTTGTTGAGCGCCAAGGAGTGGAAATTATTGCTCTGCGATTAATGAACTGCCTCGATCCGTTGCCTCGATCCACGGATTGTTTGACTTGTTGCCACAAAGGTCTGGGCGTGATGGCGCCACCGGCTCTACGCCGTTCAGCACCAAGAAAACGAAGCGCCCTGTTCTGCTTCAAGCAAATCGTTGTTGGCACTGTGGGACGCAGAATTGTATGTGATTTGCTCCAAAGATTCCTAGTGGTAATGGCGCCCCAGACCGGTGGAGCAAAATTGAGATTCCGATTCATTTCTTGGCAGCGTCCGCTGGCAGCGATGGCGGCGAGGGGTCGTTCTCAGTCGGCCACCAAGGTTTCAACGAAGAGATGAAAACCGATGTACTTGAAGGGAAGGTGAGATAACCTAATTCAATAAACCTTTGTGGGGTGTTTAGGCGCTAGTGGGTTTTTGAGCAATTTCAATTTCGATTTCATTAGCCCTCGCTGCCACAACGGCATAAGGCAATGTAGGTTTCGTGGTCGACAGCGCTTATAGATGCCACGCAGGTCTATGAAATTAGGTTCGGAGTATTTGAGGTTGTGAATTTAGTTTTTCATTAGGTGTAGGTGGTCTCCCAAAATCATAACAAGTTTTCTCGAATAACAGCAAATCACAAGTGTGACCAAGGGAGATTCAATAAAGATTACCCACTATCGGGTCCACGCTGGCAGCAAGGGCTGCACGAAGCACTCAATACTTTCCCCAAGTTGCACTAGACACACGCTATGCCCCTTTCATGAGACGAGGTTCTACGCAAGTGGAGCTGTGCATGAGGAGCTCGTTTCCAACACAGAGGTTGCGTAAAGACACGAACATTGACTTGTGGATTAATGGAGACATTAACCCTGTTGATCCAGTGACACAGAAGCCACCTCCAATCAAATCGCTAAAAGAGTTCCTTGAATTCATGTGTCATGGAGAGCACGGTCTTCGAGGATATACATACACGCTGCTGGATCATTGTGTACATGGTCCTACACAGGAGGAGACGTGGATCCAGTTCGCACAGTTGAGCGAAGAAGTGCTTCAGCTTAGAGGCGAAGCTCTGGCCAGCAACTCAAGGGCAGCCAAAGATGTCCAAATGGAGAGATTGCGTTGCCTTGAGTTAGAGAAGACATGCACGGATTTGCAAGCTGAATTACATGTTGTCCGTGCTTGCCATGCCCAAAGGGTGGAGCAATTGGAGCGCCATGTGCAGGGTCTCAAAAAAGACGCTGACCGCTGCCAGCGGAGGGCGAGCTTCGAGAAGGAGACCCCCATGGGCATGCAAAAAAGGGCTTGGGCTCTTAGAGGAATTCACGAGTTAAAATCTGGATCATGTAGAACAAAAGCAAGAGTGAAGCTTGTGCAGAGAGTGCTGCAACCAGATGTGGTGCACTTTGTTGTCCACAAGAACCGAGAAGACCGTCGGTGGTCTCTACTTCGGGGGGATTAGGAGTTCCAAATAGGACTGCAGTAGCACTAGCTCGAATTCCGTCACGGCATGAAGGTGTAGCTCTCGCTTCTTAGACTGCAATGGCACATGTTCACTCAGAGATTGGGAACAATGTGCATAAATCGATTGGTAAGAGTATTGGACAGGAAAAAATTCTTGCTGCTTGCGACCATGCAGGGGTTTCTCATCGGGGATATGATGCTATCTACAAAGCTGTGAAGGCTCTCAGCGATAATCTGAACAAAGGATTCATCGGGAGTATTTTGCCAAGCCCCTGTCATGTGAAACTGCTCCAGCAGGAGTTAAATACAATCGTGCCACAGTATATTGGCGAATACTACCATACTGAAGGACGACTTACGCTACCAGCAAGTTCTAAGAAGAACAAGAAGTTCGAGGACATGGTAAAAGAAGTCGTTTTGACTGAGAAGAATTCCCTATTCACAGACCTTGAGGTGGTCCAAAGAAGCATGATGATCTTCTACGGCATCACGGAAGAAGGTAACACAATCACCTCGGACTGTTGTTTTCAGAGTTTGCAATTAGCAGGTTTACTTATCAATAAATTGTGCCCTCACATCCACTCGCCATGTTTCCACAAAGTTAAGAGGGGCACCGCTGGTATTTGTCATGAAATTGGACGAGGCCGAGATTGTCAATGGCAAGAAATTTGAACATTCAACATCACGTTGATGAATAGGGCGCTCGACCTAGACATTCAGAGGAACCATGCCCTGTTTTTCTCAGTCCAGTCAGAGCAGGAAATCTGGCCAATGGCAACCTTTCAAGTGGAAAAAGAGTCCTACAAAGTTCTCTCGTGGATATTTGGGAAATCCAAATTTCCATCTCTAATTGCAGCACAGTCTAGTGGCAAGAAACTCACGGTCCCTGAAGTTGGAGAATTCCATGTGGAGTGGCATCCCGCTGCGAACATGAAGATGATCAAGTGTATGTACGGGCTTCAGTCGGGGCCGTCGTGTGCAATGAACTGCATATACTGCAAGCAGAAGAGGCCTAAGCCTACTGTAGGGAGAGCAAGCCAGGCGAGTGCTGCCATCACAAAACGTGGGAAATTGAATAGGGTGGGGGGACTGTTTGCCAACTCTGTGGAGCCAGAACCTTGTGACATGCGTGCACATATAAGGTGGAGGCCTATCTTGCCAATTCCGTTGCACAGAGTGCACGTTTGTACACTCCATGCCCAGGTTTGATTAACGGAAAAGATTGTGCATCAACATATCATTTATGTCTGGAACATACAAGATCAAAGACTGAGGGCTACAGCAATAAAGCAAATGGAGAAGTCCTTGTCAGCTATCGGGGCTCACGGTGGCAACGTGGAGATTAGAAAGGATCCGAAACCGAGTGGCAGCACAGGGAATGTGCCACAGAAACCATCTTTCAATGGGGTTGTTGCCAGCAGACTATTTAAACCAAGCGTATGGTCTGGAAACGACAAGGCCTGGAAAGACATATGTCAAGCAGAGAGCAATAATAGTGGCGGCGGTGCACATCATAGGGCGAGGGCTGCTATGTGGCAAGCCTTTGAAGAGGTTCTACCATATTTCAGCGGCTTGGTGCTGACAGCAGAACAACGACTCCAGTTCAAAGGGAAGATAGAAATGTGGGGGAGAACATTTTTGGAGGCCTTTGGAGAGGAGCATGTGTCGCACTACATGGTGAGTTATATACACGAAGTTTGGGATGAATTAGGAGTTAATGGCTGACCTTACTTTCGTCAATTCTCAATCCAGGACTAACCTTGGAATGGCTATTGACAGCATGTAATTGTCAGGCATGGCAGTTGGTTTGTGGAGGAATACAGTAGTCTGGCTGTATGGAGTTGCCAGGGTATGGAGAAATCCCCTCATCAAGCGAAGGCAGCGAATCAAGCGCATACAGCTCACGTTGGTGGCAAAGAGCGCATCAGTGTTATTTTGCAACAATTCCAGCATTGGTACCGAAATATACAGCATCGGTATAAGAAGAAATTAGAGTGCACCAGGGTTCTCAATACCCCGGATGATGAGGCCCGCATGGAGGCTACACGTAGAAGGCGAGAACAGTGGCATCGATCAAATGCTGCCAGGGCTATGGAGAATTGGCGGTCAAGGCGACGGCGTGTTGGCAGAGCTTGGGTGTGTGATAACACCGTTGGAGGTGGTGGAGCCAACAAAGAGGATCTGCCAACGAAGATGACCCCGGTGAGGATGGCAACAATGTGGATCCTGAGGAAGGACGCAACTCTACTGACGGTGACGACGCTGGCAACAACATGGACAGCGATGACGCTGGCAACGAGCCTGTATGAATTGAGTACAATGCGTTCTAAACTCATTGGATGGACATCTAGAATGTAGCAAGATTTTTTATTTTTATTTATTTTTTAATTGGAGTAGACAGTGGTTCTTCTTTAACATGTTTTTTGGTTTCATTCTTGAATAGCCATTTACGGATAGATTTATCAAAAAGTGGGGATTTTTTCCAGCAATTCCCTAAAATGGCTTATCCATTGCTAAGTTAATCTCGATAATTATTAAGGAGGCACCCATGGAGAAGGTAGTGATTCCACTGACAGTGAGGTCGCTGGTAGCAATGAGGACAGTGACGACGCGAGCAATTGCCGTGTGTGACTTGACCGCAATGTGTCTTGGTAATTATGTTGTAGCTATGTAGAATGTGGCTGGCAACAATGTTTTTTTTGAATGAGTTAGACCATGTTTCTCCCCTAAACTTGTTTTGCGGTTATTTCACTAGAAAGACCAATCCAAGGGATTATTACTCTTCATAATGATGAATTCAATGAATGTGTCTTAGTAATCATACATGTTACTCACCCTTAAATTTTAATTTTAATTTCTATGCCAATTTTTCGCAATTAAAATTAAATGGGGAAATGATGTATAAGGCCGTGGCAATGATTGACAATTAAGGTCAGTGTGACCTTCCCACCAGCTCCTTTACGACCCCCTAATTAACGTTGCTTAAGAGTCTCAACCCCCCTTGAAGGACGCTGCCCACGTGGCAGGCGGTTGACTCCAGCAAGAGTCTCCTTCACACCAGTCTTTGGCCTTCTTCCCGAAATAACTGTAAGCTGCTCTCCGCCTCTCTTTTGTTGCTGACCTCTTGCTTCTAGCAGGCGCCTCGGGTTTGCTCTGACACGGCAGTGCTGTGGGCGCCGTGATCCATCGTCATGAGCACGCACTCAAGATTCGTGCCGATGAAGAGCGCTGCACCAACTAGCGAGAAGCGACATCATTGAATCAGGCAGAGGGGGCCGTGAGGATTTGTGGGTAGGGAGGGGACTGTGAGGATTTGTGGGTGCAGAGGGGGCCGTGAGCGTTTGCGGGTGCGGAAGCCACATCGTGAGGAGCGGGGAGTGGAGGAGAGAGCCGCATTTTATATACTGTTATCATTTGAGCTGCAGCAGAAGGGGCGGGAGGGAGCTGTGCTCTGAAGAGCTCGGTGGAGCTGCGAGGAGTAGGGTCGACTTGGGGGGAGCGGGGTCGAGGTGTGAGCAACAGCAGCAGCGAACATCAGCAAAGGGAGCTGCTGCGCAAGGAGCGGCGTGGCTGTGGCAGAGGCAGCAGGGTGGAGGTGCGAGCTGCGGGGCAGGGAAGACCTGCAGCAAGTGCCAAGAAGGCAGCAGTGAAGATATCGCAGCGAGAGGAGCGGGAAGCTAAAGAGCGGAGGGGGAGCTTCGACCGTGGAGGGGAGCTACGGCGCAGAGGGTAGCTAAAGAGCAGAGGGAAGCCAAGGCGCATAGGGGAGCTTCAAGAGCGGTAGGGAGAGGGGAGCTGCGGCAGCGGGAGGGAGAGACGACAGTGAAGACAGAAAGGTAAGCTTCCGATTCCCCCCCCCCCCACGGATTTTGTCAATGCCGCTCTGTTGTTGTGTTAGTGCAGAGGAGGCAATGGCAAAGTTAGTTGGGGTCGTTTAGCCATGGCCGCCAAGGTTCGGAGAGCTGCGAGGATTCTTGTGTAAGAACTAAATTCAACTAAACCACATGAATAATGCGTTGTTAGTGGTCTTTCATTTTTGAGCTGCCATGCGCGATCCCCCTTTTGTAAAACGTGTTGTTTTTGCACTACCAGCGCCAGGGATGTTGAGCCGTAGGAAGGGAAAGGCCACGGCTTCTCGGGAGGAGGATCGCACTGAGAAGAATGAGGCCATCGTAAAGAAGGCGGTCGTCGAGCTTGCTGACAGCAAGGAGGATGGCAACCATGTTGAGACGCCATGGGATGATGCGTTTGACTTGGAGGGCTTACCCCCTGCACTTCATGGACTCGCTCCACCACCTCGCCCCATTTCTGCTGGGTAGGCAGGCTGCGGATTACGATGAGGACTTCTTCCACCGCACCTTGCAGCTCTCCAACAAGGGGTTCAAGTTCAGTGACCTCAACGGCGACAAGCATTGCAGGAAGGCCGACTTCATTGACAGATGGCCAGAGCGTTCTTCTGGGCGGCACTACGTTGTTGACTGTGAGGATCCAAAGGCCCAGAGGAAATACTTGAAGATGTACCGGTGGACTTATGGAGGTGACCCCGACAATTCGGGACTTCCTTCCTTCGGGCTTGCCACCTCTACTTTGAGGAGGGCGTGGATGTCAACTTCGCCCAGAAGGCGGAGGCAATTGTGAAGGGGCGTGAGAAGCTGCCACGGCGTAATCTGCAGAAGTTGACACCCCGGCCTTGAGGGAGCAGATTGCAGCCATTATCAACTTCCTCGCTGGCCACATCCCTGGTGCTGGCAACAAGGGCAAGGGCGGAGGGGCGGAGGCGAGCGGAGGAGCCAAGGCAGTTGGAGCCACATCCAAGGCCTTCACGGCCGCGGAGGCGAAGAAGGTCAGGGGTCCTAGATCCCTGCCCCCTCCTGCCAAGGCCGTGGCTGAGAAGAAGGCCGTGAAGACCCCTACTGCCGTTGCCATCAAGGTGCAGCCCTTGGTGGCAACGGATCCGAAGCAGGTCCTGGACGAGCAGCGCCTCAAGAAGAAGTCCTTGGAGGCGGCACTTGTGAAGGTGGAGGCCAGCCGGGACCGCGTGAAGGTCGACCTTGCAACCCAGCGGGACTACATCAAGGCCAAGGAGGCCGAGGAGTCCAAGCTCTATGACGACATCTTCTTTGCCCGCAAGGCCTCCAAGAAGGCCGCGGCTGATGGCAACGATCAAGAGAAGAGGCGCTTTGATCAAGCGGCCCGCTTAGGCCAAGACAAGCAGGGGCTTGCAAGCAAGGCAATCCTTGAGGCCCAGGCCCGCATTGACAGGGTCTACAAGAAGTTGGAGGAGATGGAAGCCGATGAGCAGAGACGGCATGCTGAGGTCTCCGCGCTGACAGCCGAGATCTCGGCCTTGGAGTTGGCATCAGCTTTCTTGCGGGCGAAGAAGGTGTTGGCTCGTTACCCCCGGGAGTTCCAGGTGTTGCCAATAGCCCTCAACGACCCATGCTCCTTCTGCGAGCGTTACTTCGTTGACACCTGCTGCGTGCCTTTGTTCAGCGGCTGCTTGGCACATCCTCATTGTATATTTGAGGCAATCTTCTCTCAAGACGCCCGATGCCGTCGATGCGAGCGGGGGATAACTGGAGGGTGGCTTGGGCAGTGGGGCTTCGACCTTGACTCCAAGGCCGCGGTGGAGTTATGTCTCACGGAAGAGATCCTTCTGGCCGAGCCCGCTTAACCACGTGCTGGCAGCAAGAGGCCCGCTGCCCCCTTAGTGGCCGCGCTTCCGTGGAAGAAGGCCAAGGGCGACCAAGGTTTGTGGACCCTAAACCCATCTACCCATTATGCGTTGCCTGCCTCGTTGTTACCTCCGAAATTTTTCTTCTTTTCTAACTCTTGTTTGTTGCCAACTTGCCACCAACTGCAGAGGATGCTCTCCCCGACTCAGACTCCCTGGCATTTGATCCCACGCAACGCTCTCCTCAGGAGACCCAGGCAGCCCTATCTGGAGATGGGAACAAGGACTCATCCGCCACTACGTAAGGACCACATGAAGCTGAGAAAAACGAGGACGACACCAACATGGAGGGACTGTCGAGCCTTGTTGAGGCAATTGCCACAAACGCAGCCGTGGAGTAGATTCCCACCTTAGATAGTTTTGTAGGCCGGGTTACGGGTTTGCTGGCAGCGATTGTAGGTCCGGACTTTTATGGGCCACCTTTCTCAAACTTTTCCGAACTTGAAAACAACTTGCCTCTGGACTGCCATGTCTCTTTGAAAGAAATGGCATTCTTGTAACCCTTCATTTTTATTCGCAACTGTATTTCTTCTTTATTGTGGAGTGCCGACAGCAAGGGCTGCTCTTTAGCCGCCATTCTATCTTTCAAGCTGTTGTTATCTTCAAGCCCGCGCTGTCTGAGAGCCATCGCCGTCATTGAAGTTCTTTCCTTTGTATTTCCCTTCTTATATGCAATCAGGTTGCATTTTTTATTTCCAAGCTTTTCTGTTCTTTTTTTTTCTTATTTCATTATTTGCAACCATGGTCCCTTTCAATTTTTGCCATTGTTGTTATTTACCATCTGCGACCTACTTCATCTCTTATGTACAATTGTTTTTTTCTTTTATCTTGTTCTATTAGAATCAACTGTGGTTCTTTTTTTATTTGCAACCTTCCTTTTTTTCCTCCTTGTTGGCAGCAAGGGCTGCATGGTGCCCGTCACTGCCAGTTCAGAGCACCAGGTTCACTTTTATGAGCCAGCCTCTTCGGCCGAAGTAACAAACTTTACATTCCTTCCTAATTACTTCATATTTGTCAAGTGCCAAACTCCATTTTGTGCCTCTAAAGGGTCATGTGCTCTTGTATGCAATTGTTTTTCTTTTCTTATTTTGCGCTGGCAGCAGGCTCCACCGTCAATGGCGCCACCACAAGTTCGAAGCAATTTTGCGATTCAGACCCAGGCCCTTTGAAACCCCGGCCATTCTTCAGACTTCTTGTGTTTTATTCTATTTTTCATTTTGCACCCTAGGATTCACTTCGTAATTGTAACTGTTTTTCTTTTCCATTTCCGCTGGTAGCACGAAGATCAAGGGTACTTCAAATTTGCCTCTATATAACACGTTAATAGAGGAAGTCCCACAGAAAGTCCGGAATGGTAAGCAAAACCACTACCTGAACTCACTAACGACTTCGCGAAGAACCTAATGACTTTCCACATACTGCAACTACCCATCCCCGAAATCACTTTTCCTACAGCTCCACAATCTTCATCCTTTTGGGAACCGTGACATCCGCAGCTGTAAGGTGTCTCTTATGGCGCTGGTTGATCTGCATCCAACAAATCCTGTCATTTTCGTTTGCTGGCAGCAAGGAGCTCTGAACATTAAATTCTCAAGACATCTAAACGACACGATGAATTCGCCTAGACTCATACCTTTTGCTCACAAACACCGTTGGCCTCTATCACAACCAGGTTGTACTTCCCAGGTACGTCATCTCCAAGTACCATTGCAATTTCGTGCCGCAGGTGGGATACTGGCCAACCCTTGCCAACTTTGAATGTTGGCAACAGGTTCCTCCTAAACATACAAGACACTTCCACCATCACCTCCTCTGGTAGGTGATCCATCGCTTCCCACTGACTGTTGGCAGCCCCCCTATACCTTGTATACATGAACCTGGTGTATAATGTTTGTCTTCCCACGTGATAGCGGAATACAATGCTGGTCCTGTTGGCAACGCACTTGATGACATCTAGGTCAATGTGGAACTTCTCATTCCACCCTACGTTCATCAGACTGCTCAGCAGAGCCTCGGATGGACTACTCAAAACAAACAGTGTAGGTGTCCGCCTAATGCTGTCAGCAGCTACCGCAAACAAATCAACCATAACATGGATTGGCATAAACCATTGGTGGTGGACGAGTCTGCTACCAGTTGTTGCTTTCATAGCATTTGCAAAATCGAGAGTGAGCTTTGTTCTAAACGCCTCAGATGTGTGCATGTCTGGCAAAGGCCACTCCACATCGTTGAACCCTGGAAGCGGGAGTGCTGCAACCTTCCCGTATAGCGTGTCACCTGTTGGAGGCAAATACAGACCACCAAGGAAGAATGTACTTATGTCCAGCAACTCCGCGTGGCTCTGTCGATTCCGTGTTGCCTCCCCAATCTCAACATGGAGCACAAGAATGGGACCAAGGATAGATGCGGGATGTACCCAATCCTCCGAAAGCGACGCGTACAGGTAGTTTGCCATTCCCGAATTGGTTGCTGCCTCCGCAGGATCCAAGCGCAAATGCCTTGGCTAATATGCATGCTGCACAAGCACCTTATCGGGGTCGCATGCTCCATGCTCCGTGGAGATCCAGGAGAAATCTCTGATCTGCGCTTTGAAGGCCCCCCAAAAAAATTTTCCACCATGCCGCCTTGCCTCTCTACTCCAAGGCCCATCCGACGATGGTTGCAGCATAACCCATGAATCACGATCCACCCTCATGGGGATCTAGTTGCCCTCCAAGTCTTGAGTGTTATGCAGGATGACACTCTGTAGTAGGGAGTTTGGCGGTCTAGCCATACCACTAAAATGCATGAAATTTACAACTGTGAACTCAAAAACTTACAAATGTTGTGGTCGCTGTCATCAACCGCCAGAATTACACGCTGTCAACACACTCTCCGCCATCACGAACGGCTAAAACCTGCGTCCACGGCCTCGCAACCAAGGTACGACCTACCCTAAAACCTCATCCCGAAACCCCAATTCCCAACTCAGGTACTCTCTCTAACCTATGTGGATGGCAGACCGCTGGCAGCGTTTGGGAGACCACTATAGCTAAACCCTAAATCTCTATTTACAATGCATGACCACCCACAACCCAAATCAAAGAACTCCACCGCTCCATCCTGGTTGACAACGCAACGGCGACAACTCTCTCACGGGAACGCATGAGGTTCGGAATGACCGTTGGCAGCATTTTGACATCAACACCTTGTGCACGTTGCATCTCAAAGGAGGAGCGGCAACTCGATTTCGGTAGGTGGCCTGTGGAGTCAGTTTTGCAGGAGTTCATAAAGCCCACCACCACTGACACCCTTCTGCAATGCACGGATTCCGTGCGCGAAGAGGCTCCGTTCTCGACCTGCGGGACTACACGCGCAGGGGAGGGAAGCCTTCCTGCGCGACTATTGGCTGGACCCCCCCATTTGCGATTTGGCTCGCTTTTGGCGACCTGCTGGCACCATTGGTGCCAGTAGGAAAAGTGCACGGGCATGGCAAAAATTTCAGGCACAGATCTCGACCAAAGGCCCATTGGATACCCCAATCTTCCCGTAATGTCATTACATAAAGTAATCAAAATGGTCTTGGATTTTCTACTCGATTCGCCAAGAGTACATCCTTGACAACATTTGCCTCCGTCGCTGCAAATGAATGACACCTACGAAATTTTCAATGACATAAATTAAGTAGACACTGTAATTCTGATTAGAATTTTCAATCTGGAAAAGCGAGTTCTAGTGTCACGAAGGAGAGTTTATGTCTTGTTCGTACCGTCATGCCTCTTAGGGAAGGGGGGAAGCTCCTGTAGCAGATCACTTTCTCCAGATAAGATCCGCTAATACGGGCTCCATCCCCATGTAACTTCTTCCGTGAGACGCCCGATCTTCGTCTTGAAATCCGTCAATGCTGCCTGAACTCTCATATGTTGCCTCACCCTGAGTTCATTTTCGTGAACGCATAATTGTTTCCGGTACTCTGCTTCATCAATTACCCATTGAATATATATACCCAGAGCATTGAGTTCCTTGTATACAATACCCTCCTCCACGCTATGAACGAGGCCTCCAATGGCCGAATTTATTTCGTCGACGTCTTCTGCAGCAAGCGGTCTTTTCTTATCCTCCTATCATCACAGAGTCACACATTTCAAGCACTGAACATTAGCACACCTAAACCTAAGTTATATTCTCATCCCGTGACACAGCTTCACGGCCGCCACTTACGCAGTGTCACATAGCACAAAACGAAGGCTGAAAATTGAAATAGCACCTTTCTTTTGGTCCACCAATATGTGAGTCGCATTAGAGTGACCTTGAACTCGTCGGTATTCACGATTTTCCCCCATTCTGATACGAAGTCGTTCCCACTCTCATATGTCCAAGAGAATGGCATTAGAACCTCACCCTCAAACTTGCGTAGCCGGTAAAGGGCCGGCATGGGAGGTTCGTTTGGCCTTTTCGGAGCCTCCGGGTTTTTTTCCAACTTTATTGCTGCCTTACAATGCCTCTGAATATGCTGGTGCTCCAGTTCTTTGAAAACCTGCTGGCGGTGCTTGAGTTTTTCAAATAAATCACTGTGGAAAGTAAAGGGTCTTGGACTTCCTTCCCCCTCTGCCCAATACATGCGCAAGTCGACAAGAATTTCCGAATCACGGCCTGAAATCACCATAGCCGGGACTCGTTCATCCAGCGTCCTTGGAGACAAGGTCTCATTCTGATTTAATTCGCACAAAGTCGCTCTGGTTCCGTCCTTGGATTTTTGATTCTGCCAAAAAAGTTACTGCACCGTTACTTGGGGCCAAAATGGCCTGGGGTCTAACAACTCCAATTTTTTTTGGAAGCACCGGAATGCTTGTATCGCATCCCGGTTCCGCGGGGAGACAGGTTTGGCGGGAATTTCTCCCTCCAAAGCTTGGTATTTTAACCACAAACCTCTCCCACAGCAACGATATCGCTCTGTCCTTGTCCGTTTGGAAATCGGAGAGTGCAATACTCACCTCATCCGACAGGTCGTCGTTCCGTTTCTGTTGTTTGGACGGTCGTTCCCTCTCCGGTTCTCTCACTGATATGTGGAAACCGTCTTGTCCCTCCTCTAAAACCTGCTCTGAAATGTCGATGTGTTCGTTCACGTCTCCCACGAAATCTCCATCTTCATTGTCTACATCCAGGTCAGCCGCCTAATTCTCAGTGTCACGGTCCCCTACTTCTAATCCCTACCTCTTACTTCTACGAGGCACTTCACCGCTACACCCCTGTATCAACGTCTCCTCTGCTGTGGGCTGCACCTTCATCTGTTTTACAGCCCGAATGTGCAGTGATATGTCTTTAACCTTAGGGGACGTCCTTCCTGGACCTCCTTTTCTTCCTTAACCTTTGATTTGACGGTGCGCTTCTTCGGTGATTCTGTTTTCGTAGGCGGCTTCCGTCCCTTAGGAACTACAACCTTCGTTACCTCCTTCCAAAACAAATCCGCCGGAGGCTGTCTCAACGCCAAAGAATTCTCCCCATCATTGCCAGTGTCACAGGCCAGATGGTCAACTTTCGTCTTAGATTCCGCAACAGGGGAAGCTCCTTCTTTCTTGACGACGGAGTTCTTTTTGCAAATCACCTCCACCTTCTTCCCTTCGCCTTGCTTCAGATCTGGATAGGGTAAAAGTAGAGCCATTCTGCCATCTGGATAAGTCGCATTCTGGCATCCATCTAAAAACTTGTGGCGAATAAGCATCATTTCATTACTAAACCAATCGGCACCACAGTAAATACAAACAAAATACCGTCTGTTGCTTCTTGGCTTCTTGTCACCCTTACACATAGTCGCGTACTCCTCTATCAACTCCTCGACACGCTGCTGACTCGGGTAGGTGACATTAAACGACATGGAGTAGATTGTCACTTTCAGTGTAACCGGTTCGGGGTCCATGTCAGAAGGCGAAAACAGTAGTGACTTCTCTCCGCACGAGGGGCAACGCAACGCGCTATAAGTGAGGTACCAAAATTTGTTCCGAAGCCCTACAGGAACGCCACAACCTCCTCGACAGTATACCACTCTGTAAAACCACTCCTCCTCCCGAAAACTTGTAGAGTCCCTGCGTCAGAAAGAATACAACCTCCTTCTAAGAACAGTGACATACCGAAAGCCTTCTGTCGATATGCAACGCGAACCCTAAAATGTAGGAAAACGAAAACGACAATATAGAAAACCTTCGGAGCAGTGGCCAATTCTCGAAGATAGTTGGGTGTACTAAGAAGAACTGAGTACACAAAAAATTTACATAGAAGGGAAGTAGGGTTGAAGAGTACCTCGGGACAGTCGAGAAACTAAACTCCAGATTTTGGGAGGCCTCGATGTCGCACCTTCTAATAACCCAAAAACCAGTGAATCCACTCGTCAAATCTTCCATTTCTAACGCACTATATTCGGGATTCGTAACAAACACGTAATAGGAAACCAGGTGATGGGCAATGGCATTACCTTCTTCATCGTTGACGCCTGATGTGCCGCTCTTCCAGAAGTCCATATGAATGCACTCCTCCGAAGATGTCTTGTCGTCACGTACGGACGTCGTCTTCTTGCATTCAATTTCCCACTCCATTGCGCCCCCCTCAGTTTCAGGTGATAGGACTAACCCAATGCCGGAGTCTTCAATTGCATTGAATCTAAACCCAACCCTAAACCCTAAATAGACACAGCGTTTACAGAAATTGAAAATCTCACAAACAAGACCCAAACAATGCAGACGGAAAGAAGACAAGCAATATTCAGCGTTACGGAATTACTCGAACCCTAATTCCATGTTCCTCTATACCACTGGGAAATGAGTCCATCAAACCCTACAAAGTTTTCTAGATCAGGCAGATTTTTTTAATTTGTGTCACAGGCAGTGTCAGGGAATGCGATAGTGTTACGTGCGTCCCAGTGTCTCATTTTTCTGCATCCCAGTGTTCTCGTGACAGTGTTTCTTACCCGCGTCTGGTTTTACCGCGACAGGGTGGCGAGGGGAAAAAACACGACGCCGACGTGGATGGACACAAGGCCGCCGAGGCGGGGACCCACCAACCCTACCCTTTGCTACATGGCAAATAGCGTTCTCCGGTCCCATATTTGATTCACTGCCCAAACAGAGGCGGACTAACATTAGAAATTTATGATGCACTATTACACCGAAACGAAACTATGTACACCAAAGCGGGAGAGCCCTCACGAGACCTGATTTCGGTGTAGGTTCCAATGTACTTAACAGTGTTTTGTATGTATATATACATACTCTCACACAACAAGAATACGTAGGCTATAACACAACTAAAGCAATCACACAACTAAAGCAATTACAGAACTAAAGCATAGGTACGATCACAACAAAACACGTACCATATAAGGTAGCGACACCCATAAGCATGACTTTGAGAATTTTGATCATATTTTCTATTTATAGTATATTCAATGAACCAAATTAGCAAGAGGAAAGAATTCCAATACGCTTTCAATTGCATTATTTGGACAATGTATGAATCAGTTATGACTGTTTAACTCGTAAAGGACAATAGTCTTAGAATGGGCTTTTTCAGAATTTGGGCATGTACTTGTGACTTCAATTAAACTCAAGATTTTTTGAAACTTTTTGTGAACATAGGCCATAACAAGAACTTTGAGGGAATCTATTTTTTTTTCAATTGGTCATTTATAAAATAGTTATGATACCCGAAGTGGAAAAAACTGCTCAAAGGGCAATTCAGGCAGTCATACTAAATATATCAATTACCTCAAAAAATATTTCTACAAATACTTCATGATGTCATCTTTGAGGTTTCCAAAAAAAAACGAATTTGAGTGCATAATGTTCACTCCACAAAATATCAAAGTTTTCTCACCGTTTCGGGTAGTGTAATAAAAAACTTCTTCTTTCCTTCATAAAAGTTAGAAAAAGTATTATTTTAGGTTTTTTCTTTTTTCAGTGAAAGGATGGAGATCAATCTTTACTTTGACCGTTTGGATTGATACTTTTTTATAAAATAGAATTTCTAGGAAAGAAATAAGATTTAGCATTTTTATGTATTCAACTTAATAAAAATATTGTTTTCAACATGCTACACTTGACTTTTTGGTGTAATTTTTTTATCACAATTAGCTAACTTGGTCTTCTCTGACATGCATCAAAACCCCCACAATCTATAATGCAATAAACCTAAAGGAAAAAAGTTAGAGTGTGTCAACCTAGTCAAAAATCTTGTCATAAAAGTTTGTTTTCAAACTTCAATTGCTATAATCTTCTAATATTTAAGCCAATTATATTGAATTTTTTTGAACTGTCTATTACAATAATCGAGTTGAAGATCTTACGGTTAGAATTAGAATAAAATTGTTTTTTAGTCATTCATGCTTTTTACATTGGAAATGGCAGTTTTGGAGCGTTTTTTGGTGAAATGTAGTCAAGGAACTTTAGGGGTTAAAAGACCTGTACAATGGATACTCATAATGCTGACCTTAGGGTATAATGTTCAGATTTGGTACATCATTAAAATCAATTCTATTCACTTCCTTAGATTTTCCAAGATTCAGAAGGGACTCCTATGAGTACACGGACGCTTATAGCTGTTGTTACCTTAATAAAGAAAGGATTTCTAGCCCTTCAAAGTAATGGGACAAAAGCAGTGAGAAGAGATTGCTTGATTCAGCATTCTTTATAAATACAATTTTTGCCCAGAATGTGGCCTCTACACCATCTGGCTACATAAGCAAAGGCTTCTAGTGATCCATTTTCCTTTGTTAAAGTAGGTTACAATATTTGGACTGAAAAAATATGCACAGTGGAAGGTTTTTTGAGCGATGTTGAAGATAATCATATTAAATACCTGTAAACTAAATTTTAGGGGTTGTAGATGTATGCACGATCATTACCTAGATTGCCAACAATTTGCAAAAATATATGTAGAGAACCATACTTTTATATGAATATTTTGTACAAAAATTAAATAATGTTGTGTGTTGTTCCACAAAAACTCTTGAAATTCGCTACATTTTAAAAGTTCTCAAAGATAAACTTAAAATCGATATCATATGAACTTACTAAAATTGCAAAACCAAATTTGGGAAAATAATCCTTCCATTTTTAATAATCTTGATCATATGTGTTTTTGAATATTCTTATATTGCATTATAATTCTTCTCTTGTGGTTTTAAATTTTGTGTTTTCTATGCCTATCATAACAATTAGGACCTTCAGTGCTTTTAAAACACAAAACAACTTAAACAGGTTACTGCTGCTGACAAAGTCCAAATAATGGATATTCTACAACGAAGAGAGACAAGGCAAAGAATCAAAGAATTGGAGGATGCTGCAAGATCTCCAGAAATTGCTTGGATTCGTCGTCAGATGAGAATAATACGCAGTGATTGGGCTTGGAGTACCGCCCATGCTCAAATCGCATCTGGCTTCTTGAGTAGCAATATCAATGGGCGACTTTTTGCATATCAGGATAAGAATGCCAGGCTTCAATTATCAACTACGTTTCCAAAAGAATGGAAAGAGGTACTAAATATCTATGAGAATGAAAGATGAATTTATCAATTGACATCAATTATGTAAAAATGTTGTACAATGTGTAAGATAAATTGTGTTGTAATCATTCTGGCGCAGCAGTAAGAATGGAATATATTTTTTTTTTATTATTATTTTTTTTTTTTCATGTATCAGTAAAGCACAAAAAACCAATCAATAAAAGAAAGAAGGAAATACAACAAAGACATAGTATTAAATTAGAATAATAATAGTGATGATACCGTTTATCATATATAAATCACTTCATGTGGTAAAAAGAGAAATATCAATATAGTTAATAAAAATAACTACACTGATCAGTATTGTAAGATAGTAATGTTTGGTTTTTTAATACTATTTAATGACTGAAGGAAAATTTAATTCAATGCTTGAATTTTTTATATGATTCACATTTAAATTGATTCTACGTCAAACTACAATGTCATTGCATTTTATTTAAAATTTTCATTTTATTTATTTTTTAAACAAGGCAATTTATACCACAATTTTGATGTAACTCAGTACAAATTTTTCACTCATGTTTATAATAATTAAAACTTGGATGGAAATATGCCACAATCGTACCATATCTTGTGAATTGATTGTAAATTAATATAACAACTAAGCCATTTTAAATACGTATGTAGGTTTTGATACTATTGAAGGATCCTTCTATTTTCATCACAATGCTAAATATTGACAATACTATCCAATGGCAATTGGTCAAAGATAGCCCAAGCAACAGTCTCTTGCGAGTTCTTCAAGTAAATTATCTATCAGACAATTAAATTGTAAAAAATTTAGGTTATTAATATGACTTAGCCTTCAAAAATTCTTTTGTATAATAATAAAAATATGAACATAATGTTTATAGTGTACCTCATGTAATTGTCTTTTAATTTGGAAGTTAAAACCGTGAACATTTAGAATGGACTTATATAATGCCTTTTTGCTTCATAATAATATTGTAGTGATAGTTAAAAGTTGTTCAAATTCTTATAATCATTAGAAAATAGAAAGAATATATAATCTATTTTAATGAAATGGTGATAATTATGGTATATTTAACACTTGTAAAAGAATTTCAATGAAATGTACATCTATGGCATAATAAAACTTACAACACTATTAAGTATAAAGAGAGGGATTATTCAATATCAATCACATTCTACAACTTAACATTTCAAACAAACAAACCATGAATAAAAGAGATAGTATGTTGAAAATGTCTAATTTTTACTTCTATGTCTACCAATGGAACTTTGAAAGCAATGGTATTCTTATGGTGAAGGAGATGTTATTGATAGGCTTATTTAAATATATCAACCTTTATTCTATGAAGTTTCTAAAAAATACTAATGGATAGAATTCTTGAAGATTTTTATTTATTCTATCAAAAATCAGAAGTTTACAACATTCAAATTTATGTTAGCTCATATCATATCAAACTTGCTACTGTATTATTAACAATCACATATTCTAGTGTAACTATTTGATTCATATTCAGATAACAAATTCTCTGAAAACACAGTAGAGTTCAAAGATTAAATATTTAATGTGAGGATTACTTTACTTAATTGGATCAAAAAATGACCTATACTAAGCAATGTAACATATTACACCAATGAAAATTCTCTGTTCAAAATCTTAGAAAAAATTTAAGAAAAAATTTCAATTCAAAAATTACTGTTATCATTGTGTTCTTCATGCTCTTAAGTTTGTTTTGTTTGATTCATTTCCTAATTAAATTTGAAAGAACATTTCAAAACCTATGTAGATAATCAAAATAATTATCCATATATGCATGTATTTCAAAGCTCCAATATATGAGAAATATTCACCTTATATTCTCTATTTATAAAACCTTTCAACTCATGAATTTTGCTTGAAAATTGTTCTTTAAATTTCAGTACATATGCATATTCTTCTTATCGAATATTTTTGCAAATCCTGTGCTAGATAAAAGAATCTCCATGGACTAGAATACCAAGATTAATTGTTGTGATTATCAATTTCTAATGTATAGAATTTACATGAAGCATTCACAATAAATCTATTTTGAGATTCAGCCTTATCTTTAATGGAATATCATACTTTAATGCAATAAGGTTACATATGTTTGATTGAACTATTTAATACTTTTTCTTTTCTTTTCAAAGTACACAAGTATTATCATATTTGAAACTTGATTGTACATAATCAATTTGTATCTAGTAGATTAAGTTGTTTGTTACTATATCAATTTAGCTGAATTTTCACAATTTTTTTGACTAATATTTTATTTTTCATAATTGATTTCAACATTTAATCAGATTCTTTTTGCTCAAATATCGTTCAGAAAATCCAGTTAATTTATTACATTTTAGTGTTGCTAAATGTATATGGAATCATTCTGATTTTTACATTTTTGTTCTAAATAGTGTTTTGGTAATAAATATGAATAATTCCAAAAGCTCTATTCAATCATTTCAGTTATTGATTTTCTTGAATCAATTTTGTTTTTTGTACCGTACTACGGTAGCAGGTTTGTTTGGCCTTGAACAAATATTAATTTATTTAATTTTTAGTAAAGTTAGGTTTGTTGTCAATATTTAGATTTTCAGTTTTTATTTTTTCAAAAAAATATCACCAGAATTAGCCCAATATGACTAAATTTAAATTTTTTTTTCATTATTTTTTTCCATCCTTAAAATTACCGTTTTTTTTTCTTCCTTTTTTTAGAATTATTTATGAACAAACTTGCCATCCACACACTGTATTTCTTGATTATCATAAAAACTATAGAAAATGTAAAATCATACAAAAATTATATTGAAGGTAGACCAAATAATAGGGGTGTACACTTTAGAGTTATCCCTAAAGTCACCTTGTGTTTTAAAAAGATACCATGAGTTTTCCTTTATTGTATTATTTTTTTTACTTCAAATAGTTGGGAGACATGGAAGAACTTTGTGGTCTCACTATATTTGGTGTGTAAAAGCTTGTGGTCTCTAAACTCAAGGAAAACTAGTTTTGCCGTCATTCCATCATTGAAAACTAATTTTCCTTGAGTTTAGAGACCACAAGCTTTTACACACCAAATATAGTGAGACCACAAAGTTCTTCCATGTCTCCCAACTATTTGAAGTAAAAAAGATAATACAATAAAGCAAAACCCATGGTATCTAAGTCAAATACCGGATGCCTTTACAAATAACTCTTTTATATTGTCAAGAGTTGTGCAAAGCAATGAATTCTAGATTTAAGCGTAAGTCCTAGAATATCAATTTGTTAAGCATTTTCTGGTTTGATCATGACCTTTAATATTTGGAATAATAATTTTAAGATGTTAGGCAAAGTCTGCGCTCTCTTCAATTCCACCACTTAGATTCTGATTTTGGTTTTTTATTTTATGAAGTTATTTTATGATCCAAAAATATTTCTTATATTATATTTTGAAATTTGATCCCATCCAAAATTTAATATTAAACAAAATATTTTTTTAAATGATGGATTGTAACCCTTCATTCATTTTCTTGAATGCATTGATGATGTTGATCAGTTTTAGATTCAAAAAGAGAAAGTTGGGATCAGTTTGATGGTTTTTACTTTCACTTTCCACATTTGGATAGATTTGCAATTGACATGGTCTACAATTCCAATTGCCATGAGCTTGGTTCTGTCTCTGCTCACGCCGGACTGGATCTGTCTATTTTCCCCATCAAGCGGTGCTTGGGGGGTGGGTTGGATACCAGGCTCGGGGGTGGGGAGGGGAGGGGAGGGGGCAAATCTCTGCCCCTATTATTTGCCTTGAGTGGGGATCCTAGCGATCTCATGGGGACTCCCGCAGAGTAAATTGGGGCCTACGGCTCCAAATTTTTAAAAAAAAAAAACCAAAAAAAGACCCCAAGACCCCAAAACGGGGAGGGGCAGAAAAATGGAACCCACCGAGCCTAGCAACCGAACCAGCGATTGTGGTTCGGTAGCACCTCTTGATGGGGGAAAATAAAGAGACCCCGCCGGACTTGGCGGGGGTGATGTCTTGTCTGTTACTGTCTCTTTTCCTTGCAATTACAGTGAAGGGCCTCCCTTTATTTTAGTCAGAAAATAAATAAAAAATTATGGCTCATCACGCGAAATGCTGTCACATGGCC
This sequence comes from Ceratodon purpureus, assembly GCA_014871385.1. Taxonomy (NCBI): domain Eukaryota; kingdom Viridiplantae; phylum Streptophyta; class Bryopsida; order Pseudoditrichales; family Ditrichaceae; genus Ceratodon; species Ceratodon purpureus. The sequence continues at coordinate 103,519,019 of CM026426.1, forward strand.
CTTTGGAGGGCTCGGAATGATGCTGCGTTTAACATCTCCCACTGGCCACCTGAGAAGATATGGAGCAAATTGTGGCTCTGCCTCATTGACTATAGAAGACTGGCGTAGGAGAAGACACAGGTTGAGGTCCAGAAGAACTCCAACAATATAGAGAAAACCAGAGAGAGAATTAGGCAATTTAGCTCGCTCTGGTGCTGCAACGATTTTTTCGCTCATTGGGAAAATGATCATCTCAGATGGCACATTATCGGTCCAAGTCTTAGAAGTCTTAGTGTGACTTAGTCTTTTTCTTGGTTCGGTCTCTGCCCTCCCCAAACAAGGTGGGGTGGTGTCCTGTTTGTTACTTTTCTTCTCCTTACAATAAAGGGCCTCCCTTTATTTGTCAAAAAACAAACCAAAAAAAAAAAAAAAAAAAAAAAAAAAAAAAAAAAAAAAAAAAAAAAAAAACAAAAAAAAACAAACAAACAAACAAACAATTGCAATGCAAAAATAGACTTTTTATTTTGAAGATGAATCTGAACCACATGTCTTAAATTTCAGGGAAAGCATGCAATACAGATTTTGTTTTGTGATGAACATCTAAATACTTGGAAGAAAAAAACAGTTTATTCTTTCATTGCCACTTTTGTCCTTAGGCTCATTTATTTCACTTACACCTACATACACATATATAGCACATTACAGTAGATATTGTATTTAATATATATATATATATATATATATATATATATATATATATATATATATATATAATTTTATTTTAATTTTGAAACAAATGCAGGGAATTTATGTGCCTCTTATTTTTGATAATGAAAGTGCACAAGTCAGTGTAACAAAAGATTTTCTAGAGGATTTTTACAAATTCATGGCAACTTTAACAGAATCTATATATGTATCTAAAGGTCAAACATTGCTTTATTTACCTCCTCATGAATATAAAGGGAACATCAAAGAACATGCTCAAAATAAAGAACTCACACAAAGGTTGGAACAAGCTATCATCCGCTGGACACGTCAAATCAAAGAGGTCCGCTAAACTCTGTATTTCTATGTTATACTTGTACTGTACAACAAACTCGAAGAATTTTGTGGAATAGTTTTAAAAAAAAAACATTATATTGCAAACATTTATACCTATTATATTGAATCCTTTAAATACAAATATATTATATTATCTTTGAATCCTTTAAGTACATTGAAAAGTGATATGAAAATACTCAAAATATAGTAAAATTTTATTTTTAAAGATTCTTCATTAATGTATGGTACTATGCTTTCAGATCTTTTAGAAATAGATTAAAAAGATAACTCATTTACTCATCGATGGTTTAAGAGGTCTTAGGAAATTGTCAAGAAAACATTCTTAGCATACAATAATTTATAAATTGAAAAAATATGAGACCTGATTTTTATGGTATGTTTTTAGGAAAATATAGTGATGCATAAATATTTAATATAAACCACTAAATTTTAAAATGTTAATATTTTATTTTATTTTATTTTTGATTAACTCATATTGAATATATTTTTTCAAAAACCACATTAATATAATCCATCTTGTTCAAAATACCCATAATTATAGATCAATCAATGTATTCATTAATCATCATAAATAGACAATTATTAACCCATAAAGGACGATCTTCCACATTTGGGCATTTTTGGAATTCGGACATGTACATGTGACTTCGATTTGAGTTGGGATTTTTTGAAACTTTTTGTGAATGTGTACCGTAACAAGGACTTTGAAGGAAGCTACTTTTGATTTGTTTTCATTTAGACATTTTATAAAATAGTTACAATATCAGAAGTAAAATTTTGTATTTGGCGAGCAATTTAGGCACAGCTAAATATATTTGTTACCTCTGATATTTTTCTATAAATACTTAATGCTATCATCTTTGGGATTCTAGAAAATTAAAAAAATCTTTAAGTACAGAATGTTCACTCCACAAAATGTCAAAGTTTTTCACCACTTCGGTCAGTGTACTAATTTAAAAAAACTTTTTCTTTTCTTCATAAAAATTAGAAAATTTGTTTTTTTAGATTTGTTTTTCTTCTCGCTTAAAGGACAGACATCAATCTTTATTTTGACCGTTTGAATTGGGACTTTATAACATGATAAAATTTCTAGGATAGAAATATGAATTAGCATTCTTTTGTATTCAACTCAATAGAATATTGTTTTCAACATGCTACACTTCTCTTTTGTGTGTAGTTTTTTTTATACAATTAGCTTACTTAGTCGTGTTTGTTACGCAACAAAACAATCAAAATCCATTATGCAAAAAACCTAAGGAAAAAATAGTTAGAGTTTGTCAACCGAATCAAAAATAGTGTCAAAAAAGTTTGTTTTATAAATTTCAAATGCTATAATCTTCTAATCTCTACGGTCGATTGTGATGAAAATTATTGAGCTATCCACTACAATAATCTATTTGAAAATCTTATGGTTAGAATCTGGAAATAATGATTTTTTAGTCATTCATGCTTTTAACATTGGAAATGGCAGTTTTGAAGCGTTTTTTGGTGAAACATAGTCAAGGAACTTTAGGGGTTAACATATTCACTAACCATCATACTAGAAGCCTTCGGATTTCAAGCTTGAGTATCATATTCAATGTATTGTCAGTTTTCATATACTAAATTTATCCTATACATTTTAAAGTGTTTATTTAATAATGCCAAGAAGGTTTAAAAGTTTAGTTTGTTGTTATACACCAAATGTAATATTTCAAATGTCATATACCTAATGCTGTATACCAAATGCCATACACCAAACGTCAAATACCAAATGTTCTGTACGCATCATAAAGAGTTTTATTAGTATCTTGTATACAAAGATAAGATCATTTATGTAAGATATGAATTCTTTATATTAATGAATATATATCTCTTACATGGTTATGCATAAAATTTGGTGTTAAAATAAAACTAAGCAAAGCATGAGTTCAATGAGTTGAAAATAAATTTGAACGAGGAAGATAGTATGCTATAATGTTATTGTCAAAACAACTCACTTTGTAAAATATTTTAATTTTTTCCTTTTATTTCACCCTTTTTTAAAAAATGTCTTTTCAAATTAGACATTTCAAGTGCAAATCAAATTTAAATTTATTGGTTTGCCATTTATTTGATAAACAAGTTTATAAGGTACACTACATAAATGTTTTTTTAGTTCAAAGAGCTATCTTATAATTTTGTTTATTGATTGGCCGTATTAATTCTTATAAATATTTTCTTTATGCATCATTGCCATTAAATGATTACCATAAATTTGACTTGCAAGCCTCTTACAAACATATGTAAAATTTAACAATGTACTAAGCAATTTTGAGAAGATACTCATATATTAGAAGCCAATTTATTTTACAAATTACTCTCATGTCTATATTTCTCATTCTTTACTTCAAACATGTTATTGTTTGAAAAACATTCTATTCTACTAATATAGTCAAAATAAGAGTTTGTTTTTGACTTTTGTTTCTTAATTATTTGTTAAAATGTATTTCATCACAAAAGTCAGTTCACTATGAATGTTAGAAATGTACTTCAATACACCAAATAATCGCTGTAGAAGTATTGGTCAAAAGTCTGCAGAGCTTGACCACCTTCTATCAGAAAAAACTTATTTCACTCATTTTTATGCTAAGAACTTTGGCAATGATTTTGCTGTATATTTTAAATTTTAATATTACTTAAGGTACATAAGTACAGGGCCTACAAACATTTTACATGTCTATAAATTTTAGTTTTTTAAGATTTGAAAAAAATATAAAAAGATGAATAAAAATGTGTTTTCCTCCAAGAGCTCAATTCTACAAAAAAAAAAATCAAAGGCTGCAGTACAAAGTTCCATACATTTTCAAACAATCAAAAATAATTGTGAGTAAGCTAAATCACATTTGATAATTTTGTAAAATTGTGGCATTTTTAAAAATTAAGACATTACAACTCAACATTTTCCAACCTCTTTTATAACTTCAACAATCTTGTAGTCAATGATTGTGGAAATAGCTTTGGGATTTACAAATTACATATGATACTTTGGTGTTATTTCTCACCCTCCATGGAAAAACCAAACTGGTTAAAAATAGAATTTGGGGTGCATTTGCTAAATTGCACAAAGATCAAGTCTTATGCTTAGGCTGGATTCTTGATGATAGGGTCCCAAAATTCTATTTTTAACCCCTAAAAATCCAGGAAAGCCGAAATGGGTTTTTGCTGTTTTGGGCAGCCACGATGAGGGGGTTGAAATTCATATTTTTGCCTAAGATTTTTACTGGATACTCCCTATACTGCAAAGTGCATGTGGTAAAATTTTCAAAGCCAAATTCCAATTTTAAGACCTTCATCTAGAAATTTTTTGGTTTCAAGTCCAAAACGGGCAGCTTAAAATTAGGGTTTTTTTAATTTTTTTTTCTTGAAATATTTTCATAACCAAACCACCACTCAAATTCCAAAGAGACCCAAGTCAAAAAATAAACCAATTTTACAAGGGCAGCCTCCAAAAATTACTATGACAAGCTTCAAATTTTTGAATTATTTCTTTCAAAATTCGTCAAAATTTGAGATTTTGAAATTTTTCAAAAATAATTGCGCCTAAAAATAAAAAATGTATAAAGGCACCTAACCACCGTTTAGATTTTTCTAAAACCAAGTATACATAACGTCATACATGTTTTACGATATCAACGTTTTTAGACCTGCTTCTAGAAATTAATTTTTATGAAGGTCTTAAAAAAGGAATAAGTCTCTAAAATTTTTCATGGAGGTACCCAACTTGATTACCTACATGGAAAAAAATATGAGCAAAATGTTTGGGCTAATGATCATCAAATCCTCATTTTCACCATTTACCCTATGTCGTTCGGTTTATACCAAAAAAATGTTTTGCTGCAACTTCAAACATTATAATCTCACAAATGGTAAACATCCAACACTTGAAAAATTTATTGGTACTTCCAAAGAGGGTAAAGTTCAAGATCTTACGGTTAGATGTCTAAAAAAAGGAAAAAAACTGGTCCAAACCGTCATTCCCACAAAGCGGTCAAAAATGACAGTTTTGGAACTTGGAGCTTCAAAAAACGGCTGGATTTTTAGGGGTTAACTAGTTTGGTATTTCCATGCATGATGAGATTTATACTATGTTGAACATGTATTCGTCCAATTTAAAATGTCACTTTTATAATAAAGCCACAGATTTAACTTGAAAATTTGTCATGCTTTACTATCCTATATACTTAAACTTTAAAATTTAAGACTAATATAAATATGAATTTTTAATTAAAGATTCGAAAGGCATGAAAATAAACCAGAGAAAATAGAAAATAAAATATTTAATTTTCAAAAAATGTAAAAATGTACATATGATTTAGCTTGGAATTTAAGTCATTGGTAATCTAAAGTTTAGTCATGTCATAATCCGGGATCATAGTGATTAAAATTGAATTTCGATTCTTAGTAAAATTCAAGAAAAATGAAGTTCTTTTCAGGGAACTAAACTGATGAGAGGAATGCACACAGTCCTCGATTAATTATGATTATTATGTGTCACAGGTTGTCAGAACTAACGAAGATCATGGAGAAGGTGAAGAATTGGGACCTTTAGCAGAAATAAAATTTTGGCACCAACGAAGTCAAAATTTAAGTTGTATACACTTTCAAATTCAACAACCTGTACGTTCAGCAATTTCCCAAAACCTAACCATTGTACATTATTGATTTAATATTTTATTTTGTATGGAAAATGCAAGACATCACGAAACGTTCACTAATTTACTAGTTATTTGAAATGATAATGATCTTTTTATATAAAATCTCTGACTTAATTTAGACCCTAAAATTTGTTAACTAATTTTCGCAAAAGTACTCCAAAATTGACATTTCCTAACAATAGAGTAGAATAACCAAAACATAAGCTTTCTTTACATCTTCAATTATAGGATCTTGTTTTAAAATATTATGATATCATGCACAATTAGTTCCTCTTAATTTGATTGCACAATTTGGAAGATTATAAAATTTGAAGTAGGTCAAATTGTTAATATTTATCCTATTCAAATATAATCATCAGCAAAATTTGACTCTCTTGGTGTTCAAATTATACACTATACAAGGTCTCAATCTTGTATTGTTATGGTCAACATGATGTTAGTTTCATGTACACAACGTTTTAGAGGTTGTAAAGGAATTTAGCATTGTAGAACAATTTATAAAAGGAAATTACCTGTTAACATGATACTTTATCTTAAATGCAGTTTCTTATGGAATTTAAATCTTTGCTTTTTATCTGATGAAGAATTTGTTCTGTGCATCTTCACCAAAATGGGTGAGAGAACTCTGATTTCTCATATAATGAAAATTTTCCACTATGGACCAAGTTTTGTTTTTGACGACATCATAGGCAATCATTGTAGTTAGATGTATAAAGTTTCTTTAAAAGCAGTAGAACCTCAAAGGAGAACTTTTGGAACTACCTCTTGCTCAGGAAATTTGACTTAAAGGAGCAGGATTTTTTTTAAGTCCTATTGTTTGTTTTGTATTTTTTTATTTATTATTATTATTATTATTATTATTATTTGTTTTTTGTTTTTTTTTTTTTTTTTTTTTGTTATCTTATTTTTTTATTTATTTATTTATTTTAATTAAATCAGAGGTTTGTGCCCAAGGTCCTAATTGCCTGTTCCAGAGACAAAAATTGTTTAGAGATTTCTGGTTTTTTGTTTTTCAGTTTTGAAATCTATTGGTGGGAAGATATCTGGTGAGTTAGACATATTCAAGTACTCTTGCAAACAACCAGACACTTCAAAATTTTCATAATTAACTGATGATTATAACCTCTCAATCATACGTATTGTAGTGCACTTGGTTGTAGTATACTTCCAATTTTAAGATCAATAGATCTTACTAAGACCTATTACTAACAAATGAAGATATTCATATGCATATTTTTAAGAAGTGCATGATTTAAAATACTCTATAACAAGAACAACATACATATATTCTGATTTATATGCTTGAAAATGCCATATATGTGAAAGCTCTAATTTATTGACTTTAACTTTGACCAGGATTATCTCTTTTAATATTTATTTAATAATGAATTCTCAGAAAATCCACAAAGGAATTTAAATTCCCAAAATTAGGGAAATTTCAATCTTTCAACAAAATGTAGACCTTTTGGTTTAACCATAAATAGATTTTTAAAAATATTATAGAAAAAAATGGTTTTAATATCAAAAATTAATTCATAATAAGAGTTTAAATTCTAAGAAGTGTGAAACAATTTAATTCTACGAGAAACCTTGTATTAAACATTATCCACGTGTCTTTTCAAAACATGTGATATGTTTTACTAGATGAAAGGTGATTTGTTTGTTGTTTAAATTCTTTGATTATTTTCAATGTATTTCTTGACACAATATTTTTGTATATTTTCACACAATGCGCGTTATAAATGCATCTCAAAATTTAGTTTTTTTAAGATCATATGATTTTAAAAATTAAAAAAATACCTAAAAATTAAAAAATATCAAATTTAATACATTTTAAAAAGTAAAATTTGAACCTAGAACTAGTGATTAATGTTAAGATATTTTGACAAATTACATAAATTTTATATGTTAATATGCATATTTTCACCAAATAAACATTTCAAAATGTATTTATGTTTATTTCTTTGTCATTGAAATTTATGTTTAATATAGAATTTAAAATGTAACGTGTTAATTATAATATATTTTACAAAGAAATTGTAAACTTGCATGAATTTCTTACTAGAATGGACGTGTTAGTTTTATTATATTGTATCTTTTAATAATGTGTCAAAATATTAAAATTTGCATTGCCAACATAGGTGCTCATGATCAATTATGGCCAAGAGGCCACAGCATAATCCAATTCATATAAATCTAAAATAAAAAGAATAAAAAAAAGTCTTTCTATTCTATGTAAATTTTCAATAAGTAAATAAATATATCTACTTAAATGAAGACTTAAGATCAATAATTTCAGACAATTTACTTTATTGCACTTTGTGTTGAAACATAAGCTATATTAAGAAAAAGAATATCATAATATATTTTTGATAAATACAAAATGTTTGTTATTTAAGATTGATGACTAATCTAAGATGTTGGCATTAAAAAATGCAGTCAATTGAATTGTATGAAAGAACATCATATTGAAGTATGTACTTTGTTAGAACTTTTTCTGAATGATTCTGTCATGTAAAATTTGTTTAAAAATTGTACGCATTGGAAATAATCAAGTACAACCTTTTAGCTTACTAAGAAAATGTTGTATTTTAAATTTATAAACTTAAAAAATAAAAATAAAAAATATCAAATGGTTGGAAGTTGTTAATGGTTATTTTCAGTGTATACGAAGGACAATGGTGATGGTTTATCACCGAGTGCTTCGGCGCTCTCACCTGTTGGCACGATGGTATCTTTGCACGATGTGTTCGTGCACGACATTGGCTATGATGAGGTCAGTAAGGTATATAGAATATATCTGCCAGAAGAGAGAAAAATTAGACTGAGCAGGGACGTTATTTTTGACGAGGGTAAAATAGGATATCACTACCTCAAAAACTCTCTACTAGTTGGAGAGGAGGTTATCTCTCTTGGACGCACCATCTTCAGCTTGGCAATAGAAAGTGAGGAGAACATACCCAAACATGAGATTAAAGGTGAACAAATCCCAGCGAGAACGGAGAATCCGGTTGACCAACAACATGAAGCCGAATTACCTCCACTAGTAGAAGATGTTATTCGCCCTGAAAATGGGTTCCAAGGGGAGGCTGAATTCCAATTTGAGTCTACAGACGACACAGAAGAGAACTGGAATTAGAGGAGGATCGACCTGGAAGAAAGGGTTGCACAGAGACAACGATCAAATCATGAGGTAAGGAATTTCCGTGAAGGAGAAGGCAGAAGGTACCCTAATCAAGAAAGAAGGTCATCAACAACACTGCATGACTACTTGGTTATGACAGCTAAAGCGGACATTGACAATGAACCAAGAATCTACATATAAGAGTAAAGATGAAAGAGTGATAAGACGCAATATATTCTAGAGTGGACTCAATTAGAAGAAATCAAACTTGGAAAGCGACACAATTACCCGAAGGAAAAAGGACAATTCCCGCGAAGTGGAATTTCAAAGAAAAGAGAGATACTGAAGGTAAGATTCAAAAGTACAAAATCAAGTTAGTAGCAAGAGGCTTTGAATAGATAGAAGGAGAGAATTTCTTTGAAACTTTAGGGCCGGTTCAGACTATAGCCGAACTCGAGAGGAGAACCTCAGTCCACTGTCCCGAACTTGGTCCATAGGAGAAGCCTTTGGGTTGAAAAGTAATCTTTAAATAATCCACTTGAGGGCTTTGGCCGGGCATAGTGTGAAGGCCCAAAGGAGAAGGCCAAAGGCCAAGACCTATGATCCAAATATTCAGACATTTATAGAAAATTGAAAAAAATAAAAAAATAATGAAAAAATTAGGGAAGGTGTAAAAACTAATGAAGAATGTGTGGAAAAGATTTCAGCAAATTCTAGATTGTTATGACAAAGTTATGAGTGATTGAAGTTCAGCTTATTTTTGGACAACATTGGTCTAAACCCAATGATTGTCAAAAGATTCATTAAATAGAACATGACAAGGCAAGTGGAGCATGACCAGCTCTTATTAGCCCATGAGCCTTGTCTTCTTGTGCATATTTTAATGAAAAAAAAGTTTCTCCTCTCGATGGAAGTTTGGGTCAAGCATTTTGCTTGACCCAAACTTTGGTCGAGAGGAGAAACTCTTGGCGCCCAAATTTCCCAAAAGTGCTGCTACCTAAGCTTTTTTGGAGGCGACATCCTTTGGACCTTGGCCTTAGTGTGAAGGCCGAGAGGAGAAACTTTGTGGTTTTTCCTAATTTCATTGATTGGGACACTTCTCCTCTCGAAGTTTGGCCAGAGTCTGAATCGGCCCTTAGCACCCGTCGTTTGCTGGAGTACAATAAGAACAGTACCGGCGATAGCAGCTAGAGATGGAACCTTAGGCATTTTGATGTGAGAACAACATTTTTAAACATGGTGTTGGAGGATGAAGTTCACGTGGATGTACCCGAGGGCTTCAAACGGTTAGATACGGTAGGAAAGGTGGCAAAACTAAAACGAGCTCTATATGGGCTTAAGCAAGCTCCAAGGCTGTAGAACGAGCAAATAGAGAAATTCTTGGTTGAAGAACTGGGACTCAACAAGAGCGTAGCAGAGCCAAATCTGTACTACTCAGTAGTCAATAGTAAGTACACAGTCATCTTGTTGTACGTAGATGACTTGATGGTGCCAGCCTGTGACGATAGTGAACAAATGAACATGGAAGAAGACAAACTCACACAAGAATTTGAACTGACCAAAATGGGAAAACTGAGTGTATTATTGGGAGTTGAATTAGTGTCTGATAGGGATGGAATACAGATTCATCAAAGGAGATATATTTGCAAAATTTTGAAGCAGTATGGAATGGAAAGCTGTAACCCTTTGAAGGTTCCAATTAGTACAAGTTCACACCTCAGAAAGGATATGAAGACTAGGCCTGCTGATGCCTTCTTATTCAAGTCCATATGTGGATCACATATCTATGTGTGCAACACCAGGTTTCACATCAGCTACTTTGTAAGCTATGTAAGCAAATTTGCGAATTCACTAGAGGATGCTCACATGACAGCTCTCAAAAACATTATGAAGTATCTTAAGGGGTCAATATCTAACACTGTTCTATCTTTGCGGAGATGATCAACCTCTCGTAAGTTTTGCAGATGCAGATTATGGACGATGTAGGAACACTAGGAGATCAACATCTGGTATAATTCACAAACTTGGAGAAGCAGCATTAGACTGGAGTAGCAAAAGACAACCAAACCTTGCACTTTCGACCACAGATGTTGAATACAGTGACGACTGCGCACACTTAGCTCATTGCCCACTAAGTCTTCCTCGCCGTGTCTGCCTGTATTTCCGGATTCAATCAATTAGGTTAGTGAGTAACCTAGAATAACATGAGAAGACCAAACATGTTGAAGTCTACATCCATTTTGTGCGAGAGAAATCAACTGAAGGAGAAATCGATGTGAGTTACATGCCCACTTCTATTCAATAGGCAGATATTTTTTACGAAGTTGCTCACGACGTACAGGCAAGCTTGTATGAGAGAGGAAGCAGACCTCTTACAACTACCCACAACCCCAAAATCTAAAGAAGCTAAGAGGAGCGAAGGGAATGTACTAGGGGCGGACGAAGACCCAACAAATCCTCAGCCTTAGTAAGAGTTCCGAAACTCTTATGTTCAGCCCCTCAGAAACCATCAACGTGGGCCTTTACAATCAGGCCAATTAAGATACAAGCCAGAACGGTAACCTCCTCTCACGGCATAATATTTCTCCGACCGAACAGCACTCACAGGTGGAGAACGAGCAAAGATCAAAGTGTGATGGTCCATGGGCGTCTCAAGGGTAATAGTCTCAGGTACATTTGAAGCGTCAACAAAGTGGTCCCCGTCCTCGCTAACTCCAACTGCGTCTTTAGTCTCGAAGGATTCAGTCACAAGGGAGATGATACTTAGTAAAACAGAACCGCAACCACGTCGAACTGGGAGAAGGCTAAATCCCCTGTAGCGAGCTGAGCTGGCGCGGCGGCCGCGGTTTTGACCCCTCGCCGCCGCCGCCGCGGTAACATGGTAATTCCCGGACGCGGTAACTTACCCAACCCCCGGAACACTGACTAGTGTTACAACAATCTCCCGTCGAGACACTTACCCACCCATACCATCCATCCCATTGCATGCCATGACCATGGCCCATGGCCCATGGCCATGGCCATGGTCCACAGTGACACAGCCGCCCATTTCAGAGGTACTCTAGTTATTGCGCAGTGTTTTGATCTCCGTCTTTAGGGTTCCCGCAGAAGCATTGCTTAGGGTTTAGGGATGCAGCAAATGGGTGTCTGTTTGATGCAGTTTTCGCTAGAGCGTCGTCTCCGGCTCCTCCGTGCCAGCTTACTGCAGAGATTGACGTGTGCATTTGAAACCCTAAATTCTGTCTGCGATCTGCTCTCTAGATTTGATAAAGTTTCGCGCCACTGTTTCTTGCATCACAACCCTGCTCAGTGAAGCACCGAACAGTATGAAAGCATGCCGTTCTCATGGCTGATGATTACGCTTTGGCGTGTGTCTTCCAATATGCACGTAGTTGCATAGCACGAAGTAGGTTTAGGGTCTCGCAGTCGTGACACTCGCGGATAGCCGGCGAGAAGACCGCATCGACCTTCGCTGCGCAAACCCCGCGCAGTATTCATTGATCGTCTTCACCTCAAAGCCCATGAGTATGACCTCGCCATCTGTAGGTGTTGATTCCCAGTCCTCCCAAGCCGGGAGTACACAAAACCCCGAAAGGCCTAGGCTGTCGGAAGTCGATGTTCAGGTTCTTGCCAACATCGGGAGGTCAGTTCAAAATCCGCCGGAAGGTCCTTTCGGGACACGAGATCTTTCATGGACGCCGGAATTCAGAGCTTGCCGGGGGAAGCACGGTCGCGATTGCGTTGTCCAGCAATGTTACATCCCTGCAACATGTATACAAGATTTCATTGCTCGAGTTCAGAGCGGGAAAGAGGGGACCCAGTGCGTCTTCCGAGAGACAAAGGAAAATCATAAGCGAGCGGAGGATGCGAAGGAGGGACCCCGAACTCCTCTCGATTTTGCAAGGTCAGTTCTTGTCACACATCATTGATTCCTGCTTTAGGGTTTACACACTCAGTGTCACTGGCTAATGTGCATCCCTTCCATGTAGATGGCACTGCGAGTATGGTCCCGAAGACTACTCAGGGATTGTGATAAATATATCTCCTACCTAGAGCACGTAAGAAGTTGATTATTGTAAAGGTTACCTTTGCAACTGAGGAAGGTAATGCTAAGAAGTCCCCTGCAAAGCGACAACCTAAGAGGAGGGCGCCGCCGAAATTCAAGCCGAAGCCGATTGTTCCACTTGATCTCAATGCAATCCCTGAAGAAGAGGAGGACAAAGTTCCTGTAAAACTTCCTCGTAAGCGTGCCCCAAGGAAAAAAAATGCAGTGTCACAGACCGAAGGTCAGTGTTCGGAACAGCCAAGTGCGCCGAACGTCCTGCATCCCGCTGTTGTGATCGCCGCATCTGCCGTGCTCCCTAAGGAAATGACGCGATGTTCGATAGATCCCGGGGATGTGGTAGACGTTGCAGCCCCAGACATATTTCCTGCCGGCCCAGAGCATGTGCAAGGACTGACGACCGACGGGTGTCACGGTAACCCACCGAAGTCAACACGTAAGAGAGGCCCTCGCAAGAAGACCGTAGAAAGCGAACTTCCATCTCAGTGTTCCAATGTTTCTGTGGGTGACTCTGGAGGACTTCAACCACCTACGACAGTACCGCGAAAAAGGGCTCCTAGAAAGAAGAAACTTGGAGTCTTAGGTGACGCCACTGGTACAGCATCGGGAGTCGGAAGCAATGGCCCAGCATGTGCCGAACTGTCTCCAAGCAGGAGACCCACGTTGCTCGAGCCGCAGCCGAAGGTTGTTCGACAACGTGCCCCTTGGAGGAAGGTTGGCATCCACTGTCATAGCAACGACGGGTCGGACGCAGGTGAAGATACCCTCAACTCAGAAACTGACTCACTCCAGCACTCCCAGGTCACCGTGGACGAAACAATTGTTCAAAAACAGCGTAAACGTGCGCCCAGGAAGAAGAAACTTCCTGACCTGAATGCAGCAGTGCCTGATCCAACGTGCACTAAGAAGACTACCAGGCGGAAGTATGTCAAGAAAACCATTGGGAAGGCTAGTCCACAGAAAACTGGGGTTTCTGTGTTCCACGGACTAGGCCCACTTCTCACTTCTCTCTGTGCGTCGGCGGAAGGGAATCCGGCCCCTGATAACAATGTCAGCGGTGGGACAGGGGTTCACGAGGTACCCGTACATACTGCTGATGTAGTCGACGAAAGCCTGGGATCGAACGACCATGTGGGGGAAGGGGACGTCGCAGGACGTGAGACTTCTTCTAAGACTGCCATGAGCGTTCCCATGCCCGAAAGAGTACATGCCAGTGTCACGGCAACTGTATCGGGCGAAGTCGGTGTATCTTCATGTACTGCTTCGGAGGGAGATGACCCCAAAAACGAGCATGTCAATGCACCTGATTGTCCTCTGCATGACTCTAAGCAACCCGGCGAGGGAATAAAAGTCAAGACCAAGAAAAAGGACCCCCGCGACATTAAACCAAGAGATTCCAGGAAGAAGTGGGGAATGTCCATCAAGCGAGGCTGTCTGGCACGGTTTACAGTGAAAGTTCTTCTCCACGCACCGCACATAGCTGAGGTCTGTGTCATCGAGGCTCAGCATGTAAACAAGGACGGGGTGGTTGTCCATGGCGGTATGAAGGTCGGAGACCGTGGATGCTACGCAGCGCGCCTCTCTCCGACAATTAGGAAATTCTTTGACGACTGCTTGCACGAGGGTTACACAGTTCACCAAGTTATGAAGAAGCACCTGAAGTTCTTACGCAAATGGGAGGCGGACGGTGGGGTTATCACTCGGGACATGTTGATAACACCCAAGGACGTTCGGAACATTGCCCGGAAGCATGCGAAGGAAACGTACATGTTACACTCCAATGACGCACAAAGTGTGCGTATGTGGGTTCAAAGAAATCCAGATAAAGTTTTCCATTACACTGAAACTAATCAGACCAGCCCCGTACAGGTGGAAGGCCAATTAAACGGCGACAACATTCCCTTCACAATCGGGATACAGACACGTTGGCAAAGGCTGATGATGGCCAAATACGGTCACGGCGGTGGTATCTCTATTGATGCAACCTTCGGGACAAACGATAAAAAGGTATTTCTGAACCACTTAAGATTGTTATGTTGGATTCCGGCAGAATGTTACATTGACAGCATTATCTCGTGACACTGAAAAACCGTAAGTTACTTACACTATAAGAAACCCGTGTTTTTGAAGACATCCCGAATCATGTTGAAAAAAACAAGTGGACGCTAGAAAGGATGTCGTGCAGACATGGAAACATCTAAGACGCAGGGAAAACAAATGCGGGCATCCGATAAAACATGTAGATATCGCCATAGCAGGCGCGTCTCGAAGTGATTTCGAGGGCCGGCAAAGTCTGCAACGTGGACGCCACGTCATGACACATCAGCAGTGAAATTTTCCGGGCAGTGCCACATGGGCGGAGGATGTCACCGCTGCCATGGTGATGTGGCGGACCACGTGGACCCGCCATTTTCTGACGTGGCGGCGCGAAATTCTGACGTGTCAGCCGCGAAGGTCCAGGGTGGCCTGCCACGTAAGCTTAGTTTTCGGTGATTTTTGAGTTCAAATTGCGTTACTGTAGACGTCACTATGGACATCACCATGGTTTTCGAGACGTCTGTTGGTGACAACGTGATGTCCACGCCGATGTCTGTGCGGGCATGAACTATGTCCGGCATTTGTTATAGTGAACATCTCCATGCTGTAAACTTTAACATGGCTGACATGGCCATGTCAACGTGTACAGGATGTGTGGAAGGGTGTTTTTGCTGAGATGAATGTGTTTATGCAGACATGAGGGTGTTTTTTGCAGACATGAGGGTGTTTTTTGTAGACATGCGAGTGTTTTTGCAGACATGAAGGTGTCTTTGCAACCACAGAGGTGTTTCTGCAGCCATGAAGGTGGCATTTAATCACAATGAAGTGAAGGAAAGAAGACCACATGAAGAAAGGAACAAGGGAGGAAAGGAGAAAAGAAGAAGATGGAGAGCAAGAATAAAGTTGGGAAAATACACCCCCCTCAGAGTTTTTTGAAGTACCTTTCAGTTTTTAGGTTGCCATTCCTCCATCCTAGCTTGGATTGGGGCGTGCCTTAGCTTATTGGAAAGCTGAGTTAATTTTGCATCGACCCTAAAAATTTCAGAAGCATAGAAACAAAACCCTAGGACTGATTGCTAAAAATCCAACACCCTTCCTCCAGCCGCACTCCTTTGACAACCCCAACTTCGGGAGGCCATATCTCACTCCCTATAACTCGGAATTGGACGTGCTTACTACCATTGGAAAGCCCTACAAGAGATCTACAATGATGCTAATTCTCACTCTACTTGGACAAGAAACGACGGACTGATAGGGAAACAAGCGGGAGAGACTCCATGGAGGCACAAAAAGCTTGAAACAAAGCTCTCAAATATAAGATTAGAAGCCGCCAAAGTGGCGGCTCACCCTAACCCTACCAAGGCTCAAAGCCCTAATCTAAGGATGAATGTTGCCACTAATGAACAAAAAATGGATGAATGAACGTCACCATGTCTCGACAGATGTCTGTGTCGACATCTTCCGAGACATGCGAACGTCTTTAAAAAAAAAATAGAGAAGAAATTTGATAATGTAAACTTCATTTACAAAGAAAAATTAAAAAAGGTCCTTCAATCCCTCTCGGCCTCTTTTGCTCCCTTTGCTGACCTTGCCCTGCTTCTGGTTTTTTTCACTTCGGGCAGGAAGTTACCTCGCAGCCTAGTAAGTTCGGGCCCATTTTACCGTCCGTCAAAACGAGGCCGTTGTCAATCTGGCAATTTTGAGTTCAAAGGGATGTCCTCTGCCACGTCCCCATAGATGCGGACGTTTTTCGAGACGTCTTTGCGTTTTTAGGGTAGCATGTCCATGTCTAGGCACAATAAGCCCAGTTTATCTTAAAAAACGCGTTAACGTCCTCACGATCCTCAAGACATGATTGACCGACACAAAGACATGACAAAAACACGACCATGTTTTTGGAAAACATCTCCAAAAACACAGGTTTCTTATATAATTACCTTCATGATGCTTGTACAGTTCCCCCTATACACCTTGATGGTGTTCGACGAGTGGCATCAAGGCATTCCCGTCGCGTGGGTTTTCACATCGCGATGCGCTGAGCCGGACTTAACCCCATGGATGGGGTCGCTGAGCAACCGGATGAAACAAGAATGTCCTGAGTGGAGGCCATCTGCGTTTATTGTGGACTGTGCCCAGGGAGAAATTAACGCCATCTCGTATGTACTACACCTCTATTGTATTGGATTCCTGCTGGGATTAGTGTCACAATGATTGAGATACATGTCCCTGTGTCACGACATGAGACTTCTCCGGAACACTGACTGTTCTAATATGTACGCGGTTGCCTTGGCATGTACAGGGAGGTTTGGCCGCGAATTCCCATATTCCTGTGCATGTGGCATGTTAGACGTGCATGGCAGAAGCACTCTTGTTATAAAATAAAGGATACTGCGCGGAGGGCTGAAGTTCTTCGGGAAATAGGGCTCATGATGTACGACACGACTTCACCGTCGGGGAGTGCATCTCAGACTTGGGCAAAGGATAGACTGGAAGCACTGAGTAAAAAATATCCTAGGGAGAAAGACTTCCGGAAGTACATGGAAGCTCAATGGCTCAACAAGGTCCACATGTGGGTGGTGGGGTACCGAAACCTGCCTTACGCTGGCCAGGATACTAATGCGGCTATCGAAGGTTATCATGGGTTCCTTAAGGCAGTCCTGAAGCCGGAAAGGAGTCGCATGGTTAGGAGACGGGTCGACTGGAGCATTACATGCCTCACCGAAGATGTCCATGACCATTTCTGGTACAAAGGCTTACGAAAGGACAGCGGGTTTGTTGATAATCAAAAAATGCAAGACTTCGCTGTCTCCGCAATTGTGAAGGCCCGCTTGATTCCGGACTCTGACGTGTCGCTGAATCAGTCACCAGGAAACTGTGCGCTTGTGACATCAACCTCGGACCGGGATGTACGATACGTGGTTCATAACCCGGGCGAGGAATGGACTGGTTGCAGCTGTGCGTGGGCAGCACGCGGCAATATTTGTAAGCACATGGTGAAAGATCTATTAATGATTCGCCCTGATGTTGCGGAGGGCACGATTGCTCGTTTCTGTGGCAGGCAGGTTGGAAATGTCCAAGGAGGTATGCGGCACGTCCTGGATCCAACTACGGTCAGTGATCATACAGAGTGTTTTCCTTCTCCGGCATGTACTCAGAAGCCAACTCCAACCAAGAAATCTGTACCACTGAAGGACGTCGCCAATACCTTGCGGCAGTTGGTGGTTTACTTGTCTCAAGACGTTGCAGGAGATCCCGTGCTTATGGATCATCTTGTCGCAGAACTTAACCAGGTTGTAGGCCGAATTCGTTCATTGAAGGCCGAGATTCGCACCGGAACTGTGCATCCTCTGGTGGATTCTCCAGTGTTACGAACCGTGAACGACGGAAGGGGGTTCAGTCTAGTCCGAGATATGGATTTCCTAGAGCGTGGAGGAAAGAGAGTTTCAAGGCGTTTGAGGATGTCCGGGTGCTAGTGGAATGACATTGGTGTAACGCTCAGGGGTGGAACCTCAGTGTTACGAGAATGCCTTGACACGGATCTGTGACACTAGGTGCCATAACCGGGTATCGGATCCGCTGGGGTACCTCGATCGCGTTCGCAGCTTGTATATAAAGGGCTACCTCGTCTAATAGAGTATATGTTTCATTGGGAGTTTGTTAGATCCTGTAGTGTGTGTCGTGATGGAGGCTGATAGTGTAGTCGATCTTGAGAGGGAGGTCGAAGAGATTCTCGTAATGTGGAGTTCGTCGACACCGGTGGAAGATGACATTGTGCCATCATCTCCGCCTCCGCCGTCTGACGCACAGGATCGTGTCTCTTCCCAACATGTCACAGACGTGGCGGTGCGGCACCCTTCGAACTATGCTAACGTCGGAATTGACGAACAGGTGGGAGAACTTCACCGGCGTAGGGGAGCACGACCACGGGTCTCCGGAAGAGAGACTCACCCTTACAGTGTCGGTGAGCAGCGGCTGATTCGGGGTTCTCCTCTGAGACAGTACGGCGGTTCTTATGCTGCAGAGCTGAAGGCGTCATGGCCCGCTAGATACTAGAGGTTGAAGCAAAACATGGACATGATTTGGAAACGTCCTTAGTCGGAATCCTCTTGTATCGAAGTTGATGAGTACATGGAATAAAAGCGTCCCCTTTTTGGTCCATCTCTGTTCGCTGCAGTAGGTCCACAGCGGACTGTGCAGATAAAAGTATGTTCAGTGTCACGGACTGCCTCGGATGCTGTGACATGGATCTACATAATGTTAGTGCGCGGCGAGAATGTCAGTACGAGTAGGACAGATTTACCAATACAATTTACCGTCCCATAGTACCAAAGCAACGATCTGCACATACCGATGCACTTAGAATTACTATAGTGGAAGTCAGCATCACAGAGTAAAATGTCGTGACATTGAATCAGTGACTCTGACACCGTCAGTCACACAGTGGATCGTGACATTCGACGGAGAGGTCTGTCTTACGATCAATACGTCCTCCTATACGGATTTAGGTTGCTTCATGGTGACGCGACGCACCGCGTTCGCATAAATAGAGACGGGGTTTGCGTCTCTCTTCCCTTCTTCCTCGAGTTCCTACTTCATAACGCAGCGATGGACCATGAAGACAATACGGCATTGCTACGAGTAACCGCATCGTCTTTGTTCTTGTTTCCGCTGTTGATAGGCTCCACGATTCTTGCTGTGAGGGTTACATTGTGGGTTCTCAAATTATTTGACTGTGCCCATGGCGAGGGAGCGTCCTCGGTGAGCGCTATGGTCTCTGCAGGGATACACCACGATTGCGGCGGCATTCCAGTGTCACCAGATGATCGCGGACTGTGTCCCGGTCGGGGTTTTTCTACAGCGGGTTCAGAGCACGAGTACGCATCTGACGACATGGGCGGAGAGGAAGTGTGGAACAACGCCATGAAGAACAGCCTCTGGGAGGAGTTTTACGGGGCCATGGGCGAAGAGGAGCTTGACAACTTAAGTGACTATAGTCCTCGATAGGATTCCGCGTATTAAGGCCTTCCGGTTGGAATTCCGTGACTCTGTTGCTTAGGAAGTATATATTACAGGCAGAATGTCTCACTCGAATATAGCTGGGGATTAATCCTAGATTATAAGTACGTAGTAAAAGCCACAGTCGCTAAGTTCTGATAGTGGAACATTGATTGGTGGCTCCTCGACCGATTTCGGAAAATTGTCGAACTTCTTATCTTGAAATTTTCGGTACACCCTTTAATAGATTTATTTTTATTTTTCTAAAAATATTGGAACGGTGTTGATTGTGATTTTTACAAATGGAAGGAAGTGACAACGCCATGATATTGGTTCAATCACATCAAGTACCTACTTCACTTTAAGAACCTAAAAGAAATGAAGAATGCATGATTATGGAAATAAAAAAAAAAGATAAAAATAAAAATAAAATCGAAATCGAAATAGAAATAAGAATAAAAATAGAAGGGCAGCTACCTAAGTCTTTTAAAAAAAAATAAAGGTGGCATCATTGAAGAAGAGACACTTGAGAAAGGGCAATATAAGTGAACGACTCATTCACTACTAGAGACAATGAATACACTAAGTACTGGTAAGGCACCATCAATTATTCTGGAACTGAATAGAATAGTATGAAGATTATAGAAAATTTGGTCTTCAGCATAGTGAAGAAAGTTTGAAGCGACATAGGCAAAATGTTATGGAGATTACGTTCTAGTCTAAAAGTAATGAGACCCGTAAAATTTAAAATACACATGTGAATTCTTACAATTGCATACATTACAGTAAAGAGAAGGACATGAATTAAATAAATAAAATAAAAGTATTCAGAAATCAAATAAAGATCCTTTTCAATGCATTTACTGATGAAGTACATTTTTGTACGCGCAGAAGACAACGTATTATTTTCCACAGTATGGAACAAATTTTTTTTGATCAAATGATAAGGATATGTAAAGAATATGATTGTTACCCATTACGGAAGAATTGTAGCGATAAAAATTACAAGTGTAAAATTCCAACAATATAATCAAGAGAATCTGTACCCAGCTTAAAATGGTTGTGAAATAAGCTTAAGGGTGTTAGTAACTACAAATTACCATAACAAATTAACCTTGAGATTTATTGTACCTTACCTACACTTGAATATCAATCTATAAAATCCATGTTCTGCAAGTTACAACTTTGATTACTACTGTGTTCAAGTTTAATTAATATAATTAAGATTTGTTCTTCGAATTGTTGATATTTTATCACAAAATTTGTATAGAAGTACTACGGCTAGTACAACACGTGCACTATGACATCATGTTACATATTATAAATCAATCCATCTGCCTCACATCTGCCAAAATATGGCAGAAAATTTTGTTTAGAAATACTGAATTCACGCATAGAACCAATATTTAATACTTATGTTTGAGCACTGAGTGAAAAAATTTAATCAAGTGGTTAGTTTATTGTGGATGTAATCTATGTTTAAAATCAATATTTATAAATGAATGAAGAAATTAAAGTTGTGTATTAAAAAATTGTACTACAAACGGGGTTATAAACAGTTATTGATATTACTTGATGTCAAGTGCACATAGACAACCAAGTATAAATGGCACGAAGGAGGTATATTTCTAGATATTGAAAAGGATGGAACAGAAATGACTAACGTGAGGGGGGAATGCAGCGACTCAGTTGAGTTACCACTTCCATAGATTACTTCAGGGGAGACCAAAAATTCTTAATGTCAAGTGGTCCTCCTCATAAATGCAAGTATACCAATATTACAATAAACTCTCACTTTGATTTTCCTCGTTACCAGAGGCTGCCAAGAGCGCGTATTTTTTCAAAGTACTCGCCCTAAGTATAACATGCACACAGTTAAGGATGCTACTGTCAAATTCAAAAATCAAATGTCGCAATGTTACAAGGTATATGTTCAACCCATGCTGTGTCCTTTGATTTCTTAAATGTGGGGGTGAAAGACCATATCCTAACACCCATCATCTGTTCTCACAAATTGTAAACATTTGAGACAACTCTGTACATTATGGCTACCACAGTTGCGCCTTCTACTGTCACCGACGACTGACGACGCTGTGACACTGAACTACAGTGTGTCCTCACTAGAAACTTTGGCAGCCACTGCCCTCTGAGACGCACGAGTAATCCTCTGGAGGGTCGGCACCGGCGGAGGCGCCCCGTCCATCAGTATGCCGTCCTCATCGCCGTCTGAAGCATTTACAGCTTGCATCTGGCAGAAAGGGGCCTTGTAACGACTATCCCTCCGTGCAGGATCGAGCTCCTGAGCAAATAATACCATCATTTCCTTGTTCATCTGCACCGCTCTGTGGGGTTTGAGGTATTCCCCAATCAACTGCACCCCTCCCGTCGCAGACTCGCGAGTACGAAACTGTTGTGACATTAGGTCCACAAAAGTATTGTCAGTGGGAATACAATGTCACGGTTCAATGGTAATGAAGTTCCAGCAAGTCCTGACAGTGGAGGGCGACATTTTCGAACCTTAAGATATAACATGACGTTACGAATGCACAGGTGACCACACTCGTTGTTTCCAACTTGCTGAAACACTGTGATGGGGGAAAGGTCCTCAACTGGAAACTCCTCGACGCCACGGAGACACTGCCACGCAGCAGACATCCACCTCACGAACTCTGAGTGCCTGCCTTTCGGGTCGTGAATGTTCGAGCCTGATAGAGAATCCAAGTGGAAGACACGATTTGGTTGGAATACCAACACAGACCAGTGTCCATCGGAGACCCACGGGATAATAACCTCTTTCACCTGGTTAACCTCCACCCCAGGAGGTGGCTGGAAGTAATCCCGAGCAAACTTCTGCAAGGACTTCGTGCCGGACATGACTGCCTCGAGGAGAGCACTCACCTGGGAACTGACAATATGAACCTTGTGGCATCTTTGTTCTGGATACGCCATGTACACTCTGGAGAGGACGAAGTCCACAATGTCGTTCCCCAGCCTCGTCTTAGCTTTCTTCAAGTCGCGAATGGCCTTGTGGCTCACCTCCACCTCCTTCTCGCAGTGGTTGAAGAAGATCGTTTCATCCTTACGGGAGGAGCCCTCGCCCATACAAGGCACACCTGTGAGCAGTGCATCTAGCCCAAGATCTTCATAAACCTGTGGAAGGCTGCGCTTATTGAACTTGGATGCATCTGCAATACTGCATTTCTGAGACGCACCGTCAAAAGTCCCTTTCAGTTTGTCACCCGACCCTGATGAGGGTACTGCCTCCTTATGAGAAGCGGAGCCAGTGTCACGTGTCTTCTGGCAGGGTTGAGAGAGTCTAACTAGCTGTTGAACCGTCTCCATCTCCGTCTCCATATCGAATAGACTTACCAGGTTCTTAGCTGTGGAATCTGGTCCCTCCTGAGCACGTTCACCCCCCGAAGTGTTTCCGCTTTCAGGCAGCACCCCTCTGGGAGGGGTTCTAGACGTCCCGGAAGTACCGCCATCCATCCACTGTGACAAGCTCAACACAAACTGCGTCTCCTATGGGGGTATGTCGTCAACCTCATGCGCTCCCCCAACAACTTGTGTCACTGTCATTAGCGGTTGGGGATCCTTGGGAAGGTTCCCCTCCTACAACACCTGCATTATTTCCGGAAAAATCGGTGTCTCTACGTGTTCGTCCGGTTCGCCCCTCCCCTTCGCGCCACCAACCTCAAGTGCCCCTTCTTCCGTCTCCTCCATTGTCACTACAGGACTAATACAGTCTAGACCAGGTGCACTCTGTTGTGCATCAGTGGTGCGAGTAGCACCTGTCTTAATAGGACTCACCTCACCATAGGGGTTATCCTCTACGTTTGCATCCGCAGCTGTGCTTCCCTCCGCCTTCGTCATGACTTCGTCGACTGGACTCGTGACACTGGATGTCACGTGAGCAGGGTCCCCGCGCGTGGTCTCCAACTGAAACTTCGTGATGGGCGACTGTGAAAGTGTCACATCTTCCCCTCGCACTGTAGTACCTGGAACCCCCTCCCCGGTTGATGTCTGACAACCTGGCTGGTCGAAGTCCTCATCAGAATCGCTGCTCCCTGGCCGTACCCCGCGGGATCCGTTAACAGTGTCTGCACGAAGTGAATCTGCTTCAGACGCGGGCATGGCCTCACCTCCTGATCGCGGTCGAAGAACACGACGGCAAGAAGTCGTAGGGCCGTCTTCAGTAATCCCACCTACGCAGTAATTCCACTGCTCCCTGTCTTCAACCTCCACAGCTCCTGCAATGTCACAAGCACCTTTGAGGATATCGGCCCTCAGCTTTGCCACCCATGTGCTCCAAGCGGGCGTACTCAGAGACTGTACCCACGCAATATCCCGGTCCTCTCTATTTTGTAAAGTCCTCCCCCAGTGCTTCGACAAAGACCCCCATTCCCAGTAACGCAACGTACACCAAGCTGTCTCAAATCTATGCGAATGCTCGGCAGCCAGATCCTGAAGCGCCCGTAGTTGCACTCCACGGATCCAATCAATCACCCCATCCACCAATCCACACCCCCCCCCCTTGTCTGATTTGCTCGATATCGAGAGTTAACCTGTGTTCGAGGGCTGCACCACTGTCTTCAATGTCCCCAAACAGAAACGGACCTTGTGCCACCAAAGTGGATAAGGCCTTTTTAATCTTCGTACCCTGTTGGCAACTCTCTCGTACGATAGAAGCATTAATCCCATAGATGGGACAGGATAGCTGACGGTAAAGACCATACTCCTGCTGGAAGTAAATTCTGAACAACAGCACTAGGGCACTTGGTCTTTTCGCTTCCCCGCGATTCCGAGTTAACTTCCATCGCACTAAATCTGATTCGCACTCTGCGTTTACCACGTACCAATCATCAGAGACAAGCATAAGAATTCAGATGAACAATCATAAATAGTTATAAACAAATGGAAATCAGTGCGTACTGTGGTGACTCCATGGCATGGCTGGAAGTTCGTCCAGTATTTGCTTGCGGTCAGCCAGAATCCTCCAGATGGGACACCAATCCCAAAGAATCTTCTCCCGCAGGAGTGCGTGTCTCTCCCGAAACTCCTCCCTGGACCTGGCTACCTTAGCATTGATCTCCGCCTTCCTCTTCTTGATGTAGTCCCTGCTTGTTTCTACGAAATGGGCGTAGTCCCTGGTCCACTGGAGGTAGGCACAAACTTTGTCTAGTTCTGGGTATGGCACATTTGCACCCCTACTCGCGACCAGTAGATCCATTGCGGCTGAGATAGAGTGACGCACCAATTTGATATCCTCTCGTAAGTTCTTATCGGCCTACAGAGAATACAGAGCTTTCAGTTAGAGGCCCTCGCACCACATTACCCGATATACCGAATACAGTGTCACAAGTACAGTGTAACAGCATGCGGTATTGCAAATCAAAGTAGAGTCTTTCACCTTTCTCGCCGTCCACCACCAGAGGCAAGCCATCAGTTGGTCTTGGAACTCGCGTTTAGTGTAGGAGTCCTCCCAAGCCTTGCGGAAACTCTCGCCAGTATCATGATCCCAAGACCACGGAAGTGTCACAGACTCGTCAAATTTCTGGAGGTGGTACAATGCTGGCACCGTAGGCTTCTCTGGCGCTGCCGGGATCGTCAACGCCTGTATAGCTTCATCTGCCCGCCATTGCTCCTACCAGACGTGAGCCCTCTCGTGGCCCTGAAGCTCTTCCTCTCGCGCCAAAAATTTGTTTTCCATCTCAGGGTGGTACTTAAATGGTTCCGGGAACCCTTTCCCCTCCGCCCAGTACCGCTGCAATTCCGGGCTCTCTATGTACGTATTGTCCCATACCACCATCCGCGAAACAGCCTCCTCCAGGCTAGATTGTGAACTCTGTATCTCCATTGGGCCCGGGCCTTCGCGAACATTTGCTGCTGGAACTTGCCATCCTCCATCTTCATTGAAGAACCCTTCTTCCTCGATTAACCCATCGTCATCCTCTCTATCTTCGGCACTCATCACCTCTGCATTAGTCACACACTGTCCTTCTACTAACCTTCCACGTGTCACCTGGTCGATTACAACAGCAGGTGGTGAGGGCCTCAATGTCACGGATGAATTAGATACATGACGACTATCATTCTTCTCTTGTAACGCCCTCACTGCCCCTAAACTAGCCGCTAACACGAAATTCTCCTCTTCTGTATTAAACTCTTTCCTAGCAATATGCAACATATCCTCAACCCAGACGCTTACCGGGTATCTAGACTTACAAGGGAGTCTGAGCTCCTTTTCTGTATAGTGGGGTCTGTTATCCTGGTCTTTACGTGGAATTTTTGGTCCTCCTTTCCGTGTGTGGGACTCCTTTTAGGTTGAGTTTCTTGGCGCGAGTGGGGACGCCGTGACACTGCTCGCGCTGCTTGATCCCGTGCTTCCTAGTTTGGGGCTGACGGCTCCGACACGGATCCTCTGACCGCTGTAGCTGCACCTGTAAGTACGGTCCGCCTCCGCTTTTTTTCGTTTGTAATGTCCACATTCCCCTCGGCACGTCGCTCCACCTTCTTACCTCGGTCGTCCCTCCCGGCTTGTTTATGCCCCTCCGGATCCGTCTTCACAGCCTCCGTTGCGCCCTCATCCTCCGCAGCCCCGGCCATCACCTTCATCAAGCCCCGGCCAGTCCCACCCGTCTGTGTCACCTTCTTCGGCGCTTTCTCCTTATCTTCCTTTCCTCCCCTTCCCCCCTCTGCACCCCGTGTTGCGTCCGTGTTTCTCTTCACCCTCCGCGGCTTCGATGCTGCCTTTTCCGACCTCGGCGGTGCTGCCCCGTAGAACAAGTCGGGTGCAGGAACCATTACCTTCCCTGGTCCGTAAGTTTCACCCTCTGTGACAGTGACGTTATGCCTCTTCCATGGCGGTGGTCCTTGGAACTCCTCATCCCACTCCTCATCGTCGCCCATGTTATCCCCATCTTCTCCCGCACCCCCGTCTTCTTCCCCGGCAGTGGACCCTTTGGATCTCTTCTTCCCCACTGTCCTCCCACTCTCCTGCTTACCCATGACCTCCACGAGCTTCCCTTGTCCCTGTAGGAAATCAGGGTAAGGTAGTAGTAATGCTTTCGTCCCATCAGAGTATACGGCTCCGTCACACCCCTGCTCAAACCTGTGGACGTTAAGCATAAGCTTGTTGCTGAAATCCGACTTACCACAGTGTATGCACACGAAATACCAACGCCCGGTCCCTGGCTTCACACTGCCCTTGCACTGAGTCGCAAACTCGCGCATGAGATCATTGACTCGCGTCTGGCTTGGGTACCTTACATTGTACACCCTCTCGTAAATCTTTACAGTCAGAGTGACTGGTCTACAATTGTCTATTGCCTCCATTCGGTGCTAGCTAGTTCTATGTCAATTGAGTTGATCTCCGTCGACAACGTGCTCACAGAGGACCCCGAAAGCAAATTTCTTCAAATATCTCCAAAACGCCGCCACTGTAGATATCCTAGAGAGCAGTGTCACAACTTTCACCATCACTTAACATATTGAATCGAACGAAGTTAGTAATTGCATACAATTTAGAAAAAAGCAATAGTATGGGAGAATTCTTACCAAGAGATGTATCATGTGTGATCTTCAGCGCACTATCATACTGTAGAAGCAACAGAGAAAGGAGATTAGTGTCACGACGATCCAGGTAGAAGAGAACAAAAATCGCAACGAAGACGTAGAGACAAACATGGATTTAGTCTGACCCCGGTTAGATTTAGTGGAATCATCTTACATGGAAAATATCTTACGGAAATCGATGTATGATGTACTCCAGTAGCATCTGCACCCTTCTGGATGGAGTGAAACAGGAAAAAAAGAGATCAGTTTACACCAAGTAGTCCCTCATATCTCTCGAAAGCTAACCGTTAATTTCAAGAAAAAAACCGTCTACATATAAGGGTTGATGCAGAATAAACACCCAAACCCTAGACTCTAGAACCTGCACTCATGCGCACTTTCTCTCCCCTTGCACAAATGAACTCACCCTGAACAACTTCCACGCCACTTCTTTGCACGGCAAGGAACAAACTGTAAGGCTCTATCATAAGCCCTACAATGCGCAGCTTGAGATTTCAATATCCGCAACACCGTCTCCCAACTCAATCTAAGTCGGGACGAACCCGTCCCCTCTACAAAGAGTTCTACTAAACCCTAAACACAGAAAAGGTCCTAGAAAGCAGTGTCACACATCCAGGTTATACCTCTGATTTACGGTTTAAGCGCTCACAACCTTGCGCCCTAGAGTGTACCAGGATCGACAAAGATGAACCCGTCAAGAACGCGTCCGCACTTCTCCGTCCACGAGGAAGACCTGAACTTGAATGAGAGGGCGTCCCCGAGACCTTACCCTTAACCCTAATCCTGCTTCCGGCAATAAAAACCTCTGTATGGAAAAGGTCATGTCAACATTAATTCGTAAACCCTAGCATTAACTTGCCCCAGAATTAATGCGTACGTAGGAACTGTGAACCCTAAAACTCAGCCCGTCAATCATAAATCTTCAGTTCACAATCATGACACGTCCTGAGACACTGAAGTGACGTTTGGTACACTGAATTCAAACCCTATACCCTTCCAAAAAAATTAAAAAACAAAACTTTTCTAGCGAAAACCTCTGTGAATCAGTCGCACCTAGAGCATGTAATGAAGAAAAAAAGACACGACTGCGGAGACTGAAAACAAGCGGACCCTGAACAGAATACCGTAAACCCTACGGGGCAACAAAGCAGGGATACCACATTACGAAGGTGATTGATGGAATCATCGTTTAGGCGCAACACGATCAATTAGGGAACTAAGATTCACGTGGCGCAAAGAAATATAAGGCGACCCTGAACCTACGACATCCCGAGGAAGGTTTAGGAAACAAGTACACGTTGGGAAATGACGTCTCCGGGACTGCCGGTGGTAGACATAGCCGGTCCTCCCCGTACCTTCGTCGTTCTCCATAGCGGCGCATCCTGCTTCCGTTACGCCCGCTGTGAATTAGGAAGACCCACCGACCCGCGGCTCCGCATTGTCGTACGCGATAAACGGAGTGATATAGCACTCACACGGTCTCGCTACTCTTCCGCAGATTTGCCGCTTGCAGTGAACTGGTTGATCGAGAAGAAGAGCAGCCTACGTTGCTAAACCTCCTATACTCGCTAGAATCTGAGTAATCGCTACAACAATGCTTCCCCTAAACCCTAATTGTCGAAGGAGCTCAAACACCCTTGGAACACTACTCGGAAATGAAATAACCTCGTGACACAAGGACTACAAAGCGGCTCTGTCCATGACGTCACTGTGGGCCATGGCCATGGCCATGGGCCATGGTCATGGCATGCAATGGGATGGATGGTATGGGTGGGTTAGTGTCTCAGCGGGAGATTGTTGTAACACTAGTCAGTGTTCCGGGGGTTGGGTAAGTTACCGCGTCCGGGAATTACCATGTTACCGCGGCGGCGGCGGCGAGGGGTCAAAACCGCGGCCGCCGCGGCCGCGCGTGCCGCGCCAGCTCAGCTCACTACAGGGGATTTAGCCTTCTCCGTCGAACTGCCTCAACCAAGAACCAGAGACCAATTAGGAAGATCTCCCACTGTACAGTACATAAACAAAAAACGATTTTTAAATTAGAACAGAACTAGATAAAGATCAAATTTCAAATTGAGTGAGTAGATTAACCCTTAAACGTTTTTCATGACCCCAGGGTTTCCACAGAATCTTCTATGTAGCTCTTACTGAACTCAACTTTTCACTTTTTTTTTTATATCATTCTAATCACCTTCTCATTATGCATTCTCAAAGTGAAATTTTACAATTCAATTCACAATTTGTATGAGTGATTTGTGCTTTGAAAGGATTATGGTAGGTAGGTAGGGGTTGCACGTAGGTTGCAAGCTCATCATTGATTGGTTCATTCATGATGCCCAAGTTCAAAAAATGCACTATTCATGATGCCCAAGCTCAAAAGATTCCGTGATCTAATTTCGGGGCTGCCCGGCCAAACATCAAAATGACGTTTAAGGGTTAAATGAGTAAGTTAGTACTTAGACTTACCGTAGAGAGATCTTTGACTTGAGCTCGTAGAGAAGCAAATGCTTGTGCAGGGTGCTAATTCCGAGACATCGTGAAATGAGCAGGACTTGAGCGAGAGGAGGTGTTGGAATATAACGCTCATCGCCTTGCACAATTCGGTACGCACAGAGACTTTCATCTATAAAAATCTCATTAGATAAGATATCAATTCTGACCACACAACGATCAAAGATTAGCAAAAACCTGTAGGATAAATTGCTCATAGGAAATCTGTTGTATTATTGATTCTGTGAGTAAAGTTCCAGTCTTAGAAACAACATATTCTTGGAAACAACCTCCGGGAATCATTACTATCAAAATTGTGGAGGTTGGATGGGATTATTGTAATGTAGAGCTACAAGCGTATTTGGAGGGCAAGGTTGATGAGCAGTTTTTGGTTTTTTAGTTTAAAATTCCTAAGGATAACCTTCTAGAATAATTTGGGACTGCAGGCCCCATTTTTGAATTCAAAATTACCAAAAATGGCCTTGGGGGGGTCCAAATTCAAAATTTCAGGGTTTTGAAAGGAAGAAGCCAACCAATGGGAGTGGCTCCTAAAAACGCTCGTAGCACTAAAATACATGGATCCGGTTGGATGAAGAGTGGAATTTCACTCCAGTGTAATCCTACTGCAACGACAAGTGTACGTTGGTCCGAGGGTTGCAGTTATTGCAGTGTACCAGGACACACGCAACAATGCAATATGCCTGCATGGCAATATTACCAAGTAAGGTAGTGGTACTGAAAACCAATCAAATTTCAGATTTGGCAAGTATATTGTGGAGTGATGAAGTGTATATTTTTCGAGGCATCTGCAAAGTTTGTGGGAGGCTAGTGATGATGGAATCATAATTTTTGAACTCGTTTTGAATTAGTTCTGAAATTTTGAATGTAAAATTGTAGGCGTTCCCATAACCAATCACCCTAATATCTAGCTTCCTTGTACATTAAATTTTGGAGTTGGAAGCTAGAATCTAACTTTCAGGTGATTGCCCATACTGATTGGTTTTTAGTATTGATTGGTTTTTGGGGCCACTACATTAGTTGAACCTTACCATGTCTAATTGAAATCGAGTGCAATTGAAAAGGTCAGTTTTGTGGCTCGTATTTTCCACAATTTTGGTGCGCTTACTATTCTGCCAGCCAGATTGAGAAGACTGAAGGCTGCGAGACGGGCTATTCTTTCTGGCCCTAACTCGCTTTTCTCTCTTGTACTCCTTAATTATCCTTTGTCACTCATCCAATATTTCACCAACGTTGGAAATGCCTCCTTAGGACAATCCTCTGCTCTAGGTCTAATCCAATAGTTCTTCCAATAATGACGGTTGTTGCTCAATATGTCAGCCAAATACTCTCCGAGATAATCCTTCCAAATTGGAACGTCAAAAGAGAACTTCTCACACCATAAGAAAATCGCCATCTGATAAAGACAATTCTAAGAGATATCTATTGGCATGTCCTCTTGGTTCGGACATCTTGATTTCCACGCCTATGGACAGACTTCTCTTGCTTATATTCCATGTCACGCAGCTACAGCGGAAGCCTGTCCAGGCTAAAAAGGAGGTGATGACAACACTATTAGAAGATCGTGACCAATCTAACAAAAAATCAACACATTTAAGTTGCTTGGGATATTGGATTGTCCGTTTCTACAAATTTTTGAATTATTGTAGAAACCAATATAAATTCAGTTGATTTAGAGAGTGCAATGACCAAATCAACAAAATTTTGTTGAAATTTGGAATCTTTGGATTTTTTAGAAATCTTTGGAAATCTTTTTGGAATCTTAATGATTGAAGAAAAAATACTTGAAAACTAATAAAGAATTCTCTTAAACATCATGAAAACACTTTCAAATATGAAAATAATACTTAACCTCTAAAGGATGAAGCAATCACTTTTGGGTTGCGACGGAAATAGAAAACCCAGTAAAATGCCCTAGAAGGGTCAGATTTGAGTGTTTTTTGTTCCTAACCTCTTTAGAATCAAGTTGGCAATAAGGATACGCTAAAATTTTAGTGAAAAAGTGAAACCCTGATTTTAGAATAAAGAAACAACATAGGTCAGTGAGGTGTTTCTACGATGAAGTTAGTGTTTATACAGTGATAGTGTTTCAACTGTAGTTTGAGCACATTGTGCACTCAAATGAAGATCTATTCTTGTGGATTTTTTCTCTGGAATGCTTGTATGACCACTACTTTATGGCTTCACCGTTTTGGATTTATCAGAAACCATTTTGAATTTGCCAAAAAGTGCCATGTTGAAAAAAAGAAAATTCAGAGTGACACTTATGTCAAATCCATTTTCTCCAAATTGGTGACTCAAAAAAATCTAAAACAAAGTGTGCATGTTCCTAACATACTGGAGAAGAGAATTAGCATTAGTTGCCAAGTTTTTATAAATTTTTGAAGTAGCAATTTTCACTCAAACTCGGAAACTCACTATTAGTATTTCAGAAATTCACTAGTCTTCCAAACTTCACATGTTATTATCTCGCGATCTGTTGCTTTTCCAAACCCAAAATATGAAATTTGGACTTGGAAAAGCCAAAAAAATACTTTTCAATTTGAAAAAGCAAGAAAAGCACTTCAAAACTTCAAAATTTAATGATTTTAAACTTCCGCAGATTTTAGTGGCCGTTTAGGCATAGTAAAATAACTTGTTTGAAAAACTTTCAACTACAAAAAATTGCTACATGAAGTAAATTTACATTCTCCAAAAAATTGTTTGACATATCAATCCACCAATCAAAAGTTATGGACAAAAATCAGAGAGGGGTTCATGTAGACATTTTTAAAAAAGATTTCAAACACCTTCTGTGTTTTTTGTCCATTACTTTTGATTGGAGGATCAAAAAACGTCTTTTTGAGATGAAACTTAATTTCATTTAGCAACTTCTCTTAGTTCAACGTTTTTTCAAAAAGTTAATTTACTATGCCTAAACGGCCCCTAAAGTCTACTGAATTTTAAATCACCGATTCGTAAGTTGATAAGTTGAATTATATTTCAATATAGAACATACGATTGTAATGGTGGTTCATTGGGAAAAAATTGGGGTTTGGTTGGATTGAGATTTCGGGTTAGGACCCCGTTGGCAACCACATACTCATGCAGGGGCTGCCCAAAATTTTTGGGACGATGGGCAGATACTAAAAATAGTAATTTTTCTTGCCCAAAATTTTCGGGCAGAGAAAACAAATTTTATTTTAATTTATTTTTTATTTTATTTTTGGTCCAAAACAACAGAAACTAACAACAGAAACTAACAACCGATTTTTTATTTTTTTTAATTTTTTTTTTGGTGTCCAAATCAACGCGACCAAAACAATTGAAATGACCAACATTCTTTTGTTGTATTAGACGTCAATTTTTTCTACTAGTGCAAGGACTTCTCGGTGGAATCTGGTTGGCTCTATATATGTGTAATTATACCAAAAGTAAAATGTGTATGTACAATTTTTATTTACTTATTTACATTTTAGGCCAAATGTCGCATTATAATAGATATCAATTTCAAATGAAATGTCTCAATGGTATACCAATATGATCTCAAAATGTCATTCGCGTTCACATTTCATAATATGTGTACAATGAACATTTTGCCATCATGTTGTAAAATCAATATCCTAGCATATGTCTAATTTACATCATATCTAGATTACTATGTCACTACACTAGTGGAAATGGCCCTCCATAACACCGGCGGATTACACCAAAGTTCAGCGTTGGTGTTCATCCAGAATAGACGCATCGTTCTGATTGGTGCAGAGTTCTGCTTGGTGTTCATTAATCTGTTCAGAGTTTCACCCGCGCTAACTTTGGCGAGGTTCTGTTCATGTCAATCCAGCAGCCAATGGGAAAGCGGTTTTTTTTAAGAAGGAACACAAAAGTGACTTCTTCAGTTTTTTGTTGCGAGAGGGTAATAATTCTGACAACCATCTCAATTGTGGCAGTAACATTTTGGCATGAAACGTGAGTCTAGATGATCTTCAGTAGATGACGAGTTCTTTCATCCGAATGTTTGTTAGTGAATAATTGTGTCGTGGTAACTGGAATGGTAAAGTTTTCGAGTCGCCGGGTATATCTTGACTTGTTGATACCCGGGCATGCGACGAACAGATGGTATACTCAGTTCTGAGTTCGTAACACGTCCATTCGTTAGGAGTTCTGATTGTAGCATGTACAGTACCCGGAAGAAAAGATACGTGATTCTGTGTTATGTGCTAGAAAAATTTACTAAACATAGAATTTGGTGAGCTCATGCGAGGTTGGAAATTCATGGAATTCAATGCAAGAAATTGCATTTGAAAGCCTGTAGACTTTATTTCAATAATAATATTTGTTTATATAGAAAAATAAACAAAATCAACACAAAATTTACTTTCTCCTATATAGTACTCAAAATCTAGTACTACCACCTTTTGCACTAATTACTTCCTTCATACGTGTAGGCATGGTATCAATAAGGTTTTCTAAGAGGTCAAAAGGTATCTCTTCCCATACTCTTTGAAGTTGTTCCACCAATTCTTGTGCATTGCTTGGCCGGGATTTACTGTGAACTTCATCTTTAATAATTTTCCATAGGTTCTCAATTGGATTTAGATCTGGAGAGTTGGCAGGCCACTTCAACTTCGTTGTACCGATTTTTTGTCTCCACTTGTTTGGCAAATTGCTGCGATGGACTGGAGCGCCATCCTCCATAAGTAACATGTCTTTGTGAGGTTTATGGATAAAATAAAATGGAGTTAAAGCGCCATCGTAAATAAGTTCCACAAAATCACCTGCACTTCGCTTATCTGAAGGTATGATTACCAAAGGAGCCTTCTCAAAGCCACTAAAAGCACCCCAAACCATCACCGACGTACGCACGGACTTGAAAGTTGGTACTAGACATTTATCTGAATATCTTTCATAAGCCTTTCGCCACACTCTAATTTGTCTAGAACTCCTTCCTATTTCGAAAGATGATTCATCACTCCAAATAACCTTCTTTCAATCCTTCTTTGTCGAGTTTTTATGCTCTTTAGCAAATGCTAACCTGTCTGCCATGTGCTTTTTACTGAGAAAAGGTTTTTTTACTGCAGTCTGCAACACAGCTTCTATAACCAAGGGTATGCAAAGCATTCCTTAAAGTACGAGTTACTAACCTTTGCAACACGTGCCATCTCATTTGTAATTTTTGTGAGTGGTTTACGACGATCTTCATTAAGGAGACGTTCTAACTGTCTCATATCCCGCTCTGTAAACTTTCGAGGCCTACCCGTTGGCTTTGGTGACTTCACACTTCCTCGTTTTTTGAAACTGTTTATAACACCATAAACGGTGGAAGAAGGCATACCTAATTCTCTTGTTATCTCCTCACCTTTGCTTCCAGCTTTGTGCATTCCAACCACTTGTCCTTTCTCAGCATCTGTCAACGCTCTAGTCTTCATCTTTCTCAAAAGATTATACCACTCAACCTACCCACAATACCAAACAAACTTATTTCAATAAGAATAATATACCACATACTAAACAAAGTCACGCTAACACCCACAATCATCTCAAAAGTTAACCCCACACTTACAATGCAATCACAATTCAATATCACATACATATATATTTTTTAAACTGCGGCCCAAAACATTATTATACCATAATGAGGCCTAATAATAGTTAATGCATGAAAAAGGCGTGGACACACTTTAGATAGGGCAATGGAGAACTATTACTTTACATAGATTTTTTCTATAATTAGACACAAATCATTTACTTTTCACAACCTTACTCCTAGTTCTAAAAATAGGTGAAAACCCCAAGGCAATTGCTCACAAAGTGAAAGTGTAGTGCTCACTTGAAGTTCACTGTCCATACTTTAGTCAACTTGGAGATAAGTAAAATTCACGTATCTTTTCTTCCGGGTACTGTACAAACTAGAGGATGTTAAATGGAGTGCTTCCGATTTCACAGTACTGGAACTGCTTCATATGCCAAAATATTTTCCCACATACATCAATGAGGATCATTCAGAGTATATATTTCTCTGATCTACTGTCAAGGCGACGCACATTCAGGTTCGAGAAATTGCAAGATGATCATATTTACATTCAAAATGTCGAACTAATATGAAACAGCCGAACTAAAATCAAACACCCGAACTGATAGTTTCTACAAAGGAGGACTTCCTCGCAGGTTCAAATTCAAAATACTCCACAGCATTGTAATTGAGTCCTCTGCAGTAAGAAAAATTCCGCATAGTAATAGCAACATGCACTGTCCGACGAGAATGCACATCAAGAAGTCAGATTAGAAACATTAACTACCGTCCATGGCATCCTGAACTCCACTCCGGTATCGCACGTGAGATGTACTCCTGATGGTTCATTATTTCTTCACCTGCTCCAGTAAGTCTGTGAGAACACGGAGATGAGCCAATTCCGCATCCAGTGTCTCACATGTCAGGCGGTATTCACCTTCAGCATCTCTTAATCCTGCTCGGAGTCTCGCTAGAAGAGCACTGTGGCGTTCAGATTTGAATTCCCATTCGTAGAGTGGATTTCGCGCTGCTTGCACATTCTGATACCAGGAATTGACCAGTGTTTCACAGTTCTCAAACACGTTGCTTGCAGTACGTTTCTCATCAACTCCGGAGATGTTGTCGCGGTCACGCAATGCTGCAGCTAAGACACGTCGTGAACGCTCATACTCCTCCACCGCGCGCTCGTATGCACCTCTCGCCTCTGCAAGTTTCCTTCCAAAGAGTTGAGCTCTCTCTTTCTCCTGGCGAAGACGTGTTTTGGCATTACTGACTGCCGCGTACGCAAGGTGCCGACGTTCCTGCAGTTTCCTCTGCTCAGACTCAACGAGGGGAATGATGCCTGGTCGTATGGCACACAATCCGGGGGATATCTTGCTGAGAGAGAAATCGGTGATGACGGCATCGACGTTTCTTGGGTTCAAAACGTTCTGCCTAGAAGAGCAGCCCACTTCGAGATTCACTTTCACGTCTCGCTTGGTGCCATGCTTGGTGTGGGGAGCCATAGCCGCAGGGCTGCGTGGTGGAGACATTGCAGAAGGCTGTATGTTGGAAGTCGACACCGGGAGCACTGGGGCGGAATTGATGCGGGCGTCCGTGCAATTACGAGGTGGCAATGCGGGTGCATTAGCTGGGATGGACGGATTTGGCTGCAGAGAAATCAAAAACGATATCAGAGGAGCAACGCAGTTATAATGAAAATATACGAACCCAGAACATTGGGACAGGGGGTTAGCCATGTCACATGCAATCTCGTACTCACGGAACAATACAAGGAGATAAGAAATATGTGCAATTCGAGCTGTGATGGGCATTAGGGATAGGTTTATGAATACCTGATCTTCACCGGCGGGTGGAAGAACCTTCAGTAAGGGCTGTAGCGGAGAGTCCAAATTGGCGAAGTCTTTGGGAATTCCAGTGCGACATTGGTGAGGGTGGGTCACTTTGAAACCAAACTCCGCCCAGTTGACATGTGCTCCCCAAGCTTCTGCCAGCAAGCCCCTCGCAAAGTGGAATGGCAACACGGAATTGATAGGCCAATTCACCTGGTAAGATCGGACAAACAGCTCTCGGGCGTACTCTTCGTAAGCTGGAGATCCCTGACTCTCAAAATAGTACCCCGAATTGTATTTCGGGCCCCAAAACTCGGCCAACTCTTGGCGAGATGGTTGTAATTCACAAGGTGAGACGCTGGGTATCACGCCGATATTGTTCAGGCCCATGTAGGAAACAAACCAGTCGATCGACGAAGGCTCCGGGCGGTTCATGTTGCAAGTGGCGCGAGTGATCAAACGGTGACCGAATGCTGAACCACAGGATTCCGTTGGTGAGCAATTGAACTCGACGAGCGCGTACATAGAAGGGTAGTGTTAACCGGAGATTTCTTAATTTCTCCTTCCTTAGTCTCCAGTAGCTGTTTTACAGTTTTTCATCCCTGTCCCCGACAGTCATCCAGTCGGCTGGATGAACTCCGTTAGAGCCGACTGGATGAATTCTGTCGCAGCCGACTGGATGATTCTGTTAGTTTTCAGAGGGTTTAAGAGGCAGGTTTAGGGTTTTGGGAGATCATTCTACACTAGAGCAGGTAGAGTCAGTGAGGTCTAAGAGCTGTTAGAACTGTTGTACCATGTGTTTGGGGCTGTTTTGACCCATTTTATGCAGTTTTGACCTCTTTTTGCATTTGTATAGTACATTTCCAGCAACTTATGAGTGTTTGGAGCACTTAGCTTAGTTGGGTTTTGTTGGGTTTTGATGGGATTGTGAAGGCTAGGGTTTAGTTGGTAAATCCTCCCTTTACTAGGTAGGGACTACTGTAAGCCAAGAGCTCCACAGTGTCAGATATTTCAAGACAATAACGACGAGGAGAGATGGGCAGCGTAGCGAATCAAAGCAGAACAAACGCAAACAAAGGAGGCAATGCAAGTCACAGACCACGAAACTGATATGACAAATTGAGAAAAACACATGTGTCTAACGATGAGGGAACTCTGGGATGCTGAGTAAAGCAGGAATTAAGCCATGATATATACCTTCGTGTGTAGGAAGAGGAACAGGAGTTGCAGCCACTTGGAAACTAAGAGCATCTGCACCGCAAGCTCTTTTTGCCCCGCCAACCTCAAATCCAAAGGTCGTTGGCGTTCAAGCTCCCCACCCGGCCACAAATGGACCCCGCCAATGCATAAATTCAGGGCGTCACACCCCTCTAAAGCCAACTTTCCTGGATAGTTGAGGGACACCGCGGCCCGCCTTCCCTCCCCTCCAAAGCAGCATCTTTGTAGTTGATTATGGCCGGAAGGTCAGCTTTTGGGTCAGAGATTATTTTTTAGCACAAACGTCAAGGCGGCCAGGGTTTAAATAATCACAAACAAGGGATTTGGTCATGAGGAATTATCAAAAGCATAGTTAAACTGTAATTTCAGTAATGAAAATTCCAAGGTTTTGAGCAAAATATTTGAAGCACCTCAAAATCATTGAAAGTTTGAAAATTATAACTGGAAGATCGAAAATCATAAATGAAAGATCAAAAATCATAAATGGAAGATTAAAAATCATAAATGGAAGATTGAAAATCATAAATGGAAAGTCAAAGATCATATATAGAGATGAGGTATATAGACCAAAATCTCCTCTTTGAAAACCCAAAATTGAAAATTAAAGATCCAAAAATGAAAATTGAAGATCCAAAAATGAAAATTAAAGATTCAAAAATGAAAATTGAAGATTCAAAAATGAAAACTAAAGATCCACAAATGAATTTATAAAATCTATATTCATGAAATATATATAAGTAAAATTAAGACTTCAAATATATTCATAAAAAAACATATCAATCTTCAAATATGTTTAAGTCTTCAAATATATTCATAAAAAAAACATATCAATCTTCAAATATGTTTAAGTCTTCAAATATATTCATAAAAAAAACATATCAATCTTCAAATATGTTTAAGTCTTCAAATATATTCATAAATAAGCCTCCTATCATCAAATATATTTCAAAGGTTTGATAAAAACACAAGTTATCAAGCCTTTGAAATATATTGGTAAAATATATTCATAAGGGGGAGAAATATATCATCAGAGATATATTTCTTTGAAATACAACAGAAGACAAGTGAGATAGTATAATTTCAACAAGTCATGTGTCTTTATATACTATACTCAAGCGATAAAAATGGAAAAGATTTTTTTGAAAGTATAGTACACCTCATATTTAGAATTATCTTTTTTCATGTAAACAGAAATTCTTTCAAAAATAACTAAAAAATGAAGATTTGACTTCCAAAATAAAAATAAAAGATAGTAAATACTATAGTCAAGCGATAAAAAATAGAAAAGATGTTTTTAAAAGTAAAACACACCTTATATTTATAATTATCTTAAGTTCATGTGGACACAAATTGTTTAAAAATAAAGATAAGTGAAGATCAACTCTCAAAGCAAAATAAAAAGTAAAACAAATATCATAGTTTGAAGGTTAAATTTAGATTGTACTATGGATTATCTGATAAACTATCAATTATTTAAATTCAAAAAAGAACAAGATAAATTTAATTTCAAATTTAGATTGTAGTGTACATATATATTTTTAAATATAATATTGAAGAACAAAAAATATAAAAGTATTCATAAATTTAGATTGTAGTATAGATTTTTAAAAATATACTATTAAAGTTCTAAATTAAAATAGAAGGATGATTTTTTAAATGCTAATTTAAGACTGTAATATAGTTGTTTTTAAATATACTATTGAAGTCAAAAGCCTCATGTTTCTACAAAGGAGTACCCTGAAAAAATGAATTAAGCTAAAAAATTTCACCAAAGGTAGTCCGGGAAGAAAACTAGAAGAATGGTTCAAGTTTAATCAATGCCTTGTGATTTGTACCAAGGGAATAGACTTGGGCAGTGTGCAACAAATTGGATTTTAGAGTTTTGGGGTGGGGCACTCAACTCCCTCCCCTCCATCTATCCCTCCAACAGTCCCTC
The DNA here is from genome assembly GCA_014871385.1 of Ceratodon purpureus. Classification (NCBI taxonomy): domain Eukaryota; kingdom Viridiplantae; phylum Streptophyta; class Bryopsida; order Pseudoditrichales; family Ditrichaceae; genus Ceratodon; species Ceratodon purpureus. Next base: position 103,559,512 of record CM026426.1, read on the forward strand.
CATTATCCAGATCAAGGGGCTGTTTGGAGGGGATGCGGTGCAGATGCTCTAAGTGACACAACGAAGGTGCAATATTGGGACTTGACATGTCCGAGTTATGGCCGTCAGAAATTATGATCTTCTGGGGTTGGAGAAGAGGGATGTCACTGCAGATGAGACAGTGGAGCAATGTGGGGACGCACGATGGTGAGTCCAGAGACGGGAAACCTATCATCCTGTCACTTCCGTAGCAAGCCACATTAATCAGCATGTAGATTTGATCTAAATGTCATAATTCGGATCTGGATGGTATCGTTGGTTATCATGAACTCAGCAGCCATAACAGTGATGGAGCAAGTGGACGAGTTAGTAAGTTACTATTTTTGCAAATTAGTAAGGGACTAAGTCATGTTCCATCATCACAATTGTGTAAATCCATCAAGTTACGGGCATGCAGATTATACATATCATCGTGAATTAAGTTTAGATGGGTGTCACTCACATGGAGAACCAACTTGATGAAGGCTCGACCCGTACTCAATGTCAAAGACACAGATCGTACAGTGCGTAATGCAATTAGTGCACTGCAGAGCCATGTGCAAATAGTCACAGGATTCATACAAATCGATCTGAGTTTTCTAGGACCTGCACAATCAGGTGCGCAAGTTTCATCAGACCCAAGGCGTCATACAGAAAATGTCCTTCACGATCTACATGATCAACTTCTTATCAAGACTTAATTCGCACAATCTGTTGGCATTTACTCTTGATCTGGTACAAGAGAGGAACATCTGATACATTGTTTAGAACCAATGTTTTTGCTCAATGCTCGTTGGTGAGCAATTTACCAAAACTGATATTCTTTTGAGCAAGTGACATAAGAGCCCGACAGACCTAAATTAACGCACACAAAAGCATGAGACATGAGTAATTTGATAAACAGAACGTATCTCACTAAATGGATCCTGCCTCGTGTTATTAACTACACCTTCCCCCAAGAGCCAATGGTATATCGTTGCCTCAAATCAGGTACAAATACATAAACTGTCAAACTAATTCAAAGCAAATAGGAGAGAATGATAACACGTACGTTAATCTCTACAGGAATTTCTCGAGTCAAGAGGTCATCATCAACTATCGGCTCCAAAAAGCCAGGCTCCAGATGTTCCTGGCGCTCCTTATCATACTCATTCATTTGAATGGTAACCTGCCAATAGGTTGTCATCCACCTTATTAAATATGAAAGAACCAGTACATCAGACTAGAATTGTAGACATCCACTTTTGCTGAGACTTGTGCTACATAGCTATAAACTTTCAAAGGTTGCATATCGTGTTGATCAAGAACACAGATAGGATGCCATCCAGGTAAAAATGATGAATAAAAACACTTTCAAGTAACACGCCCACTCTTCGACATTCTCAAATGAACACCCACCTTCGCTTCAAGCTTTTGCAACCGCCCTTGCAGATCAGAGTGGGACTGTCCATTTAAAACAAGTATAAAATACTACTGCCTAGATTCACCTGGCAAAGGGCCAAGCTTTCCAAGAGGCAACAGAGTGTGCGGAACATCTTCTAGACCGTGCATGCTAAGCTCTCTGTCTCTGATATGATTAGAAATGAACTGTAACCAACATTACGAGCCAGGGACAAACAATACGAGCAAATATGAATATGAAATAGATAAGGAGGATGAAATGTAGAAGCCACTAACTTTAAGGTGATTCGGAGTGACCCTCGTGGCCTGTCATAAAATTGGAGTGACTCGGTCTCTAACGCCACAAAAATGTCTTGTTACGTAGAAAAATGCATCCTGAAATTAATTCAGACAATTCAGTAAGTCTCACTGATTTTAGGTATGATTGATAACGAAGCGCAAGTGATTGAAATGCGATCAATACAACCACGAGAAGGTTTCTCAAAAACAAAACTACGGAGGAAAGGTACCGCAGCTCAGGGATCATATTGTGCTGCCTTCGTCGATCAAACCTCAACACAAGCATACATAAGGAGATGAACACTGAGCAGACTTTAATGGAGACATTAGCTTCGACTGTGGGAAAATGTACTACACATGTAACATTGTGTTTCAAAAATAATTATTAACATGACTTCATTTATCCTCCTAAATTATGGTTGAGGGTCGTTCAAACGAACCTGTTCGGATAAATGTGCACGGAATCTGCACAGTTGATTGTAAACTTTATTCAACGTATTGGATATCCACGGCATCTTCGAACTCGTCGTCATCGAGATGGCGTTCATCGTCAGCCTGTTCCTCTCCCAGAATGAAGGCATTGAACTGTTCAATTGGAACGACTTCAGCTTGTTCCTCAGGCTCGGGGATTTGAGAAGTAGTGGCTCGAGCTTGTGAGCGAGTGCTGAGTACAGGACGGGTTGAACCTGCAGCACCGAATACTAATACCTCCTGTTCACCTTGAATACGCTTACTCCGAGGGTCGTGTCGCAACACGACCCTCCATGCTGGATCCACTGAATCAGCAATAAAAAAAACCTGGGATACAGTCTCTGGATAGACAAATGGATTGTCTTTCTCACGAATCTCTCTTGAAGAGTAGTGCACGGTCCAAAATCCATATGAATCTTTTTTAACCACCCGTCGTCCTTGATCAACAGATCTGATCCACGAACCCTCCATTACAACACAATTGAGGTCAAGATATTGGATTAAAAATATGCTCTTTAGAATTCCTACATCAATTTCAGTACTGGTTTGTGAAGGGGTATCGTGGCGATGCCGCAATCAAAGGCAACTGTCGTGGGAACGGCCTCGCTGTTACAGGTATAGTGGCAGCCGTATGCCCACATGGAGGAAAAACTCCATGCATGATCAGAAGGAGGGCAATGAAGGGAGTCCAATTCACGAGAGACGGGAAAACCTTCCTCTTTTAACTCTCGAACATGATCATTAAGCCATGAAGCAAAATTGGGGAAGGGCGTTGACAGATCGTCAGGGTAGTGTATTGGACCGACATGTGGTCTGTTCAGTGTCCTCGCGAAATCAGCCCTCCTCTGCTTGAAAATGTCTCTTTGAACTTGCCATTCTCTGCAGTGAACAGCCATACTGGAATAATTAAACTCAATGTCATGACGTGGGCAATTTCTGAAATTGAGATAATTAACTCCAATCACTCTCACTGGGCCATCGAACTGTCAAAGACTTTTCAAAAAATCAAATTCCGAGAATACGAATGTGATCACTGCTGTAGATGAGGGGAAATACTTCAGGACCTCACCCAAGTAACTCCTCAGTATGAATCGAATGCTTCAATACATAATCATGAATAAAATCAATCTCTCTCGCTGTAAGTCTTTTTAGTTTAGGCTTTCCAAGTAAGCACTCCCCTGAATCCTTAAGCTCTTCCTCGGGGTCCCAAACTCGACTGCGGCTATGTTCGTACAACTCAAAATATTCCGTGCACAACCCCTAGCTCTCATCGATCATATACCCAGTTGCCATGCTAGCTTCAGGTTTAGACTTATCGCGCACGTATTTTGTAAGCACACCTAGATATTGCTCAATAGAATAGCACCACCTTGCATGAACTGGTCCACACATTTCCAATTCGTCTACGAGATGCACAATTAGATGAGTCATGATATCAAAAAAACGCGGGGGAAAATTGATCTCTAATAGGCATAAGACTTCTGCAGCAAGGGTTCTCAGAGAATGAATTTTTTTATGTCCGTATTACCTTTGCACAAATACGCTGAAATAGATTTTCTAACCTGATTATGGTCTCTCGAACGCTGCGTGTTAGGGAATTCCGTATTGCTGCAGGCAAAATTTGCTGCAGCAATACATGATGGTCATGGCTCTTCAATCCGTTCAAACATCGTTCACCAAGATGCTTTGTGAGCGTGCTACTGAATCCGCTTCGAACTTTTGTTGAAGATACTAAGGCAAGGAACTCTCGCTTCTCCCTTTCGCTGAACACATATGGCGCCTTCGGTTTCACATAATGCCCAGTACGAGTCTGCACTAAGTGGAGCTCGTGCATTTTTCCTGCATGCTCCATATCACGCCTTGTCTCCATGGTGTCCTTATCGCCAAACAAATGTTTGAGAACGTTGTCACTGACATTGCGTTCTATATGCATAACGTCGAGTGTATTTCGTATAGGTAATTCCTGAATTCACACAAACAGGTGATCAGAACCAAGGCATAATTATGTCACGATCAAAACCAGGCAATGATTTCACACACATCACATACCCACAGTTTAGATGCATAGACATGGTAAGTATGTTTATCGAATTTTACATCTCAGATCAATAACATGCCGCAAGGCATGTGCTATACTGCAAATAAAGCCATTATCTAAGAAATGTCGACTGGCTTACCCTACAAACACCCGGGTCGCAGCTTCGTCAGATTGAAGCAAATGAGAGAGCGACCCTAACCGTCACAATGGTACGTGACTGACCTATTATTCGCTATTCAGACTTAGAATAAATCCATTTCCAGTTGTTAGGATCATCGATCGATCCTCTAATCTATTGTAGGTGCAACGAGTAAAATTGCCATGGATTAACGACCAGGGGGCCAGGAAGCAGCAAATAGACACTCATACTAATCCATCACAAAACGATGTAGGCGCTGCAAGTAAAATTGCCATGGAATAGACAGCGTTCATGTAGCAGCAAACAGATACAAATAAAAATCCATCACTAAACGACAGTGTGCCAAAACAGTGGGAAGAGAAGTTATCAGCGTACAAACCTTCCAATACGGTAGCGAGAATAGAGCAGAGACTCTTTTGATTCCAAACTGTCTTGCGGGATCGGATGCAGCTGGAACAGAGCCAAGCGTAACCCAGCTTTCACAAACCTGGCCCCATCTCAAAATTTCTGTAGTCGTGGCCTTCACAGGCGGGGGTCTGGTCTCTGCTACATTACCAAATTCCGACCTAGGTAACCTCCACTGGTGATCGCACGGAAGAAACCTTCTCTGCTGATCATCATACACATTCTTCTTAAGAGACAAAGAGCGTCTGGAGATGGTGTTCTCACCGCATACGGGACACCCGCGATACCCCTTCGTCACGCAGCCTGCGACAATCCCGTACGCGGGAAAGTCATGCATGGTCCAAAGGAGCATTGCTTTCATCGTAAACCTAGAACTCCCTTGGTACATCGAAGCATCATCTGTAGGAACTCCTTGATGCCATAAAACCTGCAACTCTTCTAACAATGGCTGCAAATAAACGTCGAAATTCTCTCCAGTGACTGATCGTTTCCCAGGAATGATGAGACTTAACATTATGAAATGTTTCTTAGTTGTCATCCAAGGGGGCAAATTGTAGTTCAATATCAACACTAGCCAAGTACTCCACGTCGACCTCTTGATGCTAAAAGGGTTGACTCCATCTGTGGCTAGGCCCAATCTCAAATTTCTATCCTCAAGCGCAAATTCAACATTCCACTTCCAATTAACAAACTTCCATTGATATGAATCTACAGCTCCTCTCATAACCCCATCTTCGCTGCCATGGCGAGCTTGCCATGTCATATACGCCGCTTGAACATGAGTACTATACATTCTTTGCAAATGAGGTATTAAGGGGAAATGTCTCAATACCTTGATGGGCACTCTCAATTTTCCCACCTGCTTGTACCTCGGCGCTTGACCCCTTGGACAATGAGTCAAATCCTTGTAGTCATCTCCTCTGAACAGGATACATGTCGCTGGACCTGAGCAGCAATGGATGGTATTGTAGGCCAGCCCGAGCTGCTTCAAAACCTTGGAGGCGTGATATTCATTTGGTGGTAATGAATTTACAACCGGCAACATGCTTTTGCTTAAAATCGAAAACACCTCATTCACAAGCAGGTTGGAGGCTCCCTGGGTTCTGAGACAGTTGAGAAGGATTAATGTGCCTCCCAACTGCGTCAAACTAGAACCAGCAAAAAGCGGCGTTCTGGCACTTTCCTCGAGCAATTGGTCTTGCGTGGGCGGTCGCTGTTCCATTGCGGGTAGATCATCGTCCACCATGTCCTCGTCACCTGGAATTGGTTCCTCGACATTATCACCATCTCCTGGCCATTGGGGTTGCTCCATCGGTTCTTCTCCAAATTGAACGTCATCAGCGTCTTCTCTGACTTCCTCCTCAGCTCCCCCATCTACAACCTCTTCTCGCACATTACCAAGCCGTGCTACCAGACCATCATACATGTGTAGAGTATGATTCACGAGTCCCACCATATCCATTCCATCATCTAGGGTTTGTCGTCTATTTCGCTCCATTACTCTTTCCCTCACTCCGAATTCTAGAACAATGTCTGCGTCCCATTCACTGTCCGAGTCATCTGGTTCGAAACCCTAAGAAAATTGCACATTCTGTGACTTAGTTCCAATCCATTCTCCACACAACGCGCCAATTCGTAATTAAGGAGCTACATAAAACAGACATCAGACAAAATATTTAGATCGTGATGCATACCTGAGTTGATCCGCGATGAGCAGGATGCCGCCCATAGATCCCCAATGTTGCCAAACTATCTCCCTATACCGTAGTGAGCGGTTCTCTCCCAAACAGACATTGCATGGGCAAACTTGTCTCGCAGCCCGCGTCCTATCGGATAACAATTCTTCCCTAAACAAGAGTTTACGGTCACGCATTTCCTATCTAGCTCTATCTCTCATGGGCACTCTCCTTTCGATCTCCATCGTGACAGATCCTATTCGCGACACCAACGACTTCTACAGTACTGCGGAAGACAGACATGCATAACTCACTCTCGAAGCACGTGACTTTGGCAGAAAGCCCGCCATACCAGCGTTAACAGAACTCATCATCGTCTAAGTCGACGAACTGTATTTGTTGGATGACAAATGTCAAGTCCGTTTTGGACACATGACCTGGGTAGAAATATCATTACGCTCTGAACGATGCGTCATGTATATATTAAAATGAGGATTGGTTCACGCTGCATGATACTCCATGCACGTGGACTCTTACAACTATGTAGTATGCTAACATTCAGAATAGCACCCTACCCGACCTTCCAACAAAGTATACTCTTAGATTTTTCTGTCTAGTGTAATGCAGATACTACGTAGTGCAATCAGTCCGCTTCTTGCAAAATCTTCTCATGGCTGGAGTTCCGTTCTTCGCTGTAAATTCCACGTGAAACATGGACCATGAAAATAATCCGGAATAACTCAAAAAACGCTGTTTTTGAGATTCCAGACTTCCTAAGTAGCAGGTGCAGAACGAGCATAGCCACAGCCGAATCAAAACAATGTCGAAGCCAAGTGAAATGCTTGTCGAGAACTAGAACACCATCAGAAGGAACCGTGACGACGCACAACTGGCAACTTGGATCGCACTTCAGTAGCGAGTGGAGGCCGATGTATACTGCTGTGATAGATTCCGTTGTCTCCAACGGTGGCATATCACCCAGAATTTCATCGTCAATGTCGTAGATTCCTGACGTCTCGAGGGCCGGCATGTCGTCGAGCAGTTCATTGTCGCGTCTCCCCAGCCTATTTGGACCCATCATATATGACGCACTGTTCGGAGATTTAAACATCATTCGCAAGCGAGGTGCTAAGGCGAGATGCCTCAATACATTGGTGGGGACCCTCGATTCTCCCACATGTCCGTATACAGAAGCTCTACACGGGGGACAGTGATCCGAATCCTTGTACTTGTCTTCACTGGCGACAATACATGTTACTGGACCAGAGCAGCGATGAAATGTTTCCGGAATCACATAGGGAAATTCGATATTGTGCAATCACAAAGCGTCTCTTAACCTGACAAATCATCAGAACCAGCCAAGATACTCGGTATGGGAACGTTGCTACCGTCGAGAATCTCAGGTAGAAACTGGATACTGTCATTAACACCACTTGTAAAAGAATCTTGAACTGCAAAAACCGCGGCAGATTACCATCAATACATAAGTCAGTCGCTTGTCTTTCTATACTAACATTCATACCAAGCGAACCATAGACAAGTGTTGCACAGGTGAGATAATCACATACTGCTGCCTTCCGGCTCAGTACCACTGTCGTAGCAAATGTCTTCCTTGAAAATGGGATCATCGGCCAGTACTCTGGGAACTGTGCCCAACATTCCGATACTCAATATTTGCACCTCCTCATGCTCACCGTCACTGACCTCGTGTACTGAATTCCCTTCGCTACCTGAATCTATTTCATTCAAGTGAGACTCAAGTTCACTGAAATTCTATACACTCACGATATTACCATTGGAGTCGACTCGACTCAGTCCATAACGCACAGATGTCCTAGGACTATAGGTCACCATCGTTGAGCTACCTTGTAAGGAGGCTTACTGATGATTCTAACAAACATTGAATTTCCAGTGCACACCAAATAGACTTAGAGTACTGTAACCAGAACTTCTAAACCCCGCGGACTAATCCACCAAGACTACGCACGCACCGAGAGCCTTATAGTCGACATACCTTTCGTAGACTCCAGTGGCTATGAACAATGTCAACGCCCCTAAATACACTGTCCCGCTTGATATTTAAGCACCCCCTCATTGCCCGTGACCTATCAGATTATACAGTGGTCTCTTTTAGTGCCTTTGATGGCGGCGCATGATCCCTGAACCAAATCTCCACTGCAACACGACTTAGTGGTATCGCACGCAAATAGCACTCTTCTCATCCTGATGCACATGCACCAACCTCCGTAGGACACATCGTGCCACTAGTTTAGAGTTGCAGACGCTTTTACAGAGTAGTTCAGTGACTGTCTCCTTTTCGTTTGTTCTAATTTATCTTACATTCTAAGTTCGACCACAATCCAGATCATCGTCTTCTGAACCCCAATGGCGACCTCAAGGATTTGTTTACCCGGTGAGCACAACGTTGATGATTCTCCGCCATCTCTATGTTCATCGCAAGGCAGCTGCTCTCCTTCCTTCCCTGAATTCCACTATCCGCCGAAGGGTATTTTCGAGTCTGAAGCATTCGACATGGCATTCCCCGCAAGGATGTCTCAGGCCCCAGTTGTTGATGGGCGTGTAGAAGATCCGCAATCAAATTCCCTGGTAAGTGCGCTTGACATCTCCTTACATTTAGTTTAATTTCAGTTGATGATGCTTAGTTCCAATCAGACATCCTTAATCTTAAATGCGTCCTATCGCTACTTAGACTACACAGTAAACATTCCCATATCTCCCACTTTAGATCCCTTGTCCTCTCAGTTCACGGAGGACACAAATCGTCTCACCAGTATGGCACCCTAACCCTAAAGGTTGATTCGTATTCTTGAATTCTTGTAAATTCATCCTAGTATGTATAGAGAGTCCGAGTGCATGGATTCATTAAGTAGCCCCTACACCATGACCTTATGTGAATCGCAGAATGTTAGATCCTCCCAGATGCCATCGCCACGGAATCCATACTTTCATCAGAGGGGGTCATCAAGTTTTGCTCAAGACAGGGCTTATTCTCGAGCAACTCTCAGGGCATATCCTGATGAACTTGAAGCTGTTCCCGCGTGCGTACCATACGTTGAACCCCAACACCCCCCGCTCCTCCCTTTGCGGCAGATTTACGGTCCTCGCACAATATCGCTCCGACGTCATCACTCCCGAATGGGAGACCACCGCCCCCCCAGAACTCACGGAACACGAGTGCAATAGATTGGCGCACTACATCTGGAAGCGGCCTTGATGACATCCGCGTCGAGCAAAATAGGAAACGAGCAATTTCGAGGGAGTATCAAAACTGTACCTAAAGGAAATGGCAGCAGCTCACGCCCAAAATCGGGATCCAATTGTCGAAATTCCAGTCAGCAATTCAGGTACGGTTCTTGGACTAAAAAGCCCATGGCATCGGATGGCTCGCCTTTGTGCCCATCAAACGTTTAATTTCAAAGTTAGATTGTATCAGGCAAAAAGACCGTATTGGATGTCTCAAGTAGAATGTATTGCTGAAAAATTATCTAAGAAATTTACATATAGTCAACCTTTAGACATTAAATACTTAGCCAAATTTTTGAAAACATCGATGAAGAACAATAGAAAATGCTGGAAAGCACACTTCATTTACTCCGGTGGTCAAAGGCACCACCGCTCCTCCCGAGGCCTTCACGGAATGGAGGAAATACTGGCTGTCTGCAGCGGGACGAAGAATCGACACACATGAAGGAGCTCAGGAAAGGGAACCAAAAGTCACAACGTACAGAATGTCCTCCGCCAACTTCCGAAGAAGGTTCACTGGGCCATCTCCGACTTCAAGTACAGGTCGATACTCACTTGTCGTTCTTCACTGTCCCGGAATGCATGCATGCCTCCTTGTTTCATCATCCTTATCTATTTCATATTCATATTTGCTCGTATTGTTTGTCCCTGGCTCGGGAGGAATGTCTCGACTAAGAAATGAATAGTCATGCCGGGCATCTATATCTAAAGTTCTTGTGATATTTCTCTTTGAGAACTAATGGGACTTCTAAGACTCAGCTCCATGACTCAAAATGAACACTCTCATAATTGAGTGTTCAGAGCGCTTGATTTATGTGAGATTAGCTACAAGAATTAGTAAAATGTCCACAGCATCATCCGGTGAATTTTTTCATTACATGGAGCCCTCCTGAAGCTGAATGTAATTCACAATTCTTTGTTATATTCTCAGATGGCTCAGATGGCTTACTGAATTCTGCACTCTAATTCTTGTTATATTCTGATTCTAACAGTATTAATTCCTATTGTAATGTTGGTTACAGTTCGTTGATAATCATATCAGAGACAGAGAGCTTACCGTCCACGCTCTACCAGTGCATGTTTGCGACGACGCAATGGTTTTGATTGTAACATTCCTACGTTGTGGCAGGATACACATACAACTCCAATTCAGGCCATGTCTGGTCGTCAGCCCCTTCATTCCACATTTCTTAGCGATTCTACCAGCACCGACTTCCAGTATAACACCCCAACAACGGGTTACAATCACGTAACAACATGTGTGTCCACACAAGGTCCTCGTAATGAAGAGCAGACACCTAGCTTCCCCTAGATAAGTGATTCTATAGCACTGCTTAATGTCTTTCTGTCGCCATTTATGTACAACCCAATTGTTGTTTCCACAGTCATTCATATAAATTGATTGGGTTCATCCTTACAAATTCTAACTGGTCATTACCGTGAGTATGTGTCAGCGACCATGTACACCACCATACCAGATCCGTGATAACAAGAATCGGCGAATTAGAGAATACGGTGCAAAGGATGGCACATGACCTGAGCAGCAGCAAAGAGCACATACGAGAGGTCAAGGAACTGCTACTACGTTTAATACACCCGACTTCTTATCCATCCAGCCCGACTCGTCGCAACTTCGCATCCCCGATTGTCGAATCCCATGCGTACACACCAGAGCACGGTACGTCTTCTCTGCCCGCGATCATTCAAAGACCTGCGCCAGGGGTCACCGTCCCACATTCCATGAGAAGAGACGGAGAGTCCGATCTACACGGAACCCCACACCGAGTAACAGCACCGGCTGCAACTTTCAATGGACCGAACCTGCACGCGGCACCAGTCACTGGCGGGGAACAGTCATGGGCCAGCGGCAAAACACTTCCAGTCACCCCAAACAATATGCCTATCGGAACAATATGCCTATCGGAGCTGCAATTTCAACTGAAGTATCCGCCTCCATTGGAACCGAGTCTCTCGAAATGTCACCGGGACCTGTGATTGACAAATCGCCAAGTACAGGTACGTTACATCCGATCAACATTGTAAGCGAGGATATAATTTCTTCACCTGCGCAGAGCCTCCCAGACCCTAGCGAAGACGGTGTAACGACTAGGCGGATGACTGCAGTCGGAGCTCAAGACACAATTCTCCGGGAGCCACGAATGAAGTTCCCCTTGACTCTTACACCGCGTATCACTAAGCAACTTGTTGCAGCGATCTGCTTAGTGTTCATCCTACACCCGGACCACGGAGGAAACATTGTCGGAGAAGGGCGGACAGGTGGATCGTGGAAAGCACAGTCGCGGATGATGGGTTCTCTTTGCAGCGAAGGTGAACAGATGGTCCAAGTGCACAAGGTGCTGATACCGAACGTCCCTCTAGTATTTGTTGAAACTCGACAGCCATTCACGCTTCTCGACCATGCAATCGTCAAACCATCCGGCAGCAAATGTGTACGTTAAGTGGATTTCCAAATTACTCTGGAGAAAACCGAAGAGCTTCCTATCAGACGGCCGAGTTGCAACACCCCCTGGTGAAACCGCAGGAGAGTAGAATTCGTAGGCCATGACCTTCTTAGAATTCCTCCCACATCTTTCTTATTCTGCAACCTCTTTGTAGCAGCGCACTCTTCCCACGTAGCTCTCATGATAGAATTCCTTCAAACCTTTCACTCACTGTAATCTGTTTGTATTCCACCAGATAACTATCACTGTTATCACATTTCACTTGTTTCAGATTCTTTATGTAATCTGATGTTTCCGAATGCTCATCTTGAACCCGGACTGTTCCGATTCATCACCCAATCTATGATGTCCATATCGATTCCCCTTTTATTGTACAACATCCTTTGCAATTCTTGCTTATCACAATCTCCTGATCAGAATACGTAACATTCCGGCACCAACGTTGTCAATTACACCATACACCTGGCACAAGACCACAGTGGGATCCGAATAGTTCCTGTCGGTGAATCCATCCGGGGTATATAACACCCGATCACGAATTCAATACATTATCCCGGGTATCAGATAACGTATATCAACCGAATTATTAAATTTGATGCCTTATGGGTACATAAAATTCTAGAATCGATCGGAATCCGGATATGTCTAAATCTGAAATTAGGATATGTACTATATATACCCGGCTCCATATATCACTTGATATCCGATTCTTCAACGAAAGGAATACGGATATTACTCACATGTGGCGGTTCATGCGATCCGGATATTAACACACTCCCAGGTTATAAATTCAGGTATGAGAGTGGTAATCCCAATTCCAAGTTCACTGAATCCGTAAATCCATTTATCCGGAAGTTACCCTTCTCATCCGCACATCAGTAACAGAATACTTTCTACTGCAGACCCCACCATCGGATTATCCATGGGATAAGAACTGGTAAAGACAACGTGACCCACATGGTTCGCAAATTACAGATCTGCAAATCTGTGGGGCCCCGCTGCAGAATGCAATCCCTCACCTCTCGTCGATAATAGCACATCTGCGTGCCCAATTACACCAAACTGGAGAAGTGAACACCAAAGCTCTCAGACCCAAATTGGCTCTGTTTCTGGTTCGTTTTGCGGTGTTTTAGACTGCCATTCCTACTAGTGCTATTTTGCCCATTTACTCCGGATCTTCTCACTTTCAAGATGCAATGTTCAACATTTTACAATCACATGTAGAACATATTTGAAAAAACAACCTGCTGCAAGACAAACAAAACATCTCTTGAAAAAATGCAAACGGCTAAATCATCAACTGCATCAACCCAACAAATAGCATGACATGAGACTTGTGATTGACGTTATAACTCCAAAGCAGAAATTACCACTGGGCCTCAGGGAATAAAGGATTTAGCTGAAAGCCGAGTGACCAAAAATGGCACAAGATAAGGAGTGTAGGAATGCAGACCTCTTCATAACCTTGTTTCATGTATTCCCCTCTAATAAAATTTGGGATCTTATTGTAAATTTGGGCGCCATGGGGCAAAAGGAAGCAGCTTCCAAGAGTGATGGCATGAGCACGGTATCAATTAGTGTAGCAGAGAAATAATATAGCCAACTGAACTGTCCCGAATTAACACCTAAAACTAGACCCAACAAAATAATGTTGAACTACGATCTTGCTTGACAACATAGTAATGGCTGCAAATAAAGAGTACCTTAACCCCTAATGTCCAAATCAACTCGATCAGGGTCAATTTCGGTCTAGTCCAGCTCGCTAATACTAAATTTAGATAAAATGAAGTTTCTAATTTTGGCAGATGTAGAGTTTTTTCATAGCTTTCCGAAAAATAATCTCATGCTTCAAAATTCCTCATACTTTGGGAGATATCCACAGTCATAGTTTAAAAACACTATTTGAAATCTACCCAAAACTGCCCAAACTGCTGTATATGCTCATTTATTCTCAAAAACTGCCCAAAATCGATTAAATTCCAGAAACTTCAAAAATTCACCAAAAATTAAGATTTTATTTTTTTCCAAGTTTTGTTTTTTGTTCAAGTAAATAAAATTTTAAGGCATGATCTCACCGTTTAGATTTTCAATCCGATTATTCTTCACATGCATTTTTTATTGTCAAAGATTGGCCTTTGTGGTTGAATTTCAGCATACCTCTATGTGAATAATCAAGCATTTCTTTACGTTTTATAGGTCGTATGAGGGTAAAAATTACAAAGGCATCTTCCTAACTCACCTGAAAACAAGAATTTGAAGAGCCTCATACCAAATTTTCTACCAAAATTGGTTTTTTTGCCCCTCAAAAAACCAATTACACTTTTTCCAACAAACAAAAAAAACTTTTTTTCCATCTTTAAATATTATGATCTCACAATTGGTAAGGAATTTGAATTTAAGATTTGACATACATATGCGCATACAAGTTAGGTACAAGATTTCACGGTTGCATACTCAAAAATACATCAAAAATTAAAAATTTGCACACTACATTTAAGGATGGCAATTTTGAGTGTTTTTTGCAATTTTGAAGGCATTCAACATTAGGGGTTGATTTGTGAAAAACGAAAAGGCTTTTGCTGCTAGCCAAGCTTTTGACAATCCCTCTTCTAAGCCTCCTCGAGGTTATGGAGATACTCCTACTCAAAATTTCCCATCATAGAAGCCATCAACAACATTCTGCCCATCTCTATCCACAAATCACATCCTACATTGCCTCCACATGAAACTACCAATTCCAAGATTCCATTCTAACCAAATCCACACAATTCTCAAGAAAATTCTTCCACCAAGAATCTCAACTACACCAAATCATAAGATCAGTAGGTAATTCTTAACATAGACATACAACAAAATGCACACAAACTAAAACATCCCCATTCAATACATCCTGATAAGTTGATTCTCTGCACAAAACGATCTCAATTCCCCCACCAACCCGCTCAACACACAAACACTTCATCTGACCTCATGATACAAAACCCTCAACACAACCCCATACACACTCACAAACAACAAAACCCACACACACCAAACATCCACATTCACCAAGAATTTACCATTCCAGACATCACCACAACTTATTTCTCACCGCACAACAATCTCAATCCCCCACCCAACCATCTCAACACTCCATCTCATCTCAAGAAACAACCCATGAGAAGATGACAACAGAGCTAGCAACCACAACAACACAACGATCTCAATTCCCCACCCAACCAACCATCTAACCTCATGAAACCTCGTGAAACAAACCCTAAACACAACCACAAGAAGATCTCCACACAACGCGAATCACCTAACAGTAGCGACCTCTAGAGAAGAGAAATAACCGGGCATGAACCAAGGCAAGAGGAGGGGCACCCAATGGAGCTGGAGAGCATGATGACGATGCAAAAAGCAGTTGTAGCAGGAAGTAGAAATAGTTTGCCTAGAGTGGAAGTGAACTGAGGTGACACTTAACGCCTAGGCTTGAGGAGAAGCTTGCCAGAGAGAGGAAACACAAGGTAGGTTGGTGAGGTAGGTGGTTCCAGAAGCAACCTCCCTACAAATGGTTTATTTGACAGATTGTGAAGATGTTCATAAAATCCTCCGCAGAGTCTCAGTTAGCTGCTCTTCACCAAAAATCCTAGGTCTGTGTCTTTTGCCGTGACTCTTGGCATGTAATATCCATGTAGGAGTTAGATTTTTCTTTTTTTTAAAAGTGATGAAACCGGGATCTTAGAGTCTTCACCTCTTGATTCTCCCCCCCCCCCCTTCCTTGTAGTGTCATCAAGCTCTTCAAGAATCATCTTCAAAACAATTTTTTAATTCACCGCGTTCTTATTATGATAACCAATTGTCAAATCAAGTGCATATTCAAAGATTGTACAAACAACCTTGTGCCACTTCTTTTTCTAGCCTATGATGTCTCTAGTGACGCTTGTGGGGATGAAGTATTGTCCAATTTGGCCTTCAGGATGGGCTACACGCATCTACTGAAAGCCTTGGTTCTCTTATGCTTGTTTGTATTAAGGGGAGAGCACAATAAAGTGGACCACAAAGTGCAAAATGTGACCACCAACAAGTGAATATGAAGTGTGCTGTTTTTTAAGGCTCAAAGCTGATTTTGAGCATTTTGGTGTAGTTTTTGAGCATTTTAGTCACTTTTTAGGGTGTCATAAGGTATCTTTTATACATCTTCATAAAAAGAACATCTTCAATTGAAACTTAATTTGACCACTAGTTCTAATTCATGAAAATGAACTTTTCCAAAGTCTTAATTTCTTCATTTAAAGCCATCTATTGTCTTTAGAGGATGTTTTTTTCAATTTGAAAAACAATGTTTGGTGAAAAAAAACGCCCCAAAAGTTTCGTCGAAAACACTGTCCTGAAAACGTCGGAACGACACTTTTAGTCCATCCGAGGTTCCAAAGTACTGAAACAGGTACATTTATATAACCCTATTTCAAAAGCGGGGTGCCTAGCGAAATTAAAAGTGATATCGGACAAAACCCTAAACCGTTCTGTTCACTTTTCGAAACGAGCCAGTTCACTTTGTCCGAATTCGACATCTCCGTTTTCCATGTTAAACTCCATGTCTTCTCCCGCCACTTTGGGACGTTGAAGTCCATCAAGTCTATTTTCGGTATTCCAAACTTAATCTTGCATCGACATAACGTAGATCCCACTTTCCCTAGTGTTTACGGAAGGGGCTGAAATTGGTGAAAAGATAAGCACTTTTTTGGTCCACTTTATTGTGCTTCCCCCCATTAACTAACTTTATTCAACCGAGCTTGTATTGTAAGATCTGGAGCCTTCTTGGGATGATTGCTTGACATGGATCATTTGTCGAAGCTTGGATGTGGCTGGGCTACGTGAATACAATGTTACCTTGAGAAGAAGACGTTGAGTGGATAAGCTGGTTGTGAACAAAGCCTTCATCTAATATGACGTTGAATCTCATGACTCTAGCGTATCCATTACCATCAAGCCTCAAAGATAGCAACTACTGCAAGGATTGGAGTTTCACCTTTAAGAACATGTGAAGGAGATCCAACTTGTGTTTGGGGTTGGAATGCATCTTGCTCATATTCCAAAAGCAAAGGCTTTAGTTTTAAGCATCATTCACAGATATTTGACATTGAATTCATGATCTAGCAGGGATAAATGTGAGCTAAATCAAGCATGTCTAATGTGATTTTGAAGATTCATTCATCTTGACATAAGCAACAATTTAGCACGTGATTTAGAAAATTACAACATTGATTGACAGTTGAGCTTTAAATATGGACAAAAGTGGCAAAAAATATATGGATGTTTAAACAACAACTGAAAGATAGTTAGGCATGCTTTGCACAACCCAAACTACATTGCAATGAATGTATTTGCAAACACAAAAATGAGATTGTAGCACTTCAATTCAACGGGGGCTATGAAGGAATTATGCAAGGTTTAGCAGACACATGTAGACTCAACTTTCAATTGGTAGACTATTGTTTTTACATAGAAAGGCGATTGCATCTACAAATAGCACGCAATAATGGCAATAGTTAGAAATGCAGCTAGTTGTCAAAGGCGGTTGATCTTTGCCGTTAGCATATTTGTCAATAACATGTAGTAGAAATAGGCGGCTAGGATGTGCTAGGATCTAATCTCATTGATAAGAGTCGTCAAGAATAGTTGATAGTGTTATTTCTCAATATGAGCTTCTAGATTTACTTTTAGTATATTTTAACTATAGTAGATACTTACAATAGATCAAGAGCCATATAGTCAGGTTGCTTTGATGTGTAGAGGCCTCGGCCAATATTGTATAATTTTGCTATTTTTTGCAATGAACAAGTTTGGTCAATTTAGTTTCTAAATCTTACTTGAACATAAGAGATTTCTTTAATTTGGACATGTAAGTTAATTGAAGATGATGGATGAATGAATGAAATCTTCTAATCACATGTGGTAGTGTGCATGCAGAGGATGAGAGAAGTCAGACAACTAGAGTCAGACAACTCCAGATAAAAAACATGTGCATTACAGTTAGATAGCTCTATATTTAGTGAAATGGAATTATATGTAGAGTGCTCCAAATTGAGAACATTTGTCAAGAGATAAACAACTCAAGATGATGTGCACTAAAATTAGACTACTAAGCCGTATTTAGATGGTAATGAAATAGGTTTACTTTAGATATAGGAGTAAAAGATAGAAAGATCTATGAGTTAGATCTAAGTTTGTAATAGAGAGTAAAAGGATAAAAAGATCTATGGTTTAGATCTAAAGTTGAAATAGAAAATGTAAAAGGATTTGAGATAGAAAGTAAAAGGACTTGAGATAGAGAGTACAAGGACTTGATATAGACTCTAGTACCTTTGAAGAGAAAATAGTATTTAAAAGCTCGGGGATGAGAAGGTGAGACACTTCCTCTGTGATCTTTTCTCTATGGTTGGATGGTGAGCCTCAGACAATACATTTTGGTCCTTATAGTTTATAATTATTATATTATATACATTGAGTTTTAAACTCATTTTTGTCTTTATTATGGTGACATTTATTTGAGAGTTGGTGGCAAACCTGTGGGAGGTTTGTTACATGACACATAGCTATTGTGAGCAATGATTCTTATATGTTTCACATGTAGCACTCTTATTTTGCAACGATAAATGATGTTGTCAATGAAGTGCTAATCAAGAGTTGCAGAGTGCGTTGGATCAATTATGTGTCCTTGGAATATCGACAACTCCAATGGTGGTAAGTATGTCTTGTCTACTGGCTAGAGTCAATGTACAGTCAGGGAAAAAAACCTTCATTGCTGCCAACTTTGCCGCCCTCCCAAGAGCTCAAAAACTGGTAATTTTCCATGAAATGTTTACCACAACATCATCTTCAAGTTAATAACACGTGTACCAAATTTCAAGTCCAGAAGATCTACACAAAAAAAGATATTCAAAATCTACCAACATGTGTAGCTAAGAAAAAAAAAATCATTTTTGATAAAATAGAGATTTTATGAACAAAATATTTGCACAATTTTGTTATAGAATGTTCTCTTAGACAATTATGAAAATCTTGTATTTTGTTAATATTATATAATGAAAAATTGGCGGGTTATTTATGAAAAATTAAACGTCATACTCACTCATATAATAATAGAGCTATAGGTACTTTTCTATTTTCCATTAATTAAAACGCCCATACTTACGTGCTTCGGCTCATAATTCTCTTTTATTTCACAAGGCTAATGATTTTCCTTTTCCACCAACTAATAAGTACATTATAACTTCAGTAATTTGAACCTGTACGTCAAAATTCCATGGCAATATCATGTGTATGGCATCATAACTTTGTTATCTATAATGTATCGAGGAGTCTTATCATCTAGAAGTATCATAATCCATAAAAATTTGAGTTGTACATCAAAGGACAAATCAATATCACATGGTACTTTTTTAAACCGAGGAAAGTACATATGGTTGTTGAAATTTTTGTTAAACCCTAGAAGATGGCTTTGTTGCTAGATTCTTGCAGCAAAACCTATAGAACTGTTAATGAGAATAATGTTAGTCAAGTTCACAACAAGGACTTATTTTAAAGAATACTTATTCTTCGAAGTGATTTGTTTCTAGTGCCATGTCATTGCACACCAATTGCTTGGAATCTGATTGTGAACCTCTCATGACTAAATAAAGCCAATTTTTCCAACGACTATGTGGTATTGGATATATTCTCATTAAAAAGGAAACAAGACTTGTATGATGAGGTTGGTGTGTATTTAGGTAATGTAATTTTATCACAATGTTTATTAGCTGTATCTTATGTTTTACACTAATAATCTTCTTCAAGATGCACTGTGCGAGGTTATGATGATTTAAAAGAATATTGAAAATTGGCTCTATTTTGGAAGCCTTCAAGAGGTAAGAAACCCTTCACCAAAGCTTGCCACTACAACATATAATGCGCTTCTTGCAATCAAAGTTGTGCATGACCTCCAATTATGGAGACCTTACTATGTAGTGGGCATGACATATTCATCATTTGAAACTGCCAAACCAGAATATGTAGAGCTTTTAAGGTTTGTGAAGAGGTTGCAAGACTTTCTACTACAACCTAAATCTGAAACAGAGTGGGCAACAATTCCAAAAAAGGATGATGATGTACAACATCCAGTTTTGTAGTAGTGGTTTCAAAGGAAGCTTGAAAGTTGGTTTAATAGAACCATAGCAGTAGGAGTTTAAACATGGATACCAAGAGCTTAAAGACATTGTCTTCTGTTCAATAGATTTTATTGCATGTGTAGGACAAGAAGTAGGACTAGTTTTTCCACTCAATTGTTGAGTCAAATTAGAGAAGTGTGTTCCAAGAGTTGCATCGTATGAATCTTGGAATGCAAAGAAGAGGTATGATTATCTTGCCTCATTCTCCTACATACTCGTGGTATTGTTTTATATTTAAAAAATTATATTTTTCCAAACAAAACTTATTCTAGTTATAAAATTTTACTTCGTGCACAACGCTTGTTCTATTGTAAGACAACTCATGTTTGATGTTGAGACCCACAACCATGATACCGTGATGTTATCATGGGCTGACAAAGAAGTTAGTTTGACAATTTGTAATTTAAATTATCTAGGGGTTGATGAAGGAAGGCTTAGTATTGATCTCATGAATTGGTTCACTCTATGGATTTATGAGTTGATGGATCACTCAAATGATGTAGTATGTAATCCGCACCTAACAATAGATTTAAAAGACCATCTAGTAAAGAGAGTCTCTTATGCTGTGAATGTGCTTCAAGACTTTTACCTAGATCAAAACTACTCCCTTATACTAAAGGAAAAACACTTGTCGTTCTTATTTTGCAGTCTTTGCATTAGAGTATGGCCATTCTTTTATATTAGGGATTCTAAAAGTTTTACACATAGTTTGAAAATTGGTGCCATAGAACATGGGCATTCATAAATGTTTTGGGAGAATATGGGCTATATTTAGAGGCATTGCATAAGATAGGCAAGACTGGTCATGGACAAGGTCAATAAAGTCGTGGAGAGTTGTTCTTGGCTTAAAGTATGACAACCTATGGACTTTTAGATGGTTTTGTTTAAAATGCAGCTAAAAATGTTATTTAAAAAAATGAGTTGATTTCTATTAAGACGGCGAGGTATTTAAACACATTATCATCACTCTATTTCCTTGTTTCACATTTCATTCTAAACTCTCTCCAACTTATATGGCCTAATTAGTGTAAGCACTAACATTTTTTTGTAGTGCACGGACTTAATCTTAGTCGTAGACCCATTGAAAACAAGAGAGACAATGAAGACTGCAGTTTTAGATGTATTGGATAGATGGCAAAATGAAAAAGCTAATATAGAGTCACGGTTTGCAAGACAAATCCTTCACCTTTTGGTATAATTCTCATTTATGCATGTGCAGATTAGAATATGAACATCTTAAGTTATGGGCGTAATAGACCTTGCTTAAATTGAAGAATGATGGGCTTAACCTGCCTATTTTGGCACTTCTTACACTTCTTACACTTCTGACATCAAGTGAAAGACATGAGCATGAATGGATTTTATCGGAGGGTCATAGAGGTATAATTGAAAATACAAACACATTGCAGTACAAACATATGTAATATGTTTAGATTCTTGCTTGGTTTTCTAAACTTTGTGGTTGCACCCAAAGAAACTTGAAGAGAAATAAAAAAGAAAAAAGAAAGAAGAAAAACAAACCTTGCCATGCAACAGCTAATTTGCACATCTTGCTATCGACAAGGAATAACAAAGTTGGAGAAAGGTCCAATTTTCCATTCTATATTAATCTTTTGCATCCTTTGCAACATGTAAGCACCACAGACCATTTTGGAGGACTTTGGTCAACTTGTCCCACACATGCACATTATTTTATATGAAACAATGCATGTTGTGTCTCTTCTAGGTGCCTGTGTGTCCATAATTGCAAAAATAACTACTTCCTTTATATCAAGAACAATATCCTTGAGAGAAATCTATTAGGGATACAATAAGTAGACTAAAAAGAATATCAAGATCAAAGAAAACGAAATACATTGATAGCAAAAGTGGTTCTAAAGACCAAGATCAATGCAACAAAATAGAATGCTCCACCATATTGACAAGACTAATTTTCACCTTGTTTTGCCCCTTATTTATACTATGAAGCTTATGTCGCTTGGATCCTTCCTTAGAAGGTTATGAAATTCTATAGAAGGTTGTGAAGGAACTTTGTAGATATCTATGGAAACTTCTATAAGACTATGGAAGATTCTAAAAGATTATAGAAAATTCTAGAAGACTATGGGAGGATCTAGAAGATAGTAGAAGGTCCTAGAAGATTATAGAAAGCTCTAGAAGATTATGGAAAGTTTTAGAAAACTATAGAAGGTTTTTAGAGGCTATTAAACTTCTAGAAAATTACAGAAGCTTCTAAAAGTTACTGTTTCTTGTATGTCCGTTACAATAACCTATAGATAAAGAAGGCAAAAAATATTTGCGTAAATTTCGGAAATCTAATGCTCTAATGTCCATAATGCATAATTGGAGATTCATTGTAGAAGAGTTGCTGAAAGTTTCTTACTACAACAAAACGCTTACAAAACCTTCTTAAGCCAGTTCAAGTAAAAACTTTGATACATGCAATAATCCACATTGTTTGAGATCGAGGCCCATCCACATTTCTTCCTGCCTTCTTGTCCCAAACATGCAGCATGACTACAAGACCACATACTTGAAGCTATCTTCCACTCTTTTAATCCTTCTTCAACTCTAGCATGCATGACGTCCCAAAATTGTATGCAGTTTCTCTAGTTCGTACTAGGAACCATTAAAAGCAAAGTCAAAATCTAGAAAGTGTTATTTAGACAGGATAACAAATGTTTAGTGGTCAGACTCTAGAATCAAAACAGGAAGAGTGTTGCTCTTGTAGGAATCCTTCTACTATAACTTCTACTTATTAAGCAGTGTGATTAGGTGGGATGCCATGTAGAAATTGACAATAGAGACAATTAAATGTAACACTTGTGGATTGAACCATAAATGCAAACTCATCTATTGTCGATTTGATGAACTTTTCCTTCTTTTATGCCAATGCATGGAAGTCATTTGCTGTCAAGAAAACTGTATTTGCAACTTTGTTGAACTTGATGGAGTCCAATGGCTTGGCACCTGGGCTAGGATACGTAGAAAAATTCTTTGGCATTGTAGAGAAGTCACTATATGGAATTTTGTCAAGAAGAGAAGGTAGGACATAGAAAAGGTCAATTTTCAAATTTAAAGAAAATGCAAGACAATTGAGGAATCATCCCACTTCACATTATAAGCCAAAAATCACAAGAAGTACATGGATTTATCCAATTACCTACTAACTTTACTTTTAGGAAGGTGGCAATTTCAATTTTTGATATTGCCCTCCATGCTAATCAGAGCAATCTACAACCCTGCTGCTTGCATTTAAATGTCTTACTGACGTTCTACTCAGCAACTGAAGGACATCAAACCATCCTCAAGATCTATAGTTCTATCATCCAATATCTTGGTAGTCGTTGTCATGAAATCTAAAAAGCCCTTGAAGCCCTTTTCTCCGTCTCCAATCCTTGTCTCAAATGCCAGTGCTCTACTGGAAGTCATGGAAAGTGCAAGGCCAAAAGATCCCTTTGTTGGACTATATTCTAACTATCTTGCTAAATCCCCTAATAGTAAGATTGCCTATAAGTGGTGCAGGACAGGGTTGTCAGGACGCTCAAGGTCGTCTGGGATGCCCGGACGTCCTAGGATGTCTCCAAGCGCTCCAGGATGTCTTGTGACTTTGAAAATAAAATCACACGGACAGGTTTCACCCTAGGTGAAACAGGTCTAGGAAGGCGGGGAATGTACGGCAGAGAAGTTGCGGGGGGAAGGGAGTGGCCGTTGGCGGCAACAAGGGGGGGGGGGGGGGGGGGCGTCGTCACCATAGGAGGGGCCGTTCGCGGCCTCGTGGGGGGCCGTCGGCGGTGACGCCCAATGATCCGACGGTCCTCCGCTTTGTTTGCAGCCGCGGCCATTGTCCCCTCTTGATTTTTTTCTCCTCGCCTGTGACATTTTAGGGTATGGGTATAAAAGCTCCTTTCTGGAAGTGGTCACTCCATTTCTGAATTATACTCCATGGGCTGCTTGTTGCACTAACATACGTGTGTATCTGTTGCATGGTGAACGGCGGCGTTCAAAAGTTTCTAGAATTGGAGCTTCTTAGGAAGCTCTAGTTCTTTTGTTGACTTGTTACCCACACATTTTTGCAGTCTTATTCGGGCGACTTATCAAGTGCAACAATGGCGTCCAGAGGCTACTCACCAAGGTATATCGATGAGAAGACTCATCAGGAGAAGAAGAAGACTGAGACCGTTCAATGTACTCTATGGAAGACGATTTTTGCAAAGAGGTTGGAGTGAATGCTTAGTCATTTGGGCTATGACAAAGTCATAGGGGTACAAACTAGTGGTGTAAGTCGTTGCCGTAATTTGACACACGGTATACAGATCTTGTTCAAGACTTGCGGTGGAAAATTCCCCAACAACACCGGAATATTCATGTCGGAGCAGAGTAGTTCCCCTGTAACTCGTTACGATCTTTCCCTTGGAGTGAGCACTTCGAGGTCTACGGATGTGGACTCATGTGCTGGATCTACCATGGCAACTCCGAAGAACAAACCTATCTTGGTTGGTGAGGGTGTACTGTCCATTTCCACTCTTCTAGGAGAAGGGAGTGGAAGGTTTCTACTAGTGAAGGCAAAGAGGCAATCTATCCTTTGGGAGGGCTTCGATGAGACTCAACAACGGGATTGCGACAGAGCCTGGGCCAAATGTTTTTACGAGGCTAATATTTTGTTCAATGTGTCTTGAAGTGCCTCATTCAAGGACGCGGTGTTGAAGACGTCCAATATTAAGAGATCCTATTTACCTCCATCCTACCACAAACTCCGAATAAGGTTACCAACACAGGCAAGGACTGATTAAGAGACTTCCTTGAATGATAGGATTTTTTCCAGTGTCAAGAAGTACGGTGGAACTTTGGCCCTCAATAGATGGACTTCTATAAGCAGTCGCCCTTTGATGAATGCAATGCTGGTCTCTCCCATTGGCGAGCTTTTATTAAGAGCTCTTGACACAAGCGGGAAAGAGAAGGACGCTGTCTACATGGCCACGGTCATCGAGAGGTTTATTGATCAAGTTGGGAAGGAGAACATCCTTCAAGTATGCACTGATAATGCTACGGTGATGCTCAATGCCAAGAAGTTGATCAAATCCCTCTTTCCATCCATTTTCATCCAAGGATGTGCTGCACATGCTATGAACCTTTTGCTGAAGGACTGGGGTAAGATGAAGTGGGTTAAGGACCTTTTAGAACGAGCCAAGAACTTGGTGAAGTTCAAAAAGATAAGGCAAATGCCACTTGCGGTATTTCGAAAGCATGAGGCGTCTCTTGGCTTGTTGATGCCCGGTCAGACTAGGTTTGCATCCCACTACATTATGATCTCCCAATTATTGAAGGTTTGAGGAGCATTGGAGCAGAGCATTGTGGCCCTCGATTGGAGGACCTATGAAACGAAGAAGACCTTATCTGCCCGGGACAAAGCAAAGATCTCACGCGATGTCAAGAGGGTGGTATTGGATGACGTGTTTTGGAGCAATGTTCAAACTTCAAGTGGATGACGAAGCCCGTAGTCTACGCCCTACAAGAGTTTGATGCAAAGGAATCGACATTGGGTAAAGCGTACGTCGTTCTCCGCAACCTTGAGAAGCATGTCTTCTCTTTACGCCTTTAACCCTTCAAATTAGATCCTCAGCTTGCTGATCTTTGCGAGGTCTCCATTATCGAGCTCAAAGAAATGGTAAACTCACCCTTACCGTGCGCTGCTACACTTCTAAACCCTTATCTGCATGACAATGAGGAGCTTCGGAATCATACTGAAGCAATGGCATCGGCCAAGGATGTCTTGTAGTTGTTGGCTCCTCCTCTTCTGAAGGAAGTGGTCATCGAAGATTTCTATGCCTTTTGGCAATCTTTCCCTCCGTTTGCTGATGTCCGGGACCCTAGAAAGTCACAATTGCCCCCTTAAGCACGGTGGGATGTCTACAGATCCGTTGGTAAATACATTTCCCCAATTGCAAAGAAGATTCTAGCTGAGCCGTTGTCTTCTTCTCCATGGGAGAGTTATTGGAGTAGCTAATCCTTTGTCTATGATAAGAAGCAAAACCGGTGCTTCCTTAGGGCAAGTGACTTGGTGTTTGTGTATAATTCTAAGATGATGTTCCAATAGAAGCTTACCGGTTTAGGGAGGTTTTATGGGGAGTTGGAGGGGAAGGAGGATCCGAAGGCCGTGGAGACCGGTGATGTTGACTACTCGAGTAAGTCAGACATCGATGTACCATTAGAATTTGATGAAGACCATATTCTCGACAGCCCACTTCGTGAAGACGCCTTACTGAGAGACCCATCCTCTAAACCTTTGGGGCCAATAGAGCGTGTATTCGAGTATGATGATGATGAACCAAATGGTGCCAACAAGGAGGAGAGAGAGAAACTTTGGTCTCCGGAGGAGACCAACGTGAATTGAGTATCTGTTCGATCCACCTCCAAGCCAGAGTCCACAGGCCGTAGATGAGTCGGATCAGTCCGAATATTTCTATGCTTGATCATCAACGAGGAGGATATGATGCCTATAGCTTCGTTTATGAATGGAGATGGTTTACCTAATAGTGATAAGATCTTGCGAGGAGGATCATCTCATACTACACGGGATTTGGTCGTATCAAAGAAAGAGGTAGACATCACCTCTCATACTATGAAGGTTGTTTCTCTAGATTTCAAGCGCGTAAAGGGTGAAATGCTTATATCATCCACAGAAGAGGCTGTGCATGTAACCGTAGCTAGTGCGTCTCGGACATTGTTCGGAACCGCAAAGACTAGGGTCCCAGTAGGTGGCTTTGAAGCCTCAACGAGGTAGGTTGCCTTGTCTAAAAAAATGAAGGACGATGCTAAGGCGACTGAAGTAGCAGAGAAAGCTAATATGAGAATGGACCGAACTTGACAAGTTGATTCGGACATTATCTCTAGTGATGAAGGTGTTCCAATCGAGCAGCTCTTTGGCCCAAAGTTGGCAGTGGGAAAACCGGACACGTTTCCCAAAAAGCCTCCAACTAGAGCCAAGTTCAAGCGGAAGGCCTAAGAAACTTTAGTGCCTTTTAATCCTGGAAAGCCAAAAACTCCTCTGGATGTTTTGAATGAGCCAAAGAAATTTATGTCTATCTCGAAGAAGAAGGCTACGCGGAGGGTGAAGAAGGAGCACAAGAGCGATGACCATGATGATCCTTTCGGCTGTAGTGGGGCCAAAGTGAAGGGTAACAGTGTCTATGAGTTGTGAATGCCGCTCGATTGTTAGTGCTTGCTTGTAAGTAGCTTTTTCAAAACAACATGCTAGTATGCTATTCTTTTATGAATGTCCCATTCTAGAAGCCATTATATATATTTGCTTTAAGCGGTGGTGCCAACCTCTTTAAGATTGTCTTCAAAGTTGTGTCCTTATCGTTACTTTGATGGTTATTAACGTGGGATCAATGTCGCATTTCATATTCCTTTTGGTTCTCTTTAGTCACTAATACTTACGGCCGAGGTTTTGGTTGGTGCTCTTAATGAATTGTGTTGTATGCAATAAAAGAAGATCCATGAATGTAACAACATCCCTGATTGGCACGTACTGTCCAATTATAAAACAACGGTAAAGATATACCAACCACATTGACTTACCTACGTTCATGGATTAATTCTATATCAAGTAATGTAGGTCAGGTATACCAACGCCATTGATTTATTGTAAAAAATGTACAAAATCTACATATCTCAGTTTGATGCGTTGGCGTACGAATAAATCATTCAATACACATGGAGTTTAAAATCAAAAATGATAGTGTATTTAAAACAATTGATATTTTGCGAGTACATTGAAACATCTAGAATCCTCCATACTATCGTACTACACAACCAATATCCTACTCCAAGTACAACTATCACCATATGCATTCCAACATTTACCAAAATACCGTGGGTATGATGTCTAAAAGTATGGAGTCTACTCAATGCTCAACGTCGATCTTCGAGTTAAGCGTTTTTGACTTGGTCATGTAATCGATCCCCCGGCTTGTAACTCTTCTTCCACTGCTTCCACTTCTCGACGATTATCATTCCCCCATGGTGGGTCCTCTCCATACACATCGATAAATTTACGCTTATTCTTTCCACATTTGGCCTTCTTTCCTTCCCATATCTCCATTGCCTTCTTGATTTTTGCGATTGTTTCATGCACAATGTAGTCAATACTATCACGTGACCTAAGAGACATGCCACCCTTATCACGCAGTGCCTTTCTCCAGTCGGAAACTATTTTATCAAGCGCATTGTCGAACTTCTTCAGTTGGTCCTAGTAGTCTAGCTCAGAATCTTTGAAGGATTCCTCACTGAAAGTGTGACGGTAGTGAATAGCTTCCTCTAGCTTTGCCAATGCAAGTGCCCTCCCGACTAGTGTTTGGTCGTACTTTTTGTACTCCTCGAGTTCCACAAGTACTTGCACAACTTCATCTCTTGTACTGTTGGCTTGTACCGCAACCCGGGGCTTTGGAAACCGGAAGAAGCAATTACGCTCTACACTCCAATGCCCTCCGAAGTTCCTACAAAAGAACTTCTGCTCCTTAGCATTAGGAATTTCACGTGCCCTCGTCTCCACCTCATAGTCATGGGTCATCCATGAAAACTCGTCCAAATCGGCATTGGCCTCCGTAGAGAGTTGGTGAGTCGATGTCAACGGGTTCCATGTAATTGGTTTACCCCAGTCAAACCAATTCACGTGTTTCTTAGGTAGTTGGTCTAATGGTAAATTCCACCGATTAAACTCATGCCCAGGGGGCATTAAGTGTCGTAGCCCCAACATTTCATAAAACTGAGAATTAATTGGGGAGCAACAAATAACACATTGGCGGGATGTTAAAGAGGCCCTCGCGATGCAAATTATGTGGAACTTGTGATTATAGTGGCCCAACTCAAAAGCCCCCTCCGGTCCAAAATGATGTTGACAAATGGAACACTTCTCCTTCAAAAATTCCTCGGATGGTTTGCGAGTGTGGATAACCTCCCGCTTTGTTTCAAACAAATGGGAGGATAGTACATCGTACGGCATCCACCCCTCCTCCATCTTTTGTGCCCAATCAATGATCTCTCCCTTATTCTTGGTATTGTATATTGTGCGCTCCATCATTTATTTTCCGTTGCGCCATATCGTAATCTTCGTTGCATCTTGGCCGCCCATGGCTGCTGCCTTGTTGAGTTCCTGTAAAGATGAAGGACAACACCTTCGACATCATGGGAAATAATTGCACATTTCTTCATGTCTTGTTGTGCTCTAGAAACTATTGTTTCTTTATCCCTTCGTTTGTGAACCCACCCAAGCCACGACAATGCCTCTGCGGAACATGGTGTATCGTCTACCATTTGTATAGTAGTCTTCAGCCTCTGAAGTTTGGTACGGGCCTCGTCCCTTTCCCTCCTAGCCACCTCCAAATCCCGTTAAAGAATATCCATTTCTTGTGATTCATCCATTGGCCCCTTCATTGTATCCTCAGCTTTTGGTGCTGCTTGGCTGGAGCCAATATCCAATGGAACTGGACCACGTGTGCTCTTAGATTTCTGAGACCCCATCCTTTGGGTGGCTCCATCTTCACTTTTATCTGAGAATTTGGAAAGGCGGAGGTCATCGGAATCCTCATCATCGCTCCCTTATTGTATTACACCATCCTTTTCTTCCACCTTCACCGTGGAAATCTTCTTCATAGGCTTCACTTCTTCTATTTTGCTTTTCCCCTTCTCTTTTGGGTGGTACTTCTCGCAATCTTGCACTTGTGAACTGAAATTATTCTTTATCTTCTCTAACCTTATAGTCAAGTAAACAATTATCTGCGTTGCCTCCACTGATTCCTTACTCAACGCCATGTTGACTTCAGCTAATTGTAAGCGATCTTCCAGACGAGGCTTAATGGAAGATACCAAAGTCTCAAACCCGAGGGCACCATGTAGCATGCTCGGGGTGAGAGTTGCAAATTTATGAGCCATCTTTAGAAGATCCGGTGCCATGGCAGCTAATACGGAAGCCCCATCTTTCAGGGAGCGTGCAATGTTCAACACATTAAAAATTTCCTACACTTGTTCGGAGGGTTCCCTTGAAACCCTCCTTCAGTAGTATTGTCTAAGCCTTCTAGCCATTTCTCTGAGCACCCCTCAGTCCATTTGATGATGAAATTTAGTAAGTCCTTCGGCTTTAACTTCAGCATTCCCATAATGTTTGAAATGGAATGATCTAAGTCCCTCGGACTATCTAGTGACGTATGCACCTCTACTTATGCCAATGAGCTTGGTCCAGTATCTTTCGATCAAGGGTTGGAGCATCCAACTTCCCCAGCCTTGGGATGTGTAATGTGTTCATTGTCCACCTTCACTTGTCCTTCATTCAGGGCTTCCTTGCCCTTCGTATCATTAGAACATTTCACCGTGTTCCCTAAATCTAGGTTAGGAATAATAGGGACATTGGTTTTTGTAGGTGTTAAAAACCTCGTTGCAAAAACGCTAGCAGGTGCAATTGGCTTCTCATCCTAATGACGGTGCGATACATCATCTACATTACTGTGGACTTCCTTAGATGCGCTACTCTTCAGAAGTGGCCACCGCCCTGGCTTGTTCCTTAATTCCTCTATGACCTTCCTCGCTTGCAATTGATTGAGAAGATATAAATTCGAGATATCTATTTCATTCCATCCAAGTTGCAGCGGCTTGCCTTTTGTGGTGGGGTACGTACATCAACTCACCTTACGCTTCAATATCAGCTCTGCATATACCATACACAACATGGTATGATTAAAATTGGCTTTGCTAAGCCTACGGTCCCAAAACATAGCATTCCAAACCTCATATGCACGATGCATGAAATGATCATCCGTGCATGATCCTGGCTTGCAAGTAAAAGTCCGCGTATTCACCTCATGATGTTCACGGGATCATAATTTACCAATGTGATACATCCTCACATATGTCTTGCACTCACTCTTTGCGTCCAGTACCTGTCGCCCAAGGATTCCCATCCTACTTCCGCTACGATGTCCTTGTTGTCTAGGATATCCCAGGAATAGTTGTGGCATGCACCCTTCTTCTTGTTCTTCTTTCCGGTTCCACAAATATGATCATGCTCCGAATCCTCCACAGCCGCCCCGTTTTAAACAAAAAAGTTTTGGTTTGTTTTAAAGAAAAAAAGGAGTTGATAAATGTTGATCTAGAAAAGAAAAATATCAAAAATCCCCCCCCCCCCCCCCCCACCACTATGAAAATGAACCCCCTTCTCCTCACTTCCTAGGCCCAACAAGCGCCAAGTAAATTGGGGAAGTGAAGCAAGCACGAGGGGGATGTTGGGGAGAGTGAAGTGAGGGAAAAAAAAAGCGGCCGTCGCCATGTATATGGCGACGGCCGCCAACCTTATGGCCGCAGCCCACCGAACCAAGGACCGCGACCAATGGCCAAGCAGCCAAACCACCCGACATACCTTTGCGGCCGTCGGGTTAAGGCCCATGAGGACGGCCCTCCGCGGCCCTCCCGACAACCCTTTGCGGCCGTCCAATCGGGTCGGTCCTCTTCTTTGCAACTGTGCATTCGGGGATGTCCTCTCCCCTGCGGCCGTCGGAGAGGGACCGTCTCCGCGTACGTCCCCCATAGCGACGGCCCTTGGTCATGTGATCAAGGCCGTCTCTCCCCCTACGCACCTTCGATGGCGGCTCTCAGGGAGGGGCCACCTCCGTGGACGGCCCCTTGCGGACACGACCCCTAGCCTCCCGATCGCGGCCGTCGTTGCGCCGTCGCCGCCGTCTTATTGAGGGATCCCGCCCAGAGTCACCCTGAAGCCGTGAACACAGGGTTTTCAAATTAGCATTCGTCGTGGCTCTCCGTGCAAAATCGAGACCTCTCAACGCCCATGTCCCAGGCGTGGCGTCCCCCACACCTTAAAATATCGTCGCGATAAGAATTTCTGGACTCATGGGATGTCAAGTTTTTCCGACCATAAAATCAGCCGACCTGCGACGCGGCTGCATCTAGGCCGTCAAAACGCAGCGACAGCCGCAAGGCCAACATAGCCGTCGCCGTTGACGGCTCCGCTACGATTCAATAGCCACAATGTGGCCGCTCCAATATCGTGGGCCGTCGGATCGGGGTACCAACCGACGACCGTCTGATCCCGCCGCCGTCCATAGAGGCCGACTGCCGCGTTAGCCCGTCTCCGGCCGATCTGATGCGACGGCCAAAATTGGCCCAAGGGGACCGCATCGTGCCCCTCGGATCAGAACAACAGCCGTCGGCCGTAGATTCAAACAACATACGATCATCGCCAGGGCCGCGGAGGGCTGTCCGTTCGGTTGGCCATCCGCTGGGCGGCCATCGGCTAGAGGCGACCGTCGGATCAGACGACCACATCGGGCGGTGGCCACACGGCGCCATCGAGTCGTGCGGCCGTCTGATCCGACGGCCCACGATTTTGGGCGGAGCCGCGGCCGATCGGACGGCCGCGGAGGCCGTCAATGCGACGGCTGCAAGGTCGGCTTCCCCTATATAAGGGGAAGCCGCCCTCTTCTTTTTTTACTCTTTTTCTCCCTATTGCGTGAGAGTGCTAGCTTGTGGTGGAGGATTTGCTCTCTCTCTCTCTCTTGGGCCTTCTCACCGGGAAGGAAGGGGTCCCTTTATGTGTGTGTGTGTTGGAAGGGGGGGGGGGTGTGGAGTTTTTGAAATTTTTAACCGTTTTTCTCAAAACGTTTTGGAATTCAATTGCTCTCAGATTGTTTTGCGGGAATTTGACGATTCATTTTCAGTTGCGGATTAGAGTGCTCAAAGGTCGTCTACGAGGCCGAAGAATAAGAAACAAAAGAATTTGGGGCAATTCGGGGATAAGAAGAACATTGATGATAGACCGTCTTTACGTTTCAAGGATTTTGTTACGAAATTTATTGTTTGATTTTACGAGCAGACCACCCTTGCTTCCCCGGATAGTTGTTATATTGGTATGAAGAGGACATGCCCAAGAAATTCAAGCTCAAGATGGAGTTGAAGATTATGGATGCCTTGATGGGACCGCAATGGGATGAAGAGAGAAAGAAGAAGGGGTACACTCGATTTGTAGAAACTCGTGCAAACGATGCGTTATGGAATGCTTGTGATATTCTGGCTAAGTATGGAAAGGAGCATAGGGCGGGAGACGAGGCCTTCAACGATGTTCTTTTAAAGGCAGATTGCTTCTAGAAACTAATGACGCCCATGGGATCTGCTAAGCACCGACGTGCATCTATTCAATGGTGGGATTCCCCGCTTGGTCGAGAGACTGAGATTAACTTACGGAAGCGATCTTTGGTTGTGTTGTCTGAAGGCGCAATTGTCCATCCATTGGACCGAACTGTCCTTAGAGGTGGTTTTGCAACAATACGCAGGGTTAGCATTGAGTTATCTACTGAATTCTCTCCAGCTTGGGAGTTTGCTGAAAAACGGCCTCATAATTGGTCTATTAGGCCGGATTTGGCGCGAGTGGACCACAACAACAAATCTCTTGCGATGAGAATTTGCCATCTAGGTGTTATTTGTTTTGCGGCCATTCATCAAAAGGACCATGTGGGATACATGTATTGGTGGAACGGGGGGACGCTTTGGGACATGCTCAGAAGAGACGATGAGGCAAGGCATAACCTCCTCATCCACTATACCTTTCGTAGTAATCTATAGGACAGTGTGGTTCAAGGAATGCGGCTCCGCCTTTTCCGAAGCAAGCGGACGGAGCTTGCTTGGGCACTCATTAACATCATGAATGCAGTGCACAAATCAGGTTGGCTCCACAATGACTTGTCACCAGACAACATCCTACTTCACTTTCCGGCGGACGAGTCAAAGATCTACATTAGGGTTTGACCACGAAGAAAGATGAGCCTAAAAGGTCGCCTTGGGTTTTCACCAATGCCTAACAGATGCAAGAGACTAAGGTCGAGCCACCCATAACCGATCACTTAAGGATTTTAGCATATGAGAATAAGGTATATAATTTGTATAGGATTTTTCATGTGTGCAAACATAAGGTTCTTGTTGAATGCAAAAAGTCCCATATTTTTATTCCCACTATTTTAATAGTTATAATTATTTGAAGTGAAAAGTTGTTTGGAACCCACAACCAATATCTAGAGTACTGCATAACCGCTCACTGTCGGTGCATATAATTGTGGACAAAGAAAGTCAGAATTTCTTTAACACAAATTGTATGAACCACTAAGAGTGAACCACCTAAGCCTATTTAGAAACATCCACAAAAGTTAGACATGATCGGAAATGCGTCCAGCCCATGACTATTCCTATATACCCTACATGCTGTCGATGGGTTCCTGGTTGGTAATCGGTGGCTCGACCTTATGGCAAAGCAATATTGGGTGGATCCTCGCGTGGTTTACGTACATAAGGAAAACCAAGCTATTCAAATCATTCTAGATTTGGATATGGCATCAGAGGAGTTTGCAACCGCAAAGATTGCCGCAAGAATCAACGGCCACAACATGATGTACATCGCATATCACAAAGCGGAAAAACAACCACATACGTTTGAAAGGATCGGAGACCTTGGTCTAGTTTTCCATACTTACCTAGATAGAGTTTGCGAGAACAAGCGTGGTGCCGCGGGTGGACTCAGACATCTTATTAATCGATTTAGAGATGTTCACAAGTGGCCTATCCCAAATGAGCACTACCGTGAGGGGTACTGATACGGAATGGCATCTCTACTTTTTTTATTTTCAAAACTTTGTTGTATTTTGTTTATTTGCGGACATAGATTACACTAGTGATCAGTTGTATCTAATTAGTGATTAGATGTATCAAATATATTTTTTGTAAACGGGCTTATATTTTATTTATAAAGTTTATTGTTATTAAGTTTTTTATCAATCCTCATATAATGATAATGATCTATTTCTATCCTCTCAAATTTCTTGAAAAATTTCATTCTTTTCATAATTTTTGTAAAGTTCTAACTTTCAAGTATGATGCTTTAGACTAATGCAAGGATGTACGGCCATGTGTGTTCACCTACGCGTAGCGTATATTCTAGTCCTTTATTTATTCATTTATTTTAAAATAGAAACCCTCTAAGCTTGAAAGTCGAGAAGTAGTTACTTTCCTTTATTTTCCTATATTATCTCTCACACACACACATTCTTCCAAGAATATGTTGCTCTTTTTTTTGGACTCCATTGACTAGTAAAACATTGAATGAATCTACATAAAAATTCTTCATCTCCGAGGTGAAAGAGAATTCAATTAAGATTTACCATATTTATTTGTGACGTACATAAGTGAAGAAATAATCTCATGTTCTTCAACTCCGATTCCAAGCTTTAACACATTCCATGCCATGCCCATTCTGGAGGTTCACGATTTCACGCTATGGTCAATACTAAACATAACAAAGAACAATAAATAACGGAGCTTTAGTATCTACCAATAATCATGCAAAAAATTGTGACATGGTTTTTTTTTTTTTTTTAAAAAAAACTAATATTGATATTGTACGTACATGCGGCGGTTCATGAATGGAAAAAAAAGAGACATACTCCTTTTTAATCTTACAGCAACTATAATCTACTAGACAACACATCTACATCATATTCTACTAATTCTATCTATCTCTTGAAAAATATTTAGCACGTGCCGATTTACTTCACTCCATACATCATATACTTAAATCCACAAAATCTATGTAGATGTCACGCCCGTAATTCGCAAACTTTGGCTTTCAAATGTCATGTTCCGCGATACGCTCTGATTGTTGTAGTATGTACTTCCATCCACCCCATTCTAATAGTCTCCTGTCCACCCTATTCCATTGTAGTCATTTGGATCAACCCAATTGCCTTGGTTGGGAATTTTGCTTGGCCGTCCTTGTTTGCAGGTTTGCGGTGGCCCATGCCCTGGAGAATTCATCGAGGTTCTTCCCCCGTCGCCGCGGACGACCCCTCTCGCGGCGGCAACAACCCCCCTCTGTCACCGCCGACGGTTGCTCTTTCCCCCCTGCAACCCATTCGCCGCACATTCTCCGCCTTTCTAAGTCTATTTCACACCAGGGTGAAAATAGTCAGTGTGATTTTTTTTGAAAGTCACAAGACCTCTTGGAGTGCTTGCGGTCGTCCTGGAGAGCTTGCGGTCTTCCTGGTACGTCTGGATGTCCTAGTCGACCTCGAGCGTCCTGACAACCCTGGCGCAAATGCTGCCGCGGCGTGGACGGCCGTGTGTTGGGGCCGTCGCGGCCGCGAGAAAGCCTGCCTTGCAATGTTTTTCGAAAAAAAATAGAAAACAATCCATTACCTTGAATTTCCCTCCTAAATTTGTACCCAAATCTTCCTTTGGAGTGCACCTGTTTTATTTTGTAGAGTGTGAATGTTAAAAAAATTGCATGACATTGGTGGTATGCTTACTGATGTCTAATTTTTTCAACAATCTCACCTTTCTTTGACTTTCACTCCCATAATCTATCCTTCGTATTCTTATTTTGTTTTAAATATTTTTCATTGGAAGTAGATTGTAATATTACAGTATTTGTTTCTCTTATTGTTTTTGTCCAATGGTCAACTGTTTATTTTAATATTTGTTTTGCATTTGAACATCCAAGTGTATTTCTATTTGAGTACTCAACCAAAATAAGTTATTGTATTCATTTATGAATATATTCTTCTCAACTATTTTATATCAATTCTCCTCCTCTTATTCATATTTCATTCCGTAAACCTATAATTTGCCTTCTTTCACTTCCAATAATCAGAAACTAGCAGTAGCGGGAGTTATTAAAGTATTCCAAATTTATTATTTTCACATTTCAATCCTTTTTAAAAAAAAATAAAAAAAATCCTAACCATTTTTCTATTACAATCCCTTTATTTGTTTTCCCTTTTAATCCTTACTTATTTCGATATCATATATTGTTATTTATGTTCCATCCTTTATAAATTTATAGCTTTACATTTTATTTTATAATTTTGATTCCTTTTGTCTCCTGTTAGGCTCTATCCTTCATATTCTTTTCCCATGTTTTTAGCCCATACCCTTATAGAACTGTAGTTCTAAAAGCAATTATATTCGATTTTGATTATTACAGTGGTTATTCTATGTTTTTCTTATTTTTTGTTTTCCTTTATTCATCTATTTTTTATTAAGCTATTTTCATTCATTTGTATTTCATATCAAGTTTTTTTCTTAATAAATCCTCAATTCAATTTAGTTCAATTGGTATTTGAACATAAATTTTCCATGGTATCAATTCTGTTAGATGCTTTTTCCATTGTAATGTTTCCCAATATGGTAAGCTATTTTTGTGTCACAAACTGATCTGTGAGCGCCAATTCATATAGTGTTATTGTTCCTTACTATTTCTACTTACGTTCATTCATCCACATATTTTTTTGTACTTGCTATCTTTATTATTTACTTCCACTTGTAATTGATTTTGTCTGTACCCGTACATGATTATTCCATTACCCCTCCATTTTATGTTTCATTCTTCTATTTCCGTTCCATTAGGCGTTATTGTATAATTCTTTTGCCCAACACTGTATCACTATGTTATCTATTTTTTAATTCATATATTTTTAAATTATGAATGTAAATAGAATTGATTTACCATATCTCCGACCACATTTTTTTTCCCACAAATTTTGTATTCCATCATTATCCATATTTGAATGACCTTAACAAAGAACCCATTATAGAATTTCCCTCGATTAATCTACTTTGATCCTCCCATCATATGTTTGGTCCATTCTATTTTAAACATTTCTTACATTCAATTGTTTTATTTTGATATCATTAAATCAATTCCCCATTGTATCTTTGTATGATGTTAAATTCTTACTATAAAAGTTATTTTTCTTTATATCATATCATTTTTTTTTATTCCACTTCATTTTTCATTACAAAATATTTTGCTGCTTTCTTTTTTATTATTTTCCTTTACTCTCATATTCTAAACCATTGTTTTTGTTATTGTAGTACTTCCAAAATACAAAATTATGGGAGTATGTAATATCCGAGAAAGCAAATTGTCAACAGTAAATTAGGAAAAAAATACAATACAACAATACACATAAAATATGTAAATCATATGTAGAAGATAAAATCTAAATAATTTTCTCTGAGTTTAACCAAGAGGGTAAGAAAATAATGTAAGGCTATTAACTACAGACACATAGTTTATACCGCAATTAAGGAAAAAAATTAAATTATTTAATACGATGGATTTCATCTTGAGTTTTATTTTATTCAACTCTCTATTGACATTTAGTCTTCCAAAAAGATTTTTCTTTTTATTAATTTATTAATTTACACATACATAAACGTATGTGTGTCTTCGAAAGCACCTCACTAAAATATAAATTGTTGAACACGCAATGTATATGTTTCTTTACATTAAATCAATTATATTCTTCCTAGTAAACATGGGCACTATATTTGCAAGTTGTAGTGGTGAACCAACCATTGAAAGACCAAAATATCTCGTTGTGAATTAGATCCAAATTTTGATGCGGACCCACAGCCCTAATCACAAGATCTTTGGGACATTCCCCACAATTTCAGGGATATGTCCGATATTTCCCCTTTGAGGAAGATTTCCTCGTCTAAACAATCCAGAAATGGATTATTTTTTGTCAAGGTTGGAGGGGGAGAGGAGGGGAGGGGAGGAGAGAATATTGAAGGGGAGATGGAAGTCCCTTGATGCCCCTCCTCCCCGCGGCCGTCCACGGCCCTCGCCGTTGGATCTCCACGGCTAAGGAGATCCAACGGCCGCAGCCGGAGACCCTCATGTTCGCGCGGACGCCCGCTGCACATCCAAACCACACATACATCTTATGTGGGGACTTCAATCGTGACATTGCACTCATTGGAAGATAAAACCACAACAATAACACACCACCACAAGATGAAGACATCCAGTGGAAAAACTTCATCACATCTCTTAACTTCGAATACATTCCAACAAACATTAACTTCTCCAGACAAGGCGGATATAACTATACATCAACCAGCCTTATAGATGACTTCTACATAAACTCAACAGATAACAACAGATTTACTTCCACCACAAATATAAATATGAATCTAAACTCAGACCACTACCCAGTTACCTTACATATCCCACAAAATACATTACTAGCTAGGCCCCCACCGCCAGTAACTACTACTAAAATCAGAATACTTAACCCAATTCCAGAAGAAAATTTAAAAAAATTTAACATAGAATTCTTTGAAAAAAACTCTATAAAAATAAATGAATTAACTTTATTCTTAGAAAACCAAGACCACCTCAAACAAGATCAATGGGAAACAGCCTGTACATCCCTAGATGAAATTATAAACAAAATCTCAGAGACTATTGAAAACACCTGTAAAGCACCGCCATTACCAAATCTCACTAATAGAACCGCACAACAAGGTGGTTTCTTACCCCGAAAACTTGCCAAAGAATGGAAAAAACACCTTGCTACATACCATCTCATCAGAAAAACTATACACATCGCAAAACACAACCCACAATGGCAAACACACCCTATCATGAATGAAATACGTAATCATCAAAATGTACAAATTCCTCATCCTCCAATAATAAATACCATACCAAACGAGTGGATTGACGTCATAGCTGCTATCGCAAAAATTGCCAACAAAGAAGCTAGAAAAATTACAACAAAATATACTAAAGATTGTATTCACAAAGCAGTCTCAAAATACCACCAAATGTATGAAAAAAGCCCCAAGAAAATAAATGGAAAAGTCTTCAAAAATTCTGAAACTTCACCCCTAGACTCCATCATTGACAGACAAAATAATATTCTAACCAGCCCTGAAGATATTGCACAAGAAATACACATTCAACAATCTATCAGTAATCGCCCAACAGTTCCCACATGCCACTATCAAAATATTCATCAACCACACTGCACATGCAATGTCAGACAATACCCATGGCACGACTTAGAAGGATTCACAATTGACCAACGCGGTGAACCGGAAATCCCTTTACAAACATACTTTGATCAAGAAACCTACGACTTCTACCTTAAAAATCTTGGAAATAACAAAGCCCCAGGCCCTGACAAAATCCCCAACTCAATCTTGAAAAACATGCCTCCACGATTCCACAAATTACTCTTCCTATTCTTCAAACATTGTTACAAACAAAAACAAATCCCAGCATCATGGAAAACTAGCCTAACAGTTTTATTATATAAAAAAGGTGACCCATTTCAATTAACCAACCATAGACCTATTGCACTAGCAAATACAATCTACAAACTTTTTACAAGTACATTAACTTCTATCCTCTCCGCCTATGGTGAAAAACACCAAATCTTACACGACAGCCAAGAAGGATTTAGAGCAGAACGAGGAACTTCTAGACAACTTCAACTCCTCATTGCAGCATTAGAAGATGCGAGATTCACAAACCAAGACATATATATCCTATATATAGACTTCAAAAATGCCTTCGGCTCTATCGATCATGCAAGACTCCTAGCCATTATGAAAGACCTTGGATATCCTTCTGATGCTATAAATCTAGTCGGTAACATATACTCACAATCCTCCACCATATATTCTGGAGAACACTTTGGCAAAACTCTACCAATTCCCATTCAACAACGAACAATACAAGGAGATACACTCAGCCCCTATTTATTTATAATATTCTTAGAACCTCTACTGAGATGGCTACTACAAGGAGACAATGGTTACACCTTTGGCACCTCCAAAGTCACAATCTCCTCCGCTGCATACGCTGACGACCTTGCAGCAATTGCCAACAATCTAAAATCTCTACAAACTCGACTAAATAAATTAGATAAATTCTGTGAATGGGCAGGAATGGACCTTGGAATCTCCAAATGTGCAGTCACATGATGCCCTAATAAATCCAAAATGAACCCAATTGCATTCAAAGCCCAAATACAAGCCACCAACATAATCTTTAGAAACCAACCACTACCAGTGCTAGACCAATACGAACCATACACATATCTTGGCATAAACTTGGCCCCATCTCTAAAATGGGGAACACAAATAAACACCACCACCGCTAAAGTTGTCAAACAATGTCAAGCCTTAGTATCTTGCCCAGCCACTATGAAACAAAAAATCAGTATGGCGGATACAGTGATACGCGCCGGAATAGCATACAGCTTTTATGCAGTACCATATTCCATACCAGCCATTAAAAAACTAGACAAAAAGATCATAGCGCTCCACAAAACAATATGTGGATTACCAAAATGTACCTCTAATGTCGCCACTCAACTCCCACACAACCTATTTGGTATAGAAGCATTCTCACTAAAAAATGCGTACCTAAGATGCATTGGAGAACAACTTCAAAATGCCCTTAACGATAAAGGTAGACTTGGTAAAATATATTATGGATTGATACAATTTATACTTGCAAGATTTGGAGGCTCCGAAGAAATAGACCGTATTAAATACTAGCACTGCGTAAGATCACCCATCACAAGGACATTATTTCTACTCAAACATGAAGCCGGTG
Organism: Ceratodon purpureus; assembly: GCA_014871385.1. Lineage (NCBI taxonomy): Eukaryota > Viridiplantae > Streptophyta > Bryopsida > Pseudoditrichales > Ditrichaceae > Ceratodon > Ceratodon purpureus. Next base: position 103,601,323 of record CM026426.1, read on the forward strand.
TCCATCTTAAAAGCACAATAAATTGCTTTCTATTAAATCCATCTCAACTAGAAACGGCAAGGATGAGAGAAGCACAAAACCTACATGGCCTTAATCCCAACACATCTTTCAAATTACTACAAAAACTACTATCACATAATATAATAAAACTAGAACAAATAACCATGCCCAATGGCACCACCCTAATGAACCCAGATGACTTTAAAATGTACCACTGCAATCCCACAAAACTCATCAAAAGTGCTCTAAACCTTGCCAACCAACTATTTTCCTATCCCTCTTGCCACCACGGATGCCACCCTCCATGCCGGTTCCATCACCTCCCAAGAACTCTAAAAAATGACTACATTATATTAAACCACAATATCCTCCCCCTACAACTCACCCCCCCATATAAATCCACCTAACCCTCCTATCCCCGAACTCCCCTTTCCTCCCAAAAACTTACTTAAAAATCCCCGACAATTCCCCATCCACGAAATACTAAATCACGAACATCGTAAAATCAAGGATAAATATTGGATTATCAAAAAAGACACCATATACTTATGCCAATGGAACACGCCAAACAACAACTCATACCATAAATGGCGAACTCAAAGGGAATTATTCCCCTGGAACGACCCCCACACATGTCATCACAACACTGAAATACTTACCCAATACTATACAAAACAACAAAATAAGCACTGTTCAGACACCATAAAAAAATACTTTTCTATCACACAAGCAAAAGATACAAGGTATGTTATCCCAGCCACAACCATTCCACTAGCTCACATCTCTATTAATGAATGTAACCCAGAAAGCGACATTCAAACAAATACAAATACAATTCAAACTAACTCAAACATAGCATATATATATGAAGAAAACTGTCGACACCTCATTACCATTCCAAAAACAAGATTAATATGGCTATGGAAACAATATCAGAATGCGAAAAATACCCCACATAGCCTAGAACCCCCAACCCAATCTTTTGAAACTGAAATTGCATGGCTATACCAAAGATATAAATACCGCATACCAAAAAATGACCCACTTAAATGTGCCCAATACACCATACCAACTCAAATACTAGACTTTCTCATTGAAACATTCAAAATTCAAACCTCTTACTTCTCATCCCCAGTTACATGCCCCACACAACTTAGCCAATTCTACTCACCATTTTCCCAAGATATTATTTTTGGCTCCCTAGGGAAAGCATATGATCACAAATGGAAAGATATTGGCTACGCCCATCCCCATAATGAAACAGACTTACAACAAGCCATTCATTGGGCCCGTCTTGCAGCAAAAAACAACCCAAACACAATGACCATAATCATATCCCCAGACACTAACTGGTACCAAAATTTTAATCCATACATTGGCCCCTTCCCAGATACACACATCATTGCCCACTTCGCCGCAGACACCATCACATATATAAAACCCACAATACCTCCCGACATCAACACTGTAAGAAAAGAAATGTCAACCCTACAAATTCTTTGCATACACCACCAAAACAACAATATCGGTAATCTAAAACAAATGAATCAACTCAATCACATCACAAATAATCTAAAAATACCACAGATTTACATACAAATTGCTCCTCCTACCCCTTTAAATACCCCGGTTAAACCCAGTAAGAAATGGTCCAAATTAGACTACCCTTATACACTAAAGAATAGCCACACACACATCCCCCCAATCCCAAACTACCATACAAACCTGCCACTAAAATTCGAAGCCCAACTTAGTTACTACACCGATGGCTCCTTCATACCTCCAAAAGAAATTGGCCCCAATAATGAATGGATGAGAGAAAAAGCTGGATATGGCATCTATAGCCCCAAAGGTATTAACATCTCCAAAAGACTCCATGGACACCAAAACATTCTACGAGCTGAAATGATGGCTATACACGAAACACTAAGAATCATTAACACACAATTTCCTAATGAACCCGCATATATATTTACTGACTGCCTAAACGTACTATATTTACTAAACACACAAATTAAACACCCCACACTACATAATAGTCACCCCGACCAAACCACACTTGCCTCGATGGTAAAACTACTCCAACAAAGAATACAACCGATTTCTCTACACAAAGTCAAAGCACACATCAACATAGATGGAAATGAGAAAGCAGACAAACTAGCAAAAATTGATGTCGACCTTGAATATATTACTGCTGAACATCCACACGAGCACGCGCATGCTACCCCATACTACTACCAAAAAGATGTATGGCCATCCATGATAGATATGCTAGACAAAGGACCAGTTAGAAACCTAGAAAAACAAATTAAGAAATACGACAGGGAAAAAAACTTAGAAATTATGGCCATACAAACTCCCAATATTTACAAATGGACAGCAAATGAAGATATTGACAATGAACTCTCCAATGAATTCTGGAAAAATCCAATCATTACAGACAAACAAAAAATATGCATTATTAAATTTCGTACTGGAACGTACATGGGCCATGCTAGAAAACAAATGTTCTTTGGAAGAGAAAGATTTCCATCCATCACATGTCCTATTTGTAGATCACACGAACCAGACACATGGTTACATGTGTTACTCACATGCCAACAACAACACATACATTCACTCCGCGTCAAAAGACACAACAAAGCAGTTTGGGAAATCCGTAAATTACTAATCTCATCAGAAAAATCTCGCTGCTTTATTCTCATGAATGCTGGAACCTTCAATGATAAGCCTCCAGAAAATACCGTACCAAATTGGTTACTCCCTTGCACATGTGGCACACAAAGATGCCACTGTAACTCGAGATTTAGACCAGAACTCTTGTGTGTGAAAGGCCTACCTTATCAAAGTGAACCCCCTTCTGAAATTAATCCCAACCTTACAATACAATTTATTGAATTTACATATTGCAATGACAGATTCTCCCCAGAAACACTCCAAGCCAAAACCAACAAATACAACCCACTAATCGCTAATATCACTGCTCTAGGATGGAAAGTTGACCCTCTTATCGTCATCACAGCTGGAGCTAGAGCAACTACACACATTCCATCAATGAAATCACTTGAAGAAAAATTCCAAATACCGATGCCCACCATCAAAAACACCTTCAAAAACATAAACACTATCGCCATACAATACGCCATGTCAATTCTAATCCACAAAAGAAGAATAGAAAATCACCAACCGATTCTTCAAACATTAGATCCCCCTTAGTAAGAACCTTAGAATAAAATAAAATAAAAATAAAATTTTGGTAGTAGCTAGAGCTACTTTATTTATTTGTTAGCATACAGGTGTCAAGTCTCTTTTTGTCACTTCTCACCAAGGGGGCTGTTGGTTGGCACAACTTATTTCCTGCTCGTGATCACTTCACTCTGCAGTATCAAGCCACTCCATCCCCCACATGATACATCCATTCAAACGAGTCCATCAGGGTTCGAACCTGGACCGGATTAATGAGACAAACGCTCACATCCAACCAACAAACGAGCTCGTGGCTTGACGTCCATAAAACCACCACAAACTATTCTATACGACTGTTTTCACTGGTTTCTTGTTACTGGTTACTTGTGACTAAAGTGTCTACTCTTGAAAGGGGGGAGTAGATCTTTACTTCCATACCTTTGTCCTGTGGGCTTTGGATTGGGGGTAGGTCGAACAGACACTTAATTCACGTCGGTCTCCTCCGGAAACCGAAGTTTCTCTCTCTGAGTCCACCCACGGCACCACGCTTGTTCTCGCAAACTCTATCTAGGTAAGTATGGAAAACTAGACCAAGGTCTCCGATCCTTTCAAACGTATGTGGTTGTTTTTCCGCTTTGTGATATGCGATGTACATCATGTTGTGGCCGTTGATTCTTGCGGCAATCTTTGTGGTTGCAAACTCCTCTGATGCCATATCCAAATCTAGAATGATTTGAATAGCTTGGTTTTCCTTATGTACGTAAACCACGCGAGGATCCACCCAATATTGCTTTGCCATAAGGTCGAGCCACCGATTACCAACCAGGAACCCATCGACAGCATGTAGGGTATATAGGAATAGTCATGGGCTGGACGCATTTCCGATCATGTCTAACTTTTGTGGATGTTTCTAAATAGGCTTAGGTGGTTCACTCTTAGTGGTTCATACAATTTGTGTTAAAGAAATTCTGACTTTCTTTGTCCACAATTATATGCACCGACAGTGAGCGGTTATGCAGTACTCTAGATATTGGTTGTGGGTTCCAAACAACTTTTCACTTCAAATAATTATAACTATTAAAATAGTGGGAATAAAAATATGGGACTTTTTGCATTCAACAAGAACCTTATGTTTGCACACATGAAAAATCCTATACAAATTATATACCTTATTCTCATATGCTAAAATCCTTAAGTGATCGGTTATGGGTGGCTCGACCTTAGTCTCTTGCATCTGTTAGGCATTGGTGAAAACCCAAGGCGACCTTTTAGGCTCATCTTTCTTCGTGGTCAAACCCTAATGTAGATCTTTGACTCGTCCGCCGGAAAGTGAAGTAGGATGTTGTCTGGTGACAAGTCATTGTGGAGCCAACCTGATTTGTGCACTGCATTCATGATGTTAATGAGTGCCCAAGCAAGCTCCGTCCGCTTGCTTCGGAAAAGGCGGAGCCGCATTCCTTGAACCACACTGTCCTATAGATTACTACGAAAGGTATAGTGGATGAGGAGGTTATGCCTTGCCTCATCGTCTCTTCTGAGCATGTCCCAAAGCATCCCCCCGTTCCACCAATACATGTATCCCACATGGTCCTTTTGATGAATGGCCGCAAAACAAATAACACCTAGATGGCAAATTCTCATCGCAAGAGATTTGTTGTTGTGGTCCACTCGCGCCAAATCCGGCCTAATAGACCAATTATGAGGCCGTTTTTCAGCAAACTCCCAAGCTGGAGAGAATTCAGTAGATAACTCAATGCTAACCCTGCGTATTGTTGCAAAACCACCTCTAAGGACAGTTCGGTCCAATGGATGGACAATTGCGCCTTCAGACAACACAACCAAAGATCGCTTCCGTAAGTTAATCTCAGTCTCCCGACCAAGCGGGGAATCCCACCATTGAATAGATGCACGTCGGTGCTTAGCAAATCCCATGGGCGTCATTAGTTTCTAGAAGCAATCTGCCTTTAAAAGAACATCGTTGAAGGCCTCGTCTCCCGCCCTATGCTCCTTTCCATACTTAGCCGGAATATCACAAGCATTCCATAACGCATCGTTTGCACGAGTTTCTACAAATCGAGTGTATCCCTTCTTCTTTCTCTCTTCATCCCATTGCGGTCCCATCAAGGCATCCATAATCTTCAACTCCATCTTGAGCTTGAATTTCTTGGGCATGTCCTCTTCATACCAATATAACAACTATCCGGGGAAGCAAGGGTGGTCTGCTCGTAAAATCAAACAATAAATTTCGTAACAAAATCCTTGAAACGTAAAGACGGTCTATCATCAATGTTCTTCTTATCCCCGAATTGCCCCAAATTCTTTTGTTTCTTATTCTTCGGCCTCGTAGACGACCTTTGAGCACTCTAATCCGCAACTGAAAATGAATCGTCAAATTCCCGCAAAACAATCTGAGAGCAATTGAATTCCAAAACGTTTTGAGAAAAACGGTTAAAAAATTCAAAAACTCCACACCCCCCCCCCTTCCAACACACACACACATAAAGGAACCCCTTCCTTCCCGGTGAGAAGGCCCAAGAGAGAGAGAGAGAGCAAATCCTCCACCACAAGCTAGCACTCTCACGCAATAGGGAGAAAAAGAGTAAAAAAAGAAGAGGGCGGCTTCCCCTTATATAGGGGAAGCCGACCTTGCAGCCGTCGCATTGACGGCCTCCGCGGCCGTCCGATCGGCCGCGGCTCCGCCCAAAATCGTGGGCCGTCGGATCAGACGGCCGCACGACTCGATGGCGCCGTGTGGCCACCGCCCGATGTGGTCGTCTGATCCGACGGTCGCGTCCGGCCGACGGCAAGCCGAACGGACGGCCGTGTGGGCCGTGGGGGGTATTGTGGGCTGTTTTAACCTACGGCCGTCTATGGAGCTCACACCGTAGTCAGCCTTGCGGACGGCCATAGGCGGCCGCTGCGATCTTGCGGTCCACTATCGCCCAATGCGGCGGGCGATCTGGTTGTGCAATCCTAGCGGCTGGACGCCACTCTGGGTTGCAAGATCGGACGGCCGTCGGCGGCCGCTTTGATTCGAGGGCCACGATATGGTCTCCTTGGCCTAATGGTGGCTATGGGATCGGAGTGGCTGCGGACGAGCTGACGATGCAGTTAGCCCTACCCACGGCCGTAGGATTGGACTGCCGTTGGGAGCCGCTATGTTTCCATGGCCCATAAACGCTCGCAGCCGCAGCATTGTGGCCGTCGGATTGGAGCGGCCGCTGTCAGCGACATCGCGGAGGTCAGCCCCACGGCCGTCGCCGCGATTAGATTGCCGAGATGCGGCCGAGTCGTGGGATCAGGCGATCTGACGTTCCAAAAAATATTACGTCCTCTAGGGTCTGGAAATTCTTACCGCGACGTAATTACGGGACGTTGGGGACGCCACGTCTGTGACGGGGGCGTCCAGACGTGCTGGATTTGGATGTGGAGCCAGGTTGGACGTCTTATTTGAAAATCTTGGTGTAGAGTGTACAATGTGAAGCATTCATGACCTACCTCATTGTCTCGGCTTCTTCTTTCTATTGCGCACTTTGAATTTGAATAAGGTTTTTTAAAACTTAAAAATCCGTGTATAGCGCAAGAGATAGACTTAGATGTTGAAAAGGCACTTGTCCAATAAGAATCAAGGAAAAGTACCATGTTGATAAGAAAATCAACAACAAAAATCCCTAAGCCCACTCTTATCCCGTCTTCCTTGTTAAAAAGAAGGTCCTTCACAAGCATGTTTTCTTGTTCCTCTAGCTTAATAACCTCGTTAATACAATCTTTAGGCCTATTTTAAGAGCTATCATTGACTAAAGTATTCAAGCATTAAAAGGTAACTCTAAGCTACAAACACCTTAGAGCATTGATGTTAGCAACTGTGCGTCTACAAACACTACAAAGGATTCCCTTTGTTGCAATTATCTTTCCGTCCTAGCATTTCCCATCACGTGTCAATGTCCTTCCAAATCTTTATCTGTAAGTGCGGAACGTGATAAATCAAATCATGAAGACCATGGTGCCAAAAGAAACAAAATCTAATTGATAGTTGGAAGGAAGGGTAGATTGTGATACATGGTTACAGAATGGCCTAGGGAGTCCTTGTGACTCCTTTGTGTACCAAATGGTGGCAAGTTCTTCTTTATTGAAGAGCCTGACCATATCAACATTAGATCCCCAAATTTCAAAGACAATAAGACTTTCTATTTGATACGGAACAACCTCTTGTTTAATACCCTTGCGTACTATAAGGCCCAAAAATTCTTGTCTACAATTCAACATAGACTTGTAGGACTTGCATAGAATTATAAGAATCTCTAACAATGGCTAGGACGTTATGCCCTGTCATTCCCCTTTCAGAATGTGTTAGGCAATTTATGCGACTAGATAAAACTCTAAAGAAGAGCTCAAGGGATCTCTCATTGTAACGGCACTCTAGCTCTAGGGTCAACTAGTCTTTTGCTCTCCCTACAAGCAAGGCTTCTACAAACTCAACCCACTCCATCTTGGTGTGTTGCTAAGGACGCTTAGGCCCTGCAACACACTTTGTCTTGGTGTGTTACGAGGACGAGCACAATAAAGTGGACCACAAAGTGCAACATGTGATCACTAGGAAGTGAATATTAAGTGGGTTGTTTTGATTTCAAAGCTCAAAGCTGATTTTGAGCATTTGGTGTAGTTTTTGAGCATTTTAGCTACTTTTTAGGATGTCATATGTTAACTCTCAAGTATCTACATAATGAAGAGAACATGTTCAATTGAAACTTAATCTAATCGCTACTTCTAGATCATGAAAATGAACTTTTCCAAAGTCTTAATTTCTTCATTCAGTAGTCTCTATTGTCTTTAGAAGATGTTTTTTCCAATTTAAAAAATAATGATCAGTGAAAAAAACTCACAAAAAGTACCACAAAAGTGACTCTCTTAAAAAACATTCTTGCGGTACTTTTAGAACCCTAAACCAATTATTGAGTATATGAATTGACTATTTTAGAATACCTTTCAAACATATAGAGGGCACCACTCCTTCAAAAGTGATTTTTAGATAGTTTTTTGTTCTTTTCAAGCCACTTTTTCAAATGATTGCATTCACTTTGCTTGCATTTGAAGCCTTCATACAATAACTTTGCAGTGTCTACTTTGCACGAAACTTTTCTAAGTTGTAGAAAAACAAGTCGAGAATCTATATTAGCAAAACAAATTGACTTTAATAACGTCTTTTCATCACTTTTGTGCAATTTTTGCAAAAGGGATGAAATTGACAAATAGCTAAGCACTTTTTTGGTCCACTTTATTGTACTCCGCCCATTACTTCTATAAGAAAGGCGTGATAGTGTGGTGATCAATCATTGGGTGCGTCTTCTTCTTTCTTAAGGTGGGCATCATCATTAGTTATTCTTGAACATGGGCATTGCATCTCTCGTGCAAGTCTAATTTGCACTATTTAGTACTTCGTTGTACCGCCTATCTTGGAAAGCAACAGCTTAACTAGTCACCTTCCTCTTCATTCCTTTCATTGAAGTTTTAGGATTGTTTCCTACATATCTCTTCTCCTCTCGTTATCAATAACCTCATGCGCCACCTACGTCTAAGTTTTCTGAAGTCAACTGCAATTGCACATGGTTTTTCTTGAATTTGGTTAGTGGCTCTCTCCAATTCCGCACAACTTCTAAGCCCCCTTTTCTTTGGTCCACTTTGAATGCCCTTGATTCTTCTACCTGCATGGATTGAAGGATATAAGAGAACACGCTCATCTAAGATTGCCTATAATATAGCTTGGTCATTCTTCTTAAAGGTAGGATACAGCTTCAATATCTGAGGCCACCTCCAACCTTCACATCCGTCAATGTAGAGATCCTAAGAGACTCAATTTTGTCCTTAATTCACATTCTACAGAATCTACAACATAAGCGGTACATGTTGTTGCTACGCTTTGTAGGATCCTTCAAATCGTGGTGCGCCTCTACAATCATATCTTTGTAACCTCCTTCCTCGCATAGACAACATAGTATGTTCTACAATTGGTCATTGTGAATTGATACACATTTTCCGTTTAAGCATTTACCTAAGGTATAGAAAAAGTACTCACAAGCAGAACACAAATTATTTTTAAGTTTTTAAGGACAACCATTGAAGTCAAAGTGTAGAAATGGAACAAGGAATTATTGAATTTTCTAAACTACAAGGTTGTAAAATATAATTATAGGAAATAGATGAGCTCAAATACATAAAATATAATAGGAAATTAAAACACCTTCTGCAAACCATCCAAATCATTGACAATCAATTGCTTCCATTTTTTAATGCCGAGGAGTTTTATTAATCTTTGGTCTTCTTGGATGAATAGTCTCTTCTTGTTGTCTACCTCGTTGTCTCAAAGCCTCTTTGCCACTTTTCCAAAAAGTGCCTCCTTCTTAGCCTTGCATTTCCAAGAATTATGTTTTTCGCCAATCAACGAAATTGCACTACCATTAACGCTAGATTCTACGACATTTACCCACCTAGACCTGCTCATTTTTTAGGAAACCTTCTTTTGGCTTGAGGAGGGGGTTCTATGCTCTGAAAATTAGAGCTATCAGAATTTACTGACAACACCTTTTGACACCTTCCATCCTACTCTTCCTCCTCTTCCACTTCTTGTAGCTGCTCAGTAGATTCCACATCTTTGAGCTAGCTCTAGTAAAGTCCTTGCCTCTAATATCTACACTAGCCATTAGGGTTTCCCTTCAACTAAAAAGGCAAGTAAAAATTTGTAAAACCCAAATGTATGTAGCTCTTAGTATTGTATTCTCTAGACTGCAACATCTTCCAACAAGCATAGCAATTCTACTTCCGTAAGGCATCCAAGACCAGCAAAATTGCCTTAAATTATAATTCTAGTGACACTAAAGTTGTAACATATTCCCTCTGTGGAATAGGTTCATGATCCACCTCCATAAATCATAATGTGTTTTTCTCTTTAATAAACTCAAGCTCAATCTAAAAACACTCAAAACCCCAAACCCCCAAGAATTGATTCATTTAACACTATTGATAGCAATTTAAAAACCAAAGAAAAGCCCCGCTAGAACTCAAAATCCTCAATTCCGCTCTAAATACATGGGAGTGTATCAAAGCTGAGGTACTCGAAAGCCGTGAATTGAAAAAAAGTGCTAAAAATACCACAAAAATCCTAGAAATCCTTGAAAGTACAAGAAGTTATACCCTAAACCTTGAGAGAAACAACAACCTCAATCCACTATATATCCATACGAAAGACAGAGAAGGCAAGAGATACACATATATTCACAATTGCAAGACAATAGCTCAAAAAATGTTGGAAAATTTGGATTTAGTGCCTTTGTGCTCCGTTGTAGGGACACTTGGACAGAGAAGTATCATGTGACGGCAAAAATAGTAGTATAGAATGGCTTACTATTGGTTAATGGCAATGTTTTTGTACCATGACCGGTTTAGTAGGCAGTTAGCCACCCCATGCATGTTGAAGAGCAAGTCGTGACGGAATGTTGCTCTTGCGGCAGGCATATGCATGGAGGAAGGGTGATTAATGAGATGTAAGACTCTTGTAGGTCTAAAGCTCTGGTTTCATATAACCATAATTCTTCTAATTTAGTGCATCATTTTTTGAATTATGATCTTTGAATCTTTAGTATAATCATATTATTTTTGTTTTGAATCATTCTGTAGACGGTCCAAGTTTGTATGAATATTTTCTTCATAGGAATCGTAATTTGGTATGATAGATAATGTTTAGGTATTGACTATTGTCTTCTTATATGTGGATCACATCAAATTTTCAATAGGTATGATCTATTTACTAGTTCAATTGAGGTAAAGGGTATTTGATCATATTATGGAAAACAAATTATTTGAGGTTGAAATTTCTTACAAAGGATGTTATTTAATAGTCTTGACTAACATAGATACAAAATACCAATCTTCTTTATTTCAATGAAGCCAATGTAGTAGCATTCTTTATGTTTAAATATAACATGTATGAAGAATTGTCTAGATTTTTTAATGATGCGTGATTGAGAAGGAAGATGGTATGATTGTAGTAAGTGTTAAAAGTTAGTTTGAGGTTCATTTGGTATAGAGGCAATGTCATGGTTAACTTTGGTTTAGTCATCTTTTAGAGTTATTGGGAGGTAATTATATGGGCATGGAATGTGACATTGTGGTTGACAAATTGGACTGTAAAAGAGTTGTTAAGCAAGGTGAAACTCACACTTCTAATTTATATGATTCATGTTAAATGATTATGTTTGGAGTTAAGCGAGTTCATCATGTTTAAGCCATTTGATAACATAATTTGTTTAAGTTTAATTATGTTATGTGTTTATAATTTGTATAGCGTAGCTCTATAATAGCTTGACCACAAAACTATTACTTTGAAAGTTGCCTAAAATTTTGGAAGATTAGCGGTCTTGTGTGCTTTAAAAATACAAAATTACATTAAAAGAATGTTTAAAATACATTAAGTCTCAATGATTTTTTGAATTTTAAAAAGTCAAATTTCACTCAAATATAGTTAAAAAAATATTAATCATTGTAAGACAAGTGATTAGATAAAATACAAGTGTAAGGCAAGATAAATTTTGTTGTTAACAAAACAAGCCATGATTGGCCAAAGTGCTTAGGTTAAATGAAATTGCCATAGATGAAATCTCAAAGCCATTCATGAATATTAGAAATAAATTTGATGAATGGTCAACTTTTATTTTTAATTTTTAATTTGCCTAATATTAGAAGATATTTTTCCAGTTTCCTAGCTTACTTTTGTAAATTAATTAAATATTAAGCAAAAAGGTATGCAAGCTGCTAGAGAGCTACAATATTACTTTGAAAGAAATTTTAAGATGAAGTTCAATTAGTCATGGACTTCTTTCAATTACATGATTTCTAGTGAAGATGCATTTTAAAGAAAGTTGGAATATGTGGTTTTTTAAGTGATATTTATTTCTATTTTTTGAGAAAGAAGTGCATGGCATGGGAAATCTTACATAGTTAGGGTATTTTATACGTAGAACTGCTTTTAAACTTTTGAATCTAGGTCAATTATATAGTAAAAATCTATTGTAGATTTTTTCAAGACTACCAATATCATATAAGACATTTTGGAGTTGTTTGTCAATTCATCTAAGGTAGGTATTTTTGAGTGAAAAGGCTTTAATGTTAAAGAGGTCATGTATGAGTTGAATGACTACATATTAAAATATTACACTTTGAGATCAAGATGATGTTATTTGTAGTAGGATGATCTTTTTGCCTAATTTTATGATAGTATGCATTGAATATTGCATAGAAATTATAGGCAATTTTTGCTCGTATAAACATCCATGCAATGTCTTTCTTTGTTTTGTCGTGGCAAGAAAAACAACTAATTTTTTGCATTGTTTGAAGAATTTTTAGAGTAGTAATGTAGATCTAAACTTTCTATTTCAATGACATGGCTAGATTTATGCATAGGTGTGTATGATTCATTTTGGTGTAGTACAAGTAAAGGTTGATTAATGTTAGAGATGTTGGTAGCTTCAATTTAGGCTCTTTAAATGTATCAAGGCATCTTGTCAATGCGCATTTTAGTATCACAAGATGCTATTTAGCCCATTTTCAAAACTTGTCTAATCTTTTGGTTGTGTTTCTAAATAAGTTATATATTTGACAATTGCAAGTGAATTGTCTAGGTATGTCACAAAGCTAATCTTTGTGTTGAATGCGTCAAAGGGGTATTAAATTTTTTCTTTGAATTCAACTAAGTAGAGGTTCTAATGAATTGGTATGGGCTAAATGTAACTCCTTGGATGGTACTTGGTTCAATTGGTATAGGTTGAGTTTTGCCAAAGTATATTCTTTAATGAATGTAGTAGATTGTAAATATATTCCTATTAATGTTCAGCATCTTTTAGGTATACAAGGTCATTTATTATTGCTAAAAGTTGTTAATGGTCAATGGATCTAAAGGCATTTTTAAAGTATATATAAATAATACATAAATAATAAGTTTTGTTGATTTTGGATCTTCCAATGAAGCTATAGAAAATTGAAGTTGCCTCAATATGCTCTTAATCATTTGTGGCTATCATGTAATGTTTGGTGTTTTTTGCTTTATACAAAAAAGATGGATATTAGTGTGCTTGTGTAAGTTATAAATGCTATGCTATGGTTTTTATAATTCAATGATTACCTTATTTAGATGATAGAATTGTAAGGCTTGTTTTTATGAATTTAGGATATTTTCTAGTTTATAGCAATGTGTTATGAATAGAAATACTAATTTGTAAAAACGTACAAGCATATTCTTTAGAATTGAGTTCAAAATTATATCAAAGTCTAATGCTTTATTATTTCCAATTTTTTTAATATCAAACATATATCAAACATATATCAAACACATATCAAACACATATCAAACACATATCAAACACATATCAAACATATATGAAATAAATTGGTTTTTTGTAATGTAATCTATTTTTAATACTTTAAAATGATTCTTTATATTCTTTTGTTTCTCGATTTTATTTATAATATTAATTTTCATGCATAACATAAAAAATTTACTTTATATGAGCATGATTTATTTATTTTCCAAATTTTTTTAAATACAAAATCCAGTTCTTTTTATATAAATATCTTAAAAAATATTTATATAGTATTAATATTAAATTTTGAGCATTTATTTCGAACCACAACTCACTAAAGTTATAAAATATTTTAGAAAATATAATATTTTATTTAATATATTTGATTGTTATTCAATTTAACTAAAGATCATATCTATCTTATGATCAATATTGTTTTCAGTATTAATTTAGACTTTTACAGTAGTAATTGGATATAAAAACCTCATGAACCAAAAATGATGTTTCAACCTGTATACTATGGTTTTAATTGTTTTATTTGATTATACATACCACTTCTATTGCCTTTTGTTGAGTGTAATAGCACTCCTTATATTATTGAGTTTCAAATACCTTCTTAATCTACATTATATTAAATTCATGGCTGTTTAGTCTATTGAATTTTTTTGTTTCTTGTATTTTAAAGTTCCTGTAATGTACTTATTCAACTTGGTTTTAGCAGAATCTCAATCTGATTCAAAAGAATAATTTTGCACTGCACAAGATGTTTTATGATAAAATTGGTCTAAATTTGACATATTTGTTTAACAGGATTGTAAAAGGATTTTGCTCATATTGGAAAGATTTCATTCTTCCTACTTAAAGCCATTTCTGGAGTTGTCAAAAGAAATTGAGAAAGAAGCAATTATTGCTGAAGATAATCTTAAATATTTAATTTTTTTAGAAAAACCTTGTCAAATACTTGCAAGTTGTTCAATTAGGGATATTCCCAAATGCTACCCTGATATTTTATGCTCTATACGAATGATATGGAAACTAAGCTTTTTTTACAATACATCAGAAAAAATAACTAATCTTCTATGTTTGGTATATTCCTTCTACTTCTGTATCAAAATTTATATTTGTAACCAAATGATGTTTAGTTTTATATATCAAATACCTATATTACCTTGAATTTAACATAAGGTACTTTAATAATCTAAAGAAATTAAATTTGATCCAACTAGATAATGAATCTTTGCTTATATTACGGTGTAAAGTATGCTAGTGTATAATTACAGGTTAGTAATGAGGTTATTAAGCGGTGTTCGACGGGCATTCCATTGGGTGACATTTTTGATGGCCATGAGGATAACTGTCGAATGGCATTAAAAGAAAGCATCCATGCCAATGAAGCATGGAAACGATTGTATTCAACCATGGTTGAAATTGCTACCATGCTCAAGTTTGTAAGAAAAGATTCAAATTCAAAGGCACCAAAAGATGATTCCAAAAGTTGTCAAAAATCATTAAGCCATGGTGAGGATAATGGTACAATTGTTTATCTGAATAAACGTGTTGATAAATACAGAAAACGAGTTTCAGATTGGAATAGTAAAATAATATTTGCTCCCATAGAGGCTTTTTTACAACGCTGTCAAGACATGCTTGAAGTAAGTATTTCCAAATTTCAAAAAAGTAAAAATTACATATAATGTGATTATTGGTACTTGTAACATCTACATTAAGATTGTGATATAACGTGTTGGATACTACTTAACTTTTCCAAAATCAAGTGTGTTAAAAGAAAAGACAACTTGTACAAATTTAATGTTATTTCTGAAATTCATATAAACGATGATCCTATCCCTATCCCTATGACATCCCTATAATATTTTTATAATATCCGTTAGTTAGCTTGGCAAAATTCAAGTAAAAGACATCAATTCTTGTGACACCATGAATTTTGTTTTTTAAAATACGCATTGAATTTCTATATTATGGATTTTTATTTATTAATATATTTTGCAATTTTAACCCACTAATAAAGAACTACGTAGCAAGTTGTGATATTTTATGAATGAATGGTTTTGTTTTAAAGTTGAATGATTATGAAGGTAACAATAACCACAATAATTTGTTTTTGAAAAATTTAATATATGACATTGTTAAAACTAAATTTGTAATAACTAATTTATATTTAATTTAAATCATAGTATTTAAATTAACAACAATTAAAATTTGACTTATATTTTGAGTTAATTGCAAAGCAATTTTCATTAGACTTTATAGAAATGGACGTATATTGATTATAATATATTTCCAATTATCCTTACAAACTTCTATATATATATATATATATATATATATATATATATATATATATATATATATATATATATATATATATATATTTGTAAATTTTGACTTGGCCAATAACATTAACCCATAAACATTAGGCCCTTGAGACCCGATTCGGGTCGCAGCACTTCTACGCAAGCTATTCTAAGGTTTTAGAGCTTTATTATTTTCTGAAATTTTTATTTCGTGTAGCTTTCAATGGTAGCTTTCCAATGGCGCAAATTTCAAAGCATTTGGAGTTACGATGCAAAGTTATGAATTTTAGAAGTATCTCCTCTAAATCCGGGCAGCCAATAACCAATGGAAATCTCTTGTTTTCTGCCCAAGTTGCCCATCATTTAGTAGGGCAGAAAGTGAGGAGACAAAATTTCAAAGGGTGGACAATTGTAGGATTTTTTCATCTTACAAACCATTTCTATCTAAAGAGGGTGCTTATTTTTTTCATCCAAATGATAATTATTATCTAGTACTTAGTTTTCATCCAAAATACATTTTTATCCATATAAAATATTTCATCCCATCTTCATTTTTCATCAAAACATAATAAATTTTCTTTTAGTATCTATTACGTGGCAGGGGGCACTACTGGAAATGTGGTATGAGTAGACCACATGAGTACACCCCATAGTGACTAGTTACACCTACTGTAGGTGTAACTAGTCACTATGGGGTGTACTCATGTGGTCTACTCATACCACATTTCTAGTAGTGGGGTCCATCCACAAGACCCTCTTTTACTGAAACTGCCCTTCGAAATAAAACCAAAATATACAATTTACACTTTGAAAAATTCTAGAAATATGAGATCTACTCCGATTACATTGAAATTGTTTCTAGTTCTTTCCCTCATTGACTTCAAAATACTTACTGTTTGGAAATCCAATTGGACATTTTTATATTACCCTTTAAGTAGTTTTAATTTTGAAAAATGTAAGGCGATTTTAGTACACTCTGTTTCATAAAATCAAGAATTATTTTTCCTTTCCAAGCCCGTATGAGGCTCAAGATTTGTGAGCTTAAACCTAACTTCTATACCTCAAGAAATTAATGGACTTATTTAAATCAAATGTGTTTGCAAAGTATTTTTTGGGCATCAAAACTTTGGTCTACTCACGGGGTAGTGTCAAGCAAAAATTTACATTGACTTCAAACGTTATAATCTCGCAATCTATACAGTGGATTGTCCTCAAAATTGATAAACACCTTTTTCACTAAGGTAATTACAAGATCCTACGCTTGAATGTTAGATTTTATGTCAAAATTTAGGAAGCAGTAGGTTATTATTAGTAGGAGTATGATTTTGGGAGTTTTGGCTCCAAAAACACCAATGGCCTATACGAGTTAATGGACTATAAAAGGTATAGTTGTATTCTATTCCACCAATACTTGGTTTTAATGTCTTTCAAAATTGAGAATACTCCAAGAATACAGTTTACCACTTCGAGCAGGAAATGTGAACTTGGGATTTCATAGCTAATTTTTATAATTTCTATTGTACAATCTCAATGCTTGATTGAATTGAATCTACGTCTATGAAATTAAAATTATTAAATGCTTTCATGATCATGATCAGAGAAAAGACAATAAAATATATGTAATAACAGCATATGCACATCTATACATTGAGAATTAGTTTATAGAGACCCACTAAATTAGTATTAGGTAGTTTATATATATATATATATATATATATATATATATATATATATATATATATATATATATATATATATATATATATTTTATTTTTTATTTTTTTTAAATTTGAATTTTTTTCATCAACAAAATGTTTTTAGGGGGCGTTTGGCCCTCCAATAAGAGCCTTTGTTGAGGTTCCTTTTCATTGAGACGGGGGCGAGGTTTATTGCCGACACTCTAGGCTAAGATTGGACGACTATTAAAGACATTCCTCCAAATGATATACATGATATTAGTTACCTGTGCACCAAATTTTAGATTTTACATAAAGGCGTAGCATTGTGGAAAACATTGAACATGTATGGTACTCATATGGAACAATTTTGAGATCACATGCGCTTGTTTATTTTTGACAGAGATGCCTACACTTATGTGTGGCACATTGATAGGTTGAAAGAATGCCTAGTCTTGAAATTGAAATTCATCCTCAGGTTGAAGAAGCTATATAGAAGTAAGTAGGAATCAAAGAGAATGTTGGACGCCTTTGGAAATAGTAGGAGTGGAAAGCAAGCAAGGCTAAACTTTAGATTCAAGGTCTATCAAGATTACAAGAATGTAAGTAGACTACGGGGGTGTATGTAGAATATTAGTACCAATCATACATGGACACAAAAGATCATGTGAAGAAAGAAAGATTGGAGTTCTGCAGCAAAGGCAATAGGAAGGAAGGTTGCATGTCTCTTTGCTCACCGATGCGGGCGATAGGATTACAAGGGAAGAGTCATAATTTTTCTAAGCGTTTCTAGCCTTCTCTCTTGTGTGCTCTTGTTGAATTTCTAGCTATTTGTAATGGATGAGGACAACCTTTCCGAATAGTCGTTTAAGGTGTATGGGTAGAAATATAGAGAGGTTGTCTACTAACATAGACCACAAAGTCTGTAAGACAACAATAGCTGACAGAGGTGAAAATTTTGTTACAACTGAAATAATGCTTCAAATATCTTTAATTCATCCTTGACAAGTGGAATGCATTTGAAATACACTTTAATACAAATATTTATTCCCTATAAACAAATACACGAATGAGATACAACAACTTTCATCCAACAAAGTTCACTACAGATAGCATTCAAGAAAACACACATAATTCCTATTATTCACTAGATGATGTTTTATAGTACAATTAGTTTTATGTGGATTACATTATATCTTAACATGAGGATGATTTTTTAAAAATGCTAATGATATTTGTTTTTGTCACTTGTCAATCAATCACAATCTTCCATGTTCTATCCATGTTGCCTATCATTTAGACGGGCAAAAAGTCACAAAACTAAATTTCAAAGGTTTGGCACTTGCAACATAATGGACCCAATATTATTTCATCCATACACAATTTTAACAATTTTCATCTGAACAACAATTTCCATCTCGATGAATTGTTTTTATTCCATCAATGTTCTCATCCGGCTGACAATTACCATCCATAGGTTTGTTTTCATCCAATGTATATTTTTTATTCATAGAAATTTAACATCCAGCCTTCACTTTGCATCCAAAACTAACATACATCATACTATTTTTGTAATATGGCAGCGGGTCCATCTATTCCAAAGCTGCTTACTAATCCAAAGCCCTTTCAAAATTACAACAAATTTCATTATTTGTGCTTCATTTATTAGCAAATATCTGATTTTATTGAAAATTTTTGAGGTTTCTTTTCTCATTGTCAAGAACATATCTAGTATTTTGATTTCCACCTAGTCATGTTAAGATTACCTCTTTGTTTGATTTAAATTCGGAGAATGTATGGCATTTTCAGCACATTCCATTTACTGAAACAATGTTATTTTGCCCTTCCCAAGCAGACATGGGGCTCAAAGTTGGTGAACGTAAACCTATCTTCCAAACCTATAAGAATTGATGGCCTCTCTCTCCCCCTTCCCTTCCTCTCCCTCCCTTCATAATTGGTTTGTATGAATATATATACAAATATTTAATTAGTATATTGCATAATTAGATGCATAAAAATATATATGAAGAATCCTAAACAACCCTAAAAGAAATTCTATAAGTAATAAATGATGTTGCTTATTTTGAAAGGAGAGATAAATTCTATTAACATTAGAAGATTCTATGTCAAATTAGAGATCCTTACTATCATGAGAGATGCAGCCAATTACAACGGTATATGTGCCCCCAAATAAGGTTATTCACCAATATTTCATTAGAAAACTCTATAAACATACCTCAAGTATAGTCTATATTGATCAGAATTAAAGCTCAAAGTGTTTCAACCCTTTGATGCAACTACTCTTAGGTACGCATGCGCTCTTCCATCTCTTTCTCTGATTATGGCTTGCATACGTGCCGAAGGTCATGAGATTCCGCTTTGAGTCCCATGCAATTTTAAGGTAGTGGCTTTAGTTAGCGCAAGTCTCTTAAGCGTGAGATAGAACCTTATGGTAGAGTCCATCCATTTGGAGGAGGAGGTTGTCAATGATGACGTGCATTTGATTCACATTGAATAGCAAATAGCCATTAGAACAAATGAAGGAAGAAAATGGCTTTTAGAGGCTAGAAAGTATTTTGTAAAAAGATTGACTCTAGGCCATTTGACAGCATCTACTAAGATACTTACTCAAGCTATTCCATGACATCATTAGTGGATGCTGGTACTCAACTAAATTTAGTGACGATAGAACCAATGATAGTGTAAATTCATGTGCTTAGTGAGTATGAAGCTGATGATTTAGTTTTAGTAAGCAAAGTGGAGCCTACTTTGACGCAAAAGTCTGTCTTAGGAAGCTCTAGTGTGATATCCCATCTAATGCGCCTACAATCTTGACCAAAAGCTAAGATTGCATTGTTGAGGTTAGATTACAATTTTCTGATGAGAGTGTAGGTTTCCTTTCTACCGGACAAGTATAATGGCAACATGCTCTTTCAAAGGTATTGGGAAGGAGGGAGGTAAGAATGGAATAGCTAAATTGCACAATTGCAGGAAGTGGTAGTGTTTAGAAGAATAATTTTTCAAGGCAAGGGGCCAATAGTAACAAGGTTTTTGTTTATTAATGTCTGAGAAGAGCCCTACATTAATAGTGGACGTTGTGAAGCGGATGCAGCCTCAAAGAGAATTTGAGGATACGTGGATCATGTTCAATCACGTCAAACGCACCAAAGGTTGGACTACCATGGGATGTCACGTTTATGACTTCAAATATTGTTGTGTAATGACGATTGCACTTTGCAATATGCAATTGAAGGACGAGAGAGCTTGGAGTCTGTCATAGTTAGGATTAAATGGGGTTGTGGCAAAACATAGAGTTCACAATGTGAACTTCAAGGGCTTCATGGCAGAAACCTCACATGCAAATTGGAACGTTGTAAGGGTCATTTATGGCAAGGGAAACTCAAAGATTACAATGTCCAACCGCAAATGCACATGCCAATTCCATTGGGCAATAACTAAAGAAGCATTCAAAGGCTCATATCTTTGGTTCAAATTTAAAGAAGCTATGTAATGCTCTTAACAAACAATATCGAAATGGAAAGACCATCAAAGACGTTATATCCGTTTCAATGCCATCGGGGCTTGCTAGACCTCCTTTGGCTCTACTACTACTGCTGCTCTTTGTCATCTCAAGCTTTGGCTTGCCTTTTGACACTTTTGATATCGGCAATGGGGTAGCTCCATGCATTTGGTAAGTATGCTTCTTATACCCAGAGATTGATTTTTAGATACACATTAAAGTTATTAATTTGGTTGCCTATATATGTTGCAAATTATTGATTGCAGGACCTTACCAATGCCAAATAGCATGAGATGCCCTCTTGCAACCTCTCGGAGATTGTATATGATAAATGGCTCCAAATGTCATGCAATCATAGAGACAACATCTACATTGCCATGGTAGACAACAATGTTGGAGGCTTCATGCAATGCACCAACTATCTTCAAGAGGAAAACTGTTGGAAAGGGACCGTTCAAAGCACATGTACGTCTACGGCAGGCTTTGAAGTCTCGTGACCCAAAGCGGCTAGCGAAAGCCACCAAACACTTGTACAAAGCTCCAGAAATGCTCTCTTTTGAGTCAAGATCTTATAGGCAAGATCAGTGGCTTCTTGTTTGACTTCCCAAGAGATGTGCTAAGATGTGTTTTGCATATCAAGACAAGACCAATGAAAAGTGCAAGGAGAAGATCGTTCAAGGATCAAGATTGCAGAGGCGCCTTGCTAGTGAGGCCTCGTGGCTGTCTACAAGAAGGAGATAGAGAAGCAAATGCAATTTGCTTCTACAACAACATCGCAAGATGTGTAAAGGGTACCAAGTAGTTCTAGGTCATGAGTAGGTCCGATCCATCGACCATCTGCATGTGAAGCATGGAACTAGCCTTACCAAGAGAGAAATACTAGACCTTGAGGCAACGGGTATTAGACTTCCTCAATGCTAGGGACCCTTGCCTGGGCAAGTTTTTCAAGACACTTCTTCTCTTCCACGACATCATCGTGTTGATCTTTTACACTTAATGGTCCCTCCATCTCCTGAATTGTATCCTACGATATGCAGAGGATTGAAGATTCATCCTTGTATCCGGGTCTCCAGGACCGAGCATGAGAACAATTGGACTTCCCTGCTTCTCACAGTTTGTATACAATGGGTCACAAGGATACCATATCCAACTTTAGGTGCATCATCAGCCTTGTCCGAAAGAGAGTTTTGGAGTCAAACGTGTAGAAGATCACAATTGGCCCTGAGTTTGGCTGCACATGCTCAAACTTAAGGAGAAATACGTGAAGTCATTTGGAAAACAACCTCAATGGATAACCTGCAAGCATGTACTACATCTACAACACTATATTCAACCTCGATCTTAATGAGAATACTTACATCCATGCTCCAGGCTTGAGCTTCAACGAAGTCAAGGCAATTCTGAAAAGCGGGCTTCTTGAGCACGTAACCTTTTAGGATTGTCGTTTGCCACCATTATTTTCTATGCCTTAATTATGAATCATAAGATTTATTTGTATATATCATAATAAAAGATAATGTAGATCACATAGTGCTCTTCGCAACATATGTTGCAAATCTATGATTTGCTAACTTGTAGTAGTATCTCTTGCCTTAATCTAAAACTTAGTTAATATAACAATATCATTATGGTAAACAAGCATAGGACAAGACTTTGTCAGGTTCATGGTTTGTGTCCATGGGAAAGGACCATGCCATTTATAGCAACAGGAGTCACCAAATTTTAAATTTCAAAATCCTATAAAGTTATGTCCCACAAGTCATTGTTTATTGCGCACTAGTTGGTTACAATATATGATAACAGAATGTACTTTTCCAAAGCTAGTATAATTCTAAACTAATGCACTTGCCACTTAAATATTGTTCATACCAGTCTACTAATTAACAACACTACTGGCTGCATCATGATTTGAAAAGTCTAGGCTTTGCAAATCCTCAAGTTCTTTGAGATAGATTGCAATATTAGTCATTGCCAAGGCCAGCTTCGGTGGAGGTTGTGAAGTCTTGAACAACAACAACACATACAACGTTTCCAACTCCAACGGCCCCTTGCACGTGGATTAAACATACTTCTCACTTTCTTTAAATTAAATAAACTATTGTTCTTTTGCTCTTAACATAAACATACGATCCTTGGAAAGTCACTAGAATTGCAAAGCTTGCAATATAACCATGCTTTGTTAGCAATCATTAAAGCTGCAGACTTGTATTCCATTGTGTCTACCTCTGGCCCCTCACCACTTCTCCGCGTTAAATAGTCACCCAAGTTTGAGAGGATATCAATAACTTCCTTGCTTGGAATCCAAACAACACTTACATTTTCTACCATCTCTATATTGTTTTTTCTCTGCACCCATTTGACGGGGTCCGTATGATACTCGTCCAATTGCCTCTGTCAGATTGGACATTCAATTCCTTGTGAATGTCCAAGGCATGTACCGCCATACTCTTTTCTTCCACTTTACCAAAATTTTAACAGTTATAAGTCCTTTTTCAACTAAAAACAAACATTTTTTGTTCAAAACTAAGTGGCCGGCCAAAACGTTTTTGCTCTCTGGTCAACGCTGCCGCAGTAGCTTTGTTATAAAGAACTATAGGGATACTAGATCATGGAAAAAAGAAGGTGAAGATGGAATTACGATCTAGAGTAATAGGAAAGCATTGACGTCTACGCAGTTTTGAGGTGTAACTCTAGAGTTACGCATGAGCCGTGAAATGCCGTTGTAAGAGCTGCAAGAGAGCTAGGAAATCCACCTATCGGCTTGTTTCAACGATAAGAAAACACATGCGCTAGCTCCTCATGGGTGAACTTTACAAGGTAGCGTTTTATGAATTTTCTTATAATCCTATGCTTCCTCTTGTTTTCTTCATGGGCTTGCATTTTTTAGGTGTACAATAACAAAATGTTCCAAAATATCTTCTAACTCCTTCAACATGTTAACTATTTTCCTTTTTATATTACGTTTGGCACCTAGATTTTTTCTTTTTGTTCCCGTCACATACCTCCCTTGTTCAAAGTTCCCATCCACATCTAAGTTTGAAGCTCTTATTTTTTACGTCCAATGAAACGATCATGCTGTGTTTTTGAATAAAATTTGATAATTTTTTTCATCCCTCTTCACTATGTGGTATTTTTATATTTATATTTTGTCCTTATTAATTTAGGTCTTCTTCCTACTTCTAATTTGTAATATTATTTTTTCATTTTATTTAAAATCTCTTTCCCTCTATGTTTTTATTTTAATATAATTTTTATTATGATTATTATAAATTTTCTAATAGGTTTGAACATTTTCTAACTTCAATTCAACATTTTATTATTCTGTTTGTTTTATTTTCTTTTGCATTGTTTGTTTATGCCTGTCTTTGTTGTTTTCTAACTTATTTCTATTCCTTATTTTTTATTTAATATTTATCTTTTTAAAATTATCTCCGTCACTATGTTTTTTTTTTTTCCTAACTATTCTTCAATTTATTCTCTTTTTAAAGTCTTTATTTTATGATTTACCTTTCAATTATCTTCTTGACTATGCAATTCTTTCTTTTTAAATTTTTTTTTACTGTCCAAAATTTTCTTTTATATATATATATATATATATATATATATATATATATAATTTTCTTCGCTACATGGTTTTGATTTTCAGCCTACTTCTTTTTGGACTTTCTCTTATTACTAAATTTTCATCTTATAATTTTTTTTGTAGTTTGATTTTTCACTAGAATTTTATGTGTGACCTTTGGATGATTAAATATTCTGTTGCGCCAATCTAGACTTAGCATCACAAATTTTACTTTGAAATTCCGCGTATCATAGAATTCCACTTAAGCATTTAAAGCTTTAAACTATCTACTAACTGAAAATAGCTAAAAATTATATCAATTATCTTATTAAATTATCTCACTTGGATTGTATTACACTTTTTGCTAGCTTAAAGATGGTTCCAAACGAGTAAACTTCTGAGCTTCTTGTTTTGTTTTGAGATAGTTGTTGGTTATAATTGAGCATTCTTCAAATCGAATATGTACTGGTAGATTTTCTCTATGTTATCCTTCTTTGGTCGCTCAGATAAACTTTGCTTTCTTTAAACAAACTCAATAGTGGAATCGAAATCTTGCCTAGAAAAAGGCAGCCTTGGTTTTTTCTGCAATGGGTATGGCCTCATCTATGGTATGAATAGTTTTTGAAAATGCTACATCAAAAATAAGAATGTTGTCGCTTTTATGGCACAACCAAGGGGATTTCAAGTAATGAGTACTTTAGTGCAACCTCCTCTACCTTTAGCCATTTGGCGTTTTGGAGCGTAGCAATAATTGAACCACCACCAAGTGTGGCTTTAGGCACAATTTTCAACTTTTTACAATCTGAACAAACATTGCTTGGACTCTTACTTTGGAAGACTACCTATATTTTACTGGAGTTGATAGACATTATAATCTACAAACTGCAAAATTATGAGGTAGGGTGGCCAATTGTTTCTAACCTTTGTATAATGGTTTGCTTCGCCTTTATAACATCCCAAAATATAAATTATTTCAAATTGTCTGCTCTTACATCTGGCATGAGTGCATGTAGAATATCTCAAGGGACTCTAGACAAATGGGCTTCTAGATGGTGGCCTTGATAATCCTACCCTAGAGAACTTTCCTTTGAGAGTGGTCATACTATAAGAAAATCTTGTTTTTGGTGATGTCTTACGTGATGTCCCTAAAAACGCAAAGACATTGACGATGATGTCTTCCAAGCGAAAAGACATCTCAGATAGGGTGAATGTCTAAGGGGACATCCCAAAGGGCACAAAGACATCTTTGTGTCGAAGTCGTCTAAAGGTGATTTGGGAGGGTAAAGTACGTGCCACGTAGGTGCCACGTCGAAGACACGTCAGTGCCAAGTGAACGGGCAATGCCAGATGACAATGAATTTTGTAATGATGTAGACTTTTACGTGGTTCCACAAAATATGACGTGGCGGGGCCAAAATCCTACGTGGCACTTGGAAAAATCTAACTTAGCACCTAGAAAAAATGATGTGGTGTGCCACGTCAGCACAGTTGTTGGAGTTTTATGTTTGAATCATGTTCATGGTAGACATCACACAAGACATCAACGTGTTTTTCCAGACATCCAAGATGTCGTTGAGGATGTCTCGGGTGATGTCTAGTGAAGTGTAGGAGCGTGTGCTGAGGCATTGCTTGAGATATGGTAGTGCTCACTTTTTATAGTGGGGGATGTTTAGAGGATGTTTTAGGGGATGTTTGGGAGGTTTTTTGAAAGAATGTACCAAATGATGTTTGATTAGAAATTTGAGAAGATGTTTGAAAGGATGTGATTGCAGAGTTGTCATAGAAAATATCCCCACGTCTTATGTATTGTGTCTACAAGACATCCAATCCTATACGTAGACATCTCTTGAAGCATGCTCCACTCACCATCCAAACATCTACTGTGACATCACAAGTGACCATAAGAACATCTGGGGGGAAGCACAATAAAGTGTACCACAAAAGTGCTTAGCTCATTGCCAATTTCAGCCATTGTTGTAAACACTAAGAAAAGTGACATATAATTTGATGATATATTGGAAGGGGCTTTGGGTATAGAAAATAGACTCGGTCATCTTTATTCTACGAAATTTTGGAACCGATGTGTGCCTTTTACGAAGCCTTACGAGTCACAGCAAGTGATCCAAAGTGAATGCTATCATTTGAAGAAGTGGACAAAAAAGAGTGCACAAATGTTAGAAATCACTTTTGACTGCGCTGTACCCTCCGATTGTGAATTGCGGTTTCAAAAATGGGCCTAAGCAATTCCTTTGGAAGTTTGTACAGCCGAAAAGTTTCGTTGGGACGTTTTTGGAGAGCTGTTTTTGACGAAACTTTTTGTGAGGTTTTTTTCACCGAACATTGTTTTTTAAATTGTAAAAAACATCCTCTAAAGACAATAGAGGGCCCCAAATGAAGAAATTAAGACTTTGGAAAAGTTCATTTTCATGACTTAGAACTAGCGGTCAAATTAAGTTTCAATTGAAGATGTTTTTTTTATGGAGATGCCTGTAAGATACCTTGTGACACCTTAAAAAGTGACTAAAATGCTCAAAAACTACACCAAAATGCTCAAAATCAGCTTTGAGCAATTAAAAACAGCACACTTCATATTCACTTTCTAGTGATCACATGTTGCACTTTGTGGTACACTTTATTGTGCTCTCCCCCATCTTCCAGTCCTGTTTCAGACGTTTTACAATACATCTTGCATAACATTAGTGCCCTCACAGACACAAATAGACGTCATATTAGACACTCTTCAAAATTTCTATAAGACTCATGGCTTTTTGTCAAGAGCACCTACTCGCATTGTACATTCAGTAGACAAGGTCACATTACACAATAGTTGATATATCTATATTGTTTGTGACCTCAAACACCAAAAACATTGCATCTAAAACATACTTCTATCCAACTCAGCATTGTACTGCCCACCCACAACTTTAAGTTGCTCTACTATCATCCCTCATTGTTGCTACTCCCATATGGTCGTGCACATGTGTGACGCTACATATGTTGAATATGCCAACAACGCATGTCGTTAAACAAGGGATTCATGTAAGAAGGAAATTGCTATAAATCCCATTAGTGAGAGGACGTAAGGTGGTTTCCCCATTCCCAACTGGCTCCTTTCACCAACAGCTAGGAGTATTTTCCGCAATCAATGCTCTAATGATGTTGGTTGTAGCATGAGTTCCAGTTGGTAGTGGGTTTTCTTTTGTTGGTTTTAGCACATGTAAGTGTGGTTATGGATTTGCTGTAGTTGGTTTAAGCATCTTTAGTACACAGAAAGAGGTGTACCTATATGATGTGAATAGGATGGGTCATACTGCAACTTTGAAAACTTATAACTATTCATTCTTCATCCAAAAATTATGTTTCAACTTGTGTTGGATTCCATTTTTTCTTGCGTACCTCTAAAAAATAACAACACCAAATAATATCAATGGCTCATATCTATATTTCTTATTCAGTTGGGAATGGAGAAACCACCTTATATGTGCATGGTTTACTTTCTAACGTCCATAAACCGTTAGCCCTAATCACAATACTATAAGGACGTTCAACAACTCCACAAAGTGCAATATAAGCTGGTGCATGTGACAAGACATCCTTCAGGATTTAGAACCGGACATCTCAGAGGCTCATGGAAACATCAACGCAATTTACCGAATGTCTTCAAAGACGTCTTGCAAATGTAAGGAGGAGTTCATGCGTCCTATAGTGACATACTTGTATCTCATTTGAGGCAGCTCTGTATTGTGCAATCAATAATGTTTTTCTAACGTCCAAAAAATATTAGCTCTAATCAGAGCACTATGTACACGTTCAACATACCCCACCAAGTGCAAAACAAGTTGCAATTTGTTACAAGATGTGATTTTTTTTTTTATTCCTACCTCTTCCAATCATAAATTTTGTCCTAAACCACTCTGAAATCCTGCAAAAATTACTGTATTGCCGCCTACAATTGCCCTAAATTGTGGTCCTAGATCTAAAACCTTCAAACTTAGATCTACTCCATTCTTGGTGGTATTTTCTTAGATCTCATACATATTCCTAACCCCTTTAGTCAGATTTACAATACTTACTAGTTTATATACCAAATTTACAACACCCACCAAGCAAATTAACTATTATGTCCCGTCAACATTAAAATCAGCATCTCCATACATTTACATACATATCCATTCACCTTCTTTTTATGAATTATTGTAAATCCGTACAACATCCTACTTCTACTGCCGCCTGGACCCTCCAAATATACTAGAATTGTCATGACAACAGCTCCTCTACAGTCCAACAACGTATACTACACACCATCTGGACATCACACACTAGAGAGAGAAGACAAACACACTTCAATACAGAACAATTTCTAACTTATTTACGTCACAATCTGTCATGACCTATTCAAATACAGAGAGTAAACAGGTCGATTTCCAAGTATAAATTTAACTTCAATTAAATCAACCCAACCATTTTACTTCCCGTTACACTGCACCGCAAGTGTGTTGATCTCACCACCGCAAGTGTGTAGATCTCACTACCGCAAGTGTGTTTTAAACAAAAAAATATAATAATAATAAAATACTTCAAGGCCCAAACTACGAGGCTCAGATTTCAAGGCCGTGTACATGAGATGTACTCACTGCCACAAGCTCGACAGGTTTCAGGAAGCCCAAGGTATGCATAAATACGATCCCACATACAACCATTGAATGCTCATGAAGCAGCCAAAAGAAATTAACGAGTCAAATGACATTCTTATCGAAGGGAACCAAGCGTACAGATTGTACAGATTGTCCATTCGGCTTCCAGAGAAGACTAAAAATGTATTCCCTGGTTGCCAACATTTTAAAAAAAAAACTCAGAGCAGTGACACAGGTTTGCTATGCAGCAATTTGGCGTTGATGCCCCTGTGCACAAACTCATATTTGAAAGCTCCCAATTGGTACCTTAATTCAATTGCACCACTGCTTTAAAAAGTCAGTTTGCGGTGGATTTATGCAACCTCAGCCAAAGGTATATTGGTAACATTGCTGCAGCAATATCAACAGATATAATACCCTTGAATGCTCACGTAACATCCATATTTAATCCAAGAATCACATGACACTCCTAAAGCGTACAGATTGTTCACTCCTAAAGCGTACAGATGTTCATTTGGCTTTGAGAGAAAAAAATGTGTTCCCGCAAGAATTTTCAGAGTTCATAGCAGTGACACAGTTTTGCTAAGCAAGTTGCTATGCATTAACTTGCCGTTCATGCACCTGTACCCGGCCTCACACTCGGAAGCACCCCAATGTTCAGTGTTTCATCAAACATGCACTCGAGGCTAATTTACGTCAACCAGAACATCCACACAAAACTGATAGGCTAATTAGTGCCGGCACTAATCGTATACATAGCCAGTTTGACCATTAATCGTGATTAGATACTGTGCTTGTGAAACGGAGCATTTATAACCAAAACCAGAATCAAAGATCATGCTGAACTTTGATCCAATGCTATGTAAAAATAGCAATGTAGATTACAAAGTCAGATATGCACCATGATAGCAAGTCAATTTAAATAAGAACTGTCAAAATGTCTGCTCAGATAATGATGAAGCATTATCTTCACAAATTTCCACTTCAAAGATTACTATATTTGACGTCTACCAACGAAGGTTCCAGTGTGTTTTCATATGATAAACCCTACATATAAACTACACAAAGACAAATTGAAGAAATCAATTTGGGTTTACAAAACAATGTAGAAGTCCGTGTAGGTTTCCACAACGCTGACCAAGCTCACTTTGAGGGAGGTAGTCTCACCTGCGCCCATGAGAACAACCAAACACGTAGTTAGATTGAATTCGTACGCAAGGTGTCTTCAACTACCTCCGGTTGTTGTCCCGATCACAAAGTAACACCAAGAGCCAGAAATTGCAAAAAACGAAATACATCAAAGTAATCTGGTAACCAAAGCACAGTTCAATAACTGATCACCAACGATCAATCAGGACTGCCGATATCATACACCTCAAGTAATTGTATGATATCGGCAGTCAGTCATATACACATTAGTAATTGTTGGGAGAATCTGGTGGGTTTTTCTAAAGGATGGAATATATTAGTGCAAGAGTAAGAACCCACAGCATAACAGGCAAAGTGAACATTGTATAGACTGCAAGAATTTAGCTTATACTTTAAATAATCAAATGCTCAATAAGCATTTCTTTTTTTGTAACAGATTATAATCAACCAAGTATGAGGTCAATCCTTGTATTATATGAAAAAATTATTCATACAGTCACAAGTGATATCCTATTTTAAAGAAACATCATAGTTTGCAAAACTCAATAGTCATTAATATCAAGTTATCAACAGATTTAGACTTGAGAAATTGGCAAAACTTTTTGAGCTGTAAAGGAAAGAAGGATGTCACTAAAAAAGTAGCAACTTGACACAAGCTGAGGAAGCAGCTCCTCACCTTGCACCCATAATGTCCAACAAACAATTAGTGTATTAGTCATTATAGGCGAGGTGTCTTCAGCGGTGCTTCAGGTTGTCATCCCAATCGCAGATGTTAGCAACATGTACTAGTAAAATTTAATTCAAGTGACATCCTAATTTAACTCAATTCACGTGAATCACACTGCATTGAAACCGCCCATCATACAGCTTCACATCTCAGTTCAGCTTCACTGCTGCTCAACTTTGAAACCAAGCAAACAAGATTCAAAGTGATTAATCTGAATCACAGTTTAATCAAGCAAGAGAATCCGTTCAATCACAACGTTCAATCACAGTTTAACCAGTGCATGGGTGAAGTCCACACCCATCAAGCGTTGGAAGGCTTGCATTAATGTGAATCACAGTTTAATCACAATGTTTAATCAAGCAAACTGAGTGTCAATCAATCAACGTCAGCTATTCATCAAACAGCTATATACACTGCCTCATCTAGCCAAGACAAGTACTTCTATGCCAGCGATCTAAAGTTCCCCATCGTGAACTCGTGATCAGAAACAAAACTATCAATCAAGGTCCATCATATCCGTTGAATCATCGTCAAGTTTATCAAAAAAGAACAACCAGGATCGAGTTCCAACACAGCGCAGTGTGACTCAGATCATATTCGGTATATGGCATCGATATCCAATGCGCAAATGGCGATGACTACGCCCAGGTTTGTAACGAGCAGCAAACACTATTGATCACAGATTACTGTGAATCACAATTTAATCAAGCAAGATACGATACAACTTCAATACCGTCTCTGAACCAAACCTGTTGAGACATGGTCGATCAGCTTCGATCAGCTTCAACTTTCACCAGCTTCACACCCACGTAGCTTCAGAATTCCCACCAGGAAAGGTAAGGAGATTGAGAGCTAGAGCCCCTCTATACACCCTAAGGAAAATCTGTGATCCCACCTTGGTTCAAATCTTAGTTCAAGAAGTAACAGTGAGCCAAGAATGATGGGCTGTTGATGGACAGTTGTGGAGCAAAATTGTACAGTAGTGGCCATGTGGGTACAGTGGATGAAAGTTAGTCACTGTGTAACATCTAATGATGATGTGTGAGAGAGAGAGAGTTGCCTTAGCCCCTCTCTACTACCCGTCCCAAACCCTAGCCGCCGCCCTGTAAATCCTAGCTGCCATCGAATTTCATCCAACCACTAGATTTCATCCATCTGAGATTTTCCATCCAACTTGCTATTTTCATCCAAAATAGGGCAATAAACGATAGTTTACTGCCTTTTAGTAACAATAGTTTTACTGGCCCTCTATTCTACAGCCTCTAATATCCTTTTAGTTTGCATCTGCCTTCAGTAGCTCATTGTTTGGTGTTAATCAAACAAATTTAAGGGTATGAAAAAATAAAAAATGAATGTCCTACTCGTCCTACTAGTAATCTTTCCTACTCTAATTTTGTAGCCACTAAATGTTGCCGCCCCTCCTACTGGTGATGTTGATCCTCCTTGTGCTGCCTTTGATCTTCGTGCTGCTGGTGGTGGTGCAACACAACTAATACGTGCTAGTCCTCCCCTTGAGTAGGACCAAATACCTGAAGTGGTCCGCATGCCACTGCTCAAAGCTCTACCACCTTCCATCAACTGCCTCACATCTGGCATCTCGTGGTCCCCTCCCTCTCGCTAATCATCATTTGAGTAGTAGACAAATGATTGATAAGCCTCAGCAAACCTCATCAAATACCTGGAATATCTGGCCTGGTCCTGAGAATAGACCCAAATTTGCTCCATGGCATGCTTGTTGGAAGTAGATACCAGGTGCCTAGTCAACCTTTGAGAAGCCTGAGTAGTACTAGCCACAACTAACTCCACCCTTTGACTGATTAGTTGGTTCTCTAAGGCCAAGCTTTCAAAGTTCCTGAACCTGGTGCTCATCCTCACTTCTAACTCTAGCCTCTTGGTACTAACTACCTCTACCTCAACCCCCTTGTCTGCCTACGCCTGTCTCTCCTTCTCTTGGTCCTCCTAAAGTGTCACCAAGTGCTGTTGGGCGTGTTGACAGTTGGTCAGTCAACTCTCGAATCCTCTCCTCTTGGCCAAGTGTGATGCTGATTAGCTCTCGATAACTTGGGCTAGATTTGTCCTCCTGCTCCTGCAACTTCTTGACCCTTGTAGCCACTCTAAACACCACCATAAGTGTTTAACCAACTGGTCTAGCCCCTTGGTAACGCCACCCTGGTCTTCTAGAGCCACCTGTCTTGCCCCTGCAAACCCCTGAGGTATCCTAGTCTGGTCTATGGATCTTTGCTGCTCTTATTCAACCTCTTGCCAGTATCATTTCTCATGGTGAGTTCCATCATTTTTCTCTTTTTTTATTTTTCTTACCTCCTCCATCTATAGTTCACCTTGACTAGTCACAGTCTTCTTGGTCCAACCTATCCACTCTCTTTTCTTGTTCATTTGGACTAGTGTCTTGTTGTTCCTTCTCCACGCTCCTGTACTCCTAGTCTTCTAACTTGGCCTGGGTCCCATCTTTTTGGTCTTCAAGCTCTTGCTCCTAGTCCTTCAGGCTATTATCCCCCTTTTGCTTCTTGACCAGTCCTTTGGTCAAATGCTCTTGTGTAGTTGTCACAAACTGGTCTAGATGGGCCATTTCTGCTCCTGGCAACACCTCGTGGTTTCCATTTCTTTAGGGCAATGCCACTGTGACAACAACTAGTACGTCCTGCTTGGTGGCAAGCCAATGTTCCTCCTCTTCATCTGTGAGTCCTTGAGTAACGTTGTAGCAGACGAGTACCTTAGGGAAATCTAGTCGAGACCCCTTCCTCTAGCTCATTGATATTGTCTTGACAGTCTTGTTGCCTAGAATAGTGACTAGATTACTACCCTAGTCATGAGTAATTTTAGCATCAATCAACCAAGGAGGACCTAAAAACAAGATATATGCCTCATTCATTTCCTTAGTCTTAATAATAGTTAGTATCATCAGATAAGGAA
Source organism: Ceratodon purpureus (assembly GCA_014871385.1). Lineage (NCBI taxonomy): Eukaryota > Viridiplantae > Streptophyta > Bryopsida > Pseudoditrichales > Ditrichaceae > Ceratodon > Ceratodon purpureus. Next base: position 103,635,375 of record CM026426.1, read on the forward strand.
TGCTATCGATGTGTACCTTTACATTGTTTTATTATCCCTATTGGTTATACCACTATGTGGTCTGCCATCTTCGATCTATAAAGAGCAGGTTGCGGGTCCTTCAGTCCTAAACGCTACTGCTCCTCTTCAGTAATGAGATAAACACCAAATCCCCTGTTCAGTAGTACATTGTCCAAGGTCTTGTTGCCAATATGCACAATTAACACAGGCGATTCCGTGTCAACATCTACTGCCAAGCTGAGTATCAGATCTGTTGGACCTCCTTTTCCGATCATCTGCTTCACTCCAGGTGTTTCTCCTTGACCAGAATCCTTACTGGTCCCTAACTTCAGAAACACATGAGCATTGACATTTTCAGTCATGTTTGGAGCCATCTGTGGTAGTTCACCCAAAGGCACAATGATTGGGCTGGCCAATATCCTTCTGCCCACCACGTTCCCATAATTTTGCTCCTCATCTCTCCTTCTACTAGTCTCTACTGGTACTTCTAGTCCTTGTTGATCAGTCTTCATGTTGTAATTGAGGACCTCTGAATCTGGGAATCTTGCCCACTTATTGTCCAATATCTCTCCTTTAGGCTCCATCTTCTAAGCCTCATGTGAGTGAACAGTCTTGGCTTGCTTTGTTGCTCTGGCCTCCTGCTCGTCCATAACCTGAATCTCCTTAAGAGATTCTAACATAGAATCCCTGAGCTGCTCCTCTTCCTTCTAGTCTTCCTTGGTTCTAGTATCTTGATCTCGTCCTCAATAGGAGGTAATCATGCCTTCTGCCTCTGGGCTCTAGTCGTACTGGCCACGTCCACTGGGTTTTGTCGCTTGTACAGCCATTCAATTTCCACATTTGTCACATGGTGGTCGTGTTTCTTTCTTGTCTGGTCTCCGGATACAAGAAACTCGTCCTACTGTGCCTTCAGAGGACAATTTCAACACCTATGTCATGTATCATGACATAAAAAAACACTCCTTTGGCCTAGCGCTAAAACTTCCCTGCTGGCCATTACCTCTTCTTGGATTGGGAAGCTTCTGATATCCAGGAGTGTTGTTACTGTGATAGGCTGCTGCAAGCTCTTGAGAAGACACCTCAATCATTCCTTTGGCACATCTCCATCCTTCTCAGCACCTCGTTTCCTCTGGTTTGTCGGGTTGTACTAGCACTTCTCATCTTCATGGCCAAGCTTCTTACATATGCCACAGAACCTCCTGGGGACGTCCTGCCCTAGTTCCTTCCAAGTCACAATCGCTCTCTTACTAGTGGTTTCCACCTTCTTGACTTCGATCTTGGTTGGCTTGACACTAGAATCAATGCATTTTTCTTCACACCTCAGAGCAGCATCTTCTAACTCTGTCAGGGTTTTGACTGGTGCTATACTCGTCATAATTTTGATGTACTTCAATAAACTAGCCCAAAAGATAGTGATTCCGAAACCCTCTCTAGGATCTAATTTGGAGGCACTTGATCAATGTCATGAACTTGTCACAATAATCGTGCACCGTCTCCCTATCTCCTTGCTTGAATGACTTCAACTCCCAAAACACAGCCTCATCTGCTGTCTGATCCCAATAACTTCTCTCAAATGGAGCCATGACATGCTCCCATGAGTAGTATAGATGATTCTCTAGAAAATTCTCATACCAGGCATCTAACTTATCTAGTAAAGTGGTACCCATCAGGTTGATGATAACTTGCTTATCACTTTCTCCATTGTGCCACAGAGTACACTCAAACTCACAAATATAAGCATCAGGATTTGTACCTTTCTGGCACTTGAAGTATGGCAATGATTTCCTTTGAGCCACACTGACTGGTCCTGATACTAGTGGTATACCTAGTCTAACGATTGGCGGATAAACTTGTGGTACCTACCTTACAGGATAACTGTTGCCTACTCTAGCGACTAGTACTCCTATTCCTATTGGTGGTCTGGTCCCATATGCTACCCCTCCAACTGCTTCTGCTAGTCTTTGGAAACCAGGTTTGTACACTTGGAACTCTTGCTCCCATGTCTAATCCTCCACGCCAACTGCAAAGGCGAGGAGGCAAGGAAATCACGAGCAGAAGGACGAGGGCAAGCAATGGAAGGGCGTGCTAATGGGCGGCAACAATTGCGGAGGGAAGGAGTCATTGCGGAGGTGCGGAGGGGAGGGGAGGAGTTACTGCGTAGGACGGGTAGAAATGAAGGGGGAGGGGAGCAAACTGAGGAGGTTCCCAGATGGACGACCTCTCATCTAGTTGGATAGCTGCCCGTGTGCACCGATCGATAGGGGCATTTAAAGAGACCCAAATGTTCATGTTTGCAACTAACTTGAATTTGGCACGTTTTGTAGGAGCCTCTAATATAAGGGGGCTTTAGGAAGCACCTCTTATAGTTCAAGAATAGAATGCTATATTCCACTTTGAATCAACCTAGGGCATATGTTCTTGTACCAAGGTGTCCAACTGTTAATTGTTCTAGCCTTTCACTTCTATGTACTCTATATATGCCTCTTAGGGTAGCATGACGCCTATTTAAAATATGAATGATTTAATGCATTATCATGAATATTTCACTTGCAAAGATGTTGCGTATCTTTTGTAGTAGCCCAAATCTTAGACTATGGACCTTTTCATGGATCCATTGAAAATAAAACATGCACTAAATTTTTTGAAAAAAGAATCCTATTGAGCCACCATTGGTAACAAAAACAATGCAGAAATATGCGTCATGGCGCAAGCTCATAAATCAACATGTCATACATTCAAAATAGGCATGCGCAATAATCAAATTTATAGATTGACAAAAGCAAAGAGTAATCCCCAAAAGGTGGTATTCTCTAGTCATTGAAATTACTTACCTGGCAAGTGTTATTTCAAGAAATCATCCTTTGTAATATATAAGACATCTTCTGTAAATTTTTGCAAACCAACGTAGCTTATCGCAAAACCTCATCGGAGAATATAACTAGGAAGAGGTTTGAAGCAACTTGCACTACGTTAAAAGGCCACCTGAGTCAGCTCGATTACCTCCACAAACTCCATCCATTATGCCGGAGTTCAAATGTTCTAGGCCCACTATGTTACGTTCCAACTTTAAGCATTTGCTCCAAGTGAAGACTAAGGTCCTTGAGACGCTAATCACTTAGTTTTTGTCACCTACAAAAACAACAAGTTACTTGTAAGTCCAACCAACCTAGGGTACGACTTCCTCGTGAATCTTGAAACTAAGCATTTCCTTAAGACTCCTCTAAAGATTCACTAATTCTAACCCTCATGACTTGCACCTAAGAGACAACTCCCGTGTGGGAGTAAGGCGCCACATGCTTGCTTAGCTCCAAAACCACTTCACGATTCCACGTCAATTGGTTGCCACCCTCACGCGATTCCTAACCTGCTTTAGGCCCAAGGCCAAGATGCGCTCGCCAACTCTACTTTAGAGCCATCCCAACTAGCATCAACTTAAACACATGCCTAAGTCACAAGTGACTTAGACAACCTCTCTTTCAAGCTTAGTCACTACTCCGAGGTGTCACTCTTTGTCACGGTGTGTGCAATTTTGGACCGTGATACACATAGTTGCGGGGAACCAATGTTGATTAGGTGCTTTATTGATAAAGAAGTTATGTTCTCAAGGCCACCATAATTTTGCAAGAAAGCAAGCATGTAGCCGTTGTTTAGAGTAAGGAACATGTGGATTGTGCATAGCAACAATTTTGGGCGCAAGTTTACATCCTGCGTAGTGACAATAGCAAGGTCCAGGACATTGCTTGTATATAGTTATTTTAGAAGTGACATTTTATTTCACTTGGGACATGACTAGATCCAACTTTAGCGCTTATTACTCTTTTCTTTAGACCTTGCATGTCAACGCCCACACTATTTAAGTGGTATTGTGCATGAAAGTTACCCACCAAATGACTCAGTCGCATGATTTCCATCTAAGAACTTTGTAAATTCATAGTGAGCAATGAAACCCTATTGTTTAATATATATACCTTGTGTTCATCTCCTGTTACCATTGCAACACTATCCATGTTGCTTTTTTTAGTAGTGACCTATTTGTGATATAAGGTAAGATGCTGTTAAACCGTACACAATGGAAAACTGTAAACATGTAGCACGTTTGTTCATTCTAAGGTAGAAATATAGTCCCGCATTACATGTCTTTTTTTGACCTAAAAAATAAGCCATGTACTAGAGAGCTACATTATCATCCTAAAATGATCATACATTATGGATGTTTACAGTTTTCGTTGAGTACAGCTTTGCAACATCTTACCTTAGATGGTCATGAGGCACATGCAATTCATAGAAGCATCATCATAAGAAACCAACCTTAGTCAATGTCATATTAGGTGCAATTGAAGATAACATGGAAAAAAGCAAGAATAGTATGTAGAAGTGCACTTACAAATACTGGTGTTGCTAGATCATTGTTAATTTTCTTTTGTGGTGGGACTCTTGCTTTGCTTTACTTTCCAACTTGTGAATGATTTGCCAAATACCTTCAGAATGAGAACAATGCTAACGAATACAAAGAATAAAAACTACATGCGGCCCTTCACATATGGAAACTTTCTATTTCTACAAGAACTCACTTAACTGAGACACAATCAGAAAAACCTCGCTTTACAATAAAGAATCAACACCACCAACATAGAGCACGACGTGCATAGACAACACTTTAACTTTTGAATATTGATCCGTGAACATGCAGCTCTGCAGCAAGGTAGTGCTTTCAGAGTGCATCATTTGGAGTGTGCAATATAGGACCGTTCATGTACGGGTTGTAAGACAAAAAGGAGTACACCTTGGCAAGTGACAAAAACAAATATTCATTGACAATTTTGAAAATCATCCATCATGTTAAAATATAATGTGATACACATAAAAATTGATCTATAATAATACATCATCTAGATAATATGCGACGGTGAAGAGAACCTAATCTTGCAAGAAGAAATTGTTAAAGGATAGAAGGCATTGGAGGCAAAGCAGGTGTACATTCAGAGCTTTGAATCTCAACAAGAACGCTCAATATAGAACAAAGAAATTGCTCCAAGACCTGGCGCTACGAGGGATGGGTTTTCTGAATGATGATGCAACGATGAAGGTGAAAGATAAAAACCCTTGGAATGCTCCACAGTTGGGAACTGATATGTGTCAAAATTTGCAGGCTGGCGCAGTAGAGCAGCTATATAGCAGGAGCGGAAGGCTGGAGAAGCTGATGGACAAGCTTGCTGAGCGTGATCTTAATAACATGATCCAAGGATGGATATAGCTGAATTGACAAGGTAGTTGATGTACTCAAGCATACCTTGAGAAATCTAGTCATACATTTTCCCCGGCAGCTTAGAAAACGAGTAAGCAAGTAGTAATTTTGCTCTTCTCATAGGAATCTCCTCTCTTATTGCGGTTGCTGTATGGAACATTGATGTTGGCATGCCGTAGCTCACAACGTAGCTATGTAGAATGAATCAGCTTTACTTAGAGGACTAATTGCAGAGAAAGGATTTAGATATTTAGCGGCAGAATTGAGGAGCTAGATATCAACCATTTTGTAATTTGTTGGGTACTGGGGAGGATTATGTACTAGGATATCCCACCACATCAGGGTACTTCCATCCGTGCTCTGATCAAATAGCGCCAACACCATTCACCGTAGCATTTGTGGACTTCTTGGCGCCCTGAATCACCATGCAGGTAAGTACGGGCAGAGGAGTTTGACACTAAATATTCCGCAGATTCAAGTTGAAAACTAATATGATTACAAGTTTGTACTCTTACTGACTTGAAAGTCCATTTGAACTTTTGTCCCTTCATCTCCAAAAGATAATCTAAGCTTGCACACTACTGGTTCCAAGTTTGTTCCATCTGGGAAAAATCGAACATCACAAATCGAACATCACAAACGGAACATCACAACTAGTGGAAGTTGATGGTTATAGTATACACAAATTAGTTTACTGTCTGCATATGTACAGTTAAAGATTAAGTACTCAAATGATCAATTTGGTGCAAGTTCTATGGAGTCAATTTTGGAAGCTGGAGGATTGATCTTGTAAGTTGGTTTGAATACCAATTGAAGAAGTTGTGCATAGATCATTGGTCAACAGTGTTGCATGGTGCAACTTCATAAAAAGGAGTTGAACTAATGGAGATAATCGTGAGCAGGATGAAAAATGTTGTCCTTCTTTTTAAATTCTTTTATAAGGAATACATATTTGTATTAGAGCGTATTGCAAATGTATTCCATTGTCAAGGATGAATTAGAAATATTGGAATCATTATTTCATTTTTGACAACTTTTTTGCCTCTATCAGCTTCCATTGTCTTATGGGCCCTGTAGTCTATATTTGTATACAACCTTGTTATATGTCTATATTTCTAAACAACCCATGCATCCTAAACAATGCACTTTGAAAGGCTATTGTGTAGAGCGCATCGTTCCATAGTAGTAGTGCTTTCAAAGTGCATCATTCAAAGTGTGCATAGGCTTGTTAAGGTACAGACTGTAGACCTCAAAAAGAACACCTTGACAAGTGATGAAAACAAATTTTCATCAACAATTATTGTAGTCAAGTTTGATAATGTCCTCCACTTGAGCAATGAATCCCTTCTTTTTAGATAAGCCTACGCCAAAATAAGCAGAAATGTACGAATCCATAGTTGATTTCTGTTTGGAAACCGTGTTGCCAATTCTAAAGTGATGCCTTCTTGATTATATTGCAACATAGAATCTCACGTTGTGAGATGGGCCGGCTTTGATGTTGACTATGTCTTGACTTATATAGCCTATCGAGTGAACCCACTTTCTAAAGAACAACATTTTCAATGACTGTACTACTGCATTAGCATATTTCTTGTGCCATCTCTCCATGGACGAGTGATTCATTAAAATAAATCTATGTCATTGCTCATACAAAACAGGGCTCATTCATTTCCTTACATACACTTTGGATAGCATCCTGACTTGAATCTCTTTTGCTTTGGCAATCTTCCAAAGCAACTATGCTCCTGGATCTAAGAACATGGCCTACTCAGAGGCCAACATCATAGCCTCTTCTCCTATGCAGCACTCCACCATGCTGGATTTATAGTGTGCTTGTTGACAATTTTAGTCTTTTAATCTCTTCATGTTGTGCTCAATGAAATACATCCATCTATAATGCATTGGTCCCACAAATTGAATTTCCTTTACCAAATAAACAATTAGGTGTAGTTGAATGTTGAAGAAATTAGATGGTGACATCATCTCTATATAACATTAAACTTCAACTGCCTCCACCTCTAAAGCGGCGATATCTATCAAATTTATCTCCTTTGCACGAAAGCTCTTGAAAAAGTGGAATAATTTGTAAACCATTTTGGGCAGCTTAGGAGTTAACTACCTCTCAATGCAATAGATAAAAAGTCATGGAGCACACAGTGCTACTTGTGCCTTTTCATGCCAACAATTTTATTGTTCTTGATCTTTTTTTGCCATTAATATCCTATAATTTTTAGGTGTCCTCATGGAGGCTATAGGCTAGTAACTATTTTGAATTCATCTTTTAACTATAGCCATGGGGTCTTCTTGTATTTGTGTATGTTCTCTTCCATCCTCCTTTTCACAGTATCTGCTCAAGTTCATGTAGCTATGTCATTTTCTTTGTTGCCTTAAATTCTTTCCACATAGCCCACCGATTCGCTTTCGTCTCTTTAGTTGAAGACAATTTCTTCATTAGAGAGACTATGATGTTTTTTTCAAGGTACATTTGATCCACTAGGTGACGTACCAATAAATCCTAGAGAGAGCTTAAGTTTTAATTCAGGACCAACATGCATTGACGCGAAATGGTTATTGTAGATCTGCCGCATAATGGAATTACACAATAGTGTACATTATAGCATGTCACTTACCTTGAAATATGGCAGCTCGTAGAACAACGACAACATGTTCATCCTGCATTCTTCCGTTGGGAACTTAGGGCGTGTTTTGGATGTTGTTTATCATTTGCTTTCTGCCACTGTTCTTCCCAAAATTGTTGATCCGTAATTTTAGGGTGACTTCTTCTCTATAGGGTCTCGTCAAATTTATCTATATACTTTGCATTCAGAAGCTCATGTCTCAGCGGTAAATACTTACAATATCCTTGATATATAATTTTGTTCAAATGGAGGGAGTGACGGGCTTCTAAACCATGGGGCCTGCATATTGGGCACGCATGGTAACTGGACACAGGTAGGCTAGAGCAAGGGCTGTATACTGCAATGCATTAAGTTTACACAATTTTAGCAAAGTTGGACAAGAGCAGCAAATAGTAATGCATATTCAGGTTAAGAAAGGTAGGTGGATTTGTTGCCCACGTAGCCAATTGTGTATCGTCCAGAACAGCATCGCTTGGAGGGTAATTTTTTTTTTTCAATTTGCGCAAATACATAGGCATCACAAACTCCACCCTCTTATATCGTGTCTACTTCTCTAAATAAGGATCTATTTATAGGTGAATGTCTTTTATCTTTTGCGGCATGATGAAGAAGAAATAATGATATCTTCTATAAAAAAACAAAAACCCCAACACAGTAAAAAGAATGTGCTTCGGAAGGAAAACTTATATGTTACATATAATATAATTGCGGTTAATGCTTACAAGGATTTTACCTAGGACAATGACAAATAGTATGATATACATTGCCTAGGTTGCCATCCAAAGGAAAAGAGTGTGCAATATCAACAAAATGGTCCACGTTGAATGGCTTGTGGAATACTAGCCACGTGAATTAAGTCCATCCATTGCCAAGCCAAGGAGAACATTTCTATAATCGTAAGCTCTTCCTGCATGCTCTCGAAAATATCCTTCAGTACATTTGAATGTGATTCTATCTGTAGGAAGAATCAATAAGCCTTTGTTAGATTTGTGATTTACATACCACTTTATTAATTGCCAAAAGGTCGGGCTTCAAAACAATGCCACTTAGTGGAGTGCTAGAGGGAAGTTATGGGATTTTTTCATTGGGACGTCTTTCTTGATAAAATCTTTACAGTGTGGTGGTAGCTAGCACTTATGGATAGGGCACTTGACTAAGCTTCTATAGTAAAAGTTTTTACTATAGAAGATTGTCCCATGACAAGGAAAAATGTTGATTGTAATAAAATCAATACCATCTTTTTTTGGAGCAACAACCTCTGTTATTCCACAAAACAATCCATCCATTACCAAATTTTATATCTTGTTCCTTGTCTATAGGCCGAGGAACCATATCATGAAATTGAGCTTGCTTTTTTTGAACTAATGTAGATGGGAGCTGTAGATTCTTGTCATTTTCGAAAGCAACTCTTCCACCACCTAGGATTCTCTTCAAGAAGTGCCTAATTTCCAAGGGCCTTTGTCATCGATGTCAATAGTGCCAAAAATGCTTGACAAACTAACTCTGTAAATAAACCCCGTTTTTGGTGATGTCTTCTACAGTTGCAAAATCGCATTTGTGATGTCTTGGAAACAGAGCAGGATGTCTCGCAAGATAGAAGGATGTCTACTAGGTTTTTTGGATACTTTTGGAACCGAAGAGGGGGGGGGGGGGGGGGGGGGGGGGGGGGCGGTACTCTTAGAACATCTTAGACGTTCTAGAAGAGATTTTTTAAGACGAGGAGGTGGAGATACTCACCACTATTGGAACCCTCAATTGAGGACAACAGTAGTATACTCGACCAATATCAAGAGGAAGAGAAGAGAGGTAGCAACCAACTAGATACCCCAAGGCCAGAAGTGTAGACTCCAAGAGATCTGATGGAGACCATCGAGACATTGAAAAAGAGACTGGAGTAGGTCAGAACTGAAGATAGGGCTGTAGAAGAAGCAATACCTTCTTCAGACCAATACAGGAGCAGTAGGCCAATACCACCAACCACTAGGAAACAGATGGTAGAGTTTGCCAAAGACTAGTTCTAAGAAGCAGAAATAGATGGGGACAAGGAAAACATGAGGCAGCTGAAGGAAATCAAGGCCCAGTAGTAAGTAGGAAGACAATCTAAGAGGGACAAAAGGAACCATCAAACCATGGAGGATGTGAACATGAGGCAAATGGAGGAATTGGAACAAGCCACGAGATTCAAAGAAACGATGGAGGATGGAGAAGAGAAGAATAGAGAATAACTCAAGTTGAAGGAAGCCATGAGGCGATGGCATGAGAAAAAAAGAGAATTGAAGAGCAAGACTAGGAAACAGAGGGATGAGACCCTTACATCTTGGCAAGATGCTTAAAGGAGAGAAGAGATCAAGCAGGCTGCAGAAAGGCAGGAGGCTATACAATAGGGCTTCTTGTGCTAGGAGGCTCTGCGCCTATGGCAAGAGGCCCAGAGAGTGGAGGACCAAAAGAAGAGGGAAGACAAATACGAAGCAACCCGCAAGGCAACCTTGTGCAGGTGGCAGGAGGTATTGGGGGAAGAAAGCTAGAAGCTATAGGCCCAACAGAAGGTGAGTATGTGGCCTAGATATGACCAGTCGTAGGTACAAAGGGGAAGACCTGGTCATTCAAGGAAAGCAGAGGTGATGGGAGTACCAGTTACAACAGGTTATGTACTGCAAAGACCAGCAGACAGTCAATTCCAACAGTAGACGACTCCAACAGGTCCATTGGGAGGTGGACAAGTACTAACGACCTATGTGGATTACTTGATTGGTAATGACTATCAACCAGAGGCATCCAAAGTGGTATACTGGCCAAGTACGCCCTTGCCTTCAATTCAGTAACTAATTGCTTCAGCACTTGCTTGTGATTTCCTTGCCCTCTGCTTGTATTCTCCTCGCCCTCTGCTGCCCAACAGCCCGCCCATCCATCGCTCGTTGCTCGCCTTCGCCCTTGCCCTTGTTATCGCCTTTCTTGTGATCTTTGTCTTTGCTCTTGTGGTAGTCTTGTATTGCATGGTTTTTCATTTTGTTGAGATGGTCTTCTGTTTAAGGTTGGAATATTGAGAGAATATTTTTTGAGCTCCTATTTGTAATCTTGTAGACATATTGTCGTTTATATCAATGGAGGCAGTTGTCTGGATAAAGAGTGGAAGCAACTATTTGGATAAAGAGTTAAAATTATTAGGTTTTGAATTTTAACTATTTTATGTGCATACAATTTGGAGGATATAAAACATGGAGAGTGGCATATTGAACAAGAAAAGTTGACTAAGACCTTATTTACATGCACAACATTAATAGAAGGACATACGTTGAAACAACATCAATAGAAAGACAACCTTTGAAACAGATGTACCAAAAATTCTAAGTTTTGAATGACAAGTGCAAACACCACACGTATCCAACAAGTGTGATGTTGATTGTTTGCAAATTGAAGAGTATTTATTTCAAACAAGCTGAGTTGCATGAATCGCAACCATGATGCAATAAAAATAGAAGTCTTGAATATATTCTTCACTTCACAACTTTTAGATTGTTGACGCTATTGACAACCATTCTTTGTTCATTGACGCTATTGACAACCATTCTTTGTTCATTGACGCTATTGAAAACCATTCTTTGTTCATATAAATTTTTAAAAGAGGAAATTTGTGATGTTAGATGTCAGAACGCTCAATCAATTGATAGCCTATGTTTTTTTCAATGCTTCTACAAGCAGCTGCCGAAGCTGGCAGCTGCAGAATTGAAGGCAAGGGCAAGGGCCAGCAGGGAGCAATGGATGGGCAAGCTAATGGGCCGTAGAGGGCGAGGAGATTTCAAGAAAAGGCAAGGAGATCACAAGCAATTGCCGAAGCAGCCAGGGGCAGAATTGAAGGCAAGCGCAAGGGCAAGCAATGGAAGGGCGTGCTGATAGACGGCAGTAGCTGCGGAGGGAAGGAGTCACTGCCGAGGTGCGGAGGAAAGGGGAGGAGTTATTGCGGAGGATGGGCGGAAATGGGTGGGAAGGGGAACAAATACCCCCTTCAATACTTGCTTCAAACAAGTGGACAAATGCATTAGAGGAAGATAGCACCAATATATGTCATGTCTATATTTGTCATCTCTTGCTATATAAAAATTATCTTTGTCTCTATCAAACGCACTTGCGATAGAAAACCATATGACAAGTTGCTCTACATATTACAATAAAAATGTTATTTTAGAGGATTCACGCCTTGTAATTGACCACAACCAGCATAATGGAATTTTTTTTCACAATGCATATTATTAATGTACAATGTGTCATTCAAATGTACACCCACTTTTAATAGATTAAAAACCACAATAAAATTACGCAAATTTATGATATACCGCTTAAAGAATAATTGCAATGAATAACAGATTAAATAAACTAGGTATCACATATGTATGTGAATTGGAAGCTGACATGGCACAAGTTCAGGAAATACATGACGTGGACGTTGACATGTCAAGTGCAAATGTAAATGATGTTGAATCCAACATAGGAAGTGGGTGAAGAAGGGATCTTTCAAAGCTGATATGGCAATCCTGATGGGATTCACGAATATGTCGGGGAGTTGAATCTAACATTAGAAGTATATCGTCTAACTTACATTAGATTCATTTGCGAACAACCGGTATCGATTACATTACGTTAACAACGACCAGGGCCACCTGGCTATAATCAAGTTTCATTACAATGGACAGCTCTGATGGGACGTGTGTCGTGGACAACTATATAAAAGAGCGAAGTGGGCCCAAACTTCCGATAGGTTTGGACCACGGTTCCCATATGATGAGCCATTTTCCAAATGGTGTGGCAAAAACACCTTTCTAAATGTCATACCTGCAACGTAATGCCTTGGTCAAGCCCTGGACAACGTATAACCCTTTAGTGCCCAAAGAACAAGAATGTGGTTGAGAAACTCAGTTGGGGATGAATATCTTGAAATCCAAAATGAATTTGCTCTCGACTATACCTGTTCAGATTTTCGTTCTTCTCAGAGGGCTCACGATGCAACAATCAGATCTCAATTTGGAGTAGTGTAGAGGGTCCAAATTGATAAGAATACATCACAATAGCAATATACAGCAACCAAAAGAAAGGCGGAATTGAAGAGAATACGGACACGAGAGTACAAAAGATAAGGGTCTTGGTGGAATGAACTTTGCTCATGAAGAAAGTTTTAGTCCATGAGTGGTTGTTTCCGTTGACATTGTAAATGTAGATGGATGATTCTCTAGAAAAAGAAGTGATGTGTCATTGGAATAAGGCTAAAGATGATTGCCATAACGATACACATCCTTGTCAATACGGTATTAGAGTCATGTTGTACATGTAGTGTATATAGTGTAAAATACAATAGATTTGAGGTTTTTTATTTACTTTTTTCTTTTATGCCTACATTTTAACTCTTCAACCGTTGTGGATTGCATGACATTTGAGTCATGTCAATGTAGTCTAGTGTACAAAAAACATGCTAAACCGTATACTATTTTCATGCCTAAACCTTAAAAATCCTCTAAATCTTTTACTAATTTAGCACATATATATTTTTGATTTATCTTAAAGATGTTAATATTGGGCATAGTTGAACCAATCTTTTACTAAATATAGAAATTTATTCCAAGGTTTATGGGGTTCCAAATATACACCCCCTGAAAATTACACTAAACTGCAATCAAACTGTCCTCTATATAGAGATTGTATACTTCAAGTTCCCACGGTTGGATTAGGTCCATGTTTTGCCCATGGTATTCTACTTACCTTAGCTACAATACTATACGGTTAGATACAGAGTTGTACAAACGTATTTTTGTTTATGCCAATAATAGTGCTAAAAACCAGAAAAAACAGAGTTGCTCGAAAAAAACCATGGCCACTAAAGGGTTTAGGATCTGGCTTTCACTCAGTTTCAAGTGTATTTAGCAATGGCCAGTACGTTGCTATGATACTCGTCTTTGGTATTGCACAGTATAGTACAGTGGTGCCTCCAAGGTCTAAGAGATGGCACTTTTGGTCAACTTCAAGATGGTCATTAATCGAATGGCACCGGCACAATTCACTATGGCCACTCTAGAGTTTTTATAACTTCAATATGCTAGAGAGCACACATACTCATTGAGTGTGAACTCCAAATGAATACAACAAAGTTTTTGATTTTGTGTTTTTTATTGATGTTTGTATTTGTTTGTACAATAAACATATGTCTACTGAAGTGTATTTCACATGTATTCCAATCATTTGCTGCAAGGATGAATTGAATATTTGAGCAGCATTACTTCATCTTTGGCAACTTTATCATCCTTGTCAAATTTTTTTGTTTAATTGATCTTGTGGTCTACATTCGTACACAAACTACCTATATTTCTACCCATACACCTTAAATGATCCACTCTAAAAAGTTGTCCAAGTTTGAGTTACCAAATTTGTCATACAACAACAAAATAATCAAGAGGTAGTGCTTTTGGAGTGCATTGTTAAGAGTACGTATAGGCGTGCTTAGATATAGAATGTTAGTTTGAAAGGATACCTTGGCATGTGATGAAAATAAATACTCATTAGTAGTAATGAAAACCATTACTATTGAATACATATATAACTAATGAGTAACAAATTATTATCAACACATAACCGTATACATGTGGACTTTCTTCATAATCATGTCGATGGTGTACTCACCAATAGCAAACCCGTCGTTCATTACTCTGAAGTTGTTGCTTTTGACGCACTAAAAATGTGGAAAGGACCACTTTATTTTGTTTCTTGTGTCGCACGAGTTGTCCGAGTTTCTGAAGTAGCTTAAATTAGGGATAATAAGCGACAGGTTTGCTACCAATAACTAGTCAAAACCCCTTCTCCAACACCTCATTCGGAAACAACCTCGGCCCCATCTTCTTATTTTTGGAGGAATTATTTTGAACCCTCACGTAGGTAACACTGAGTGGCTCATGTCTACAACCACGTCAAATTGGACATATTCACTAGTAAAAAAATTGTCCTTTGTAACCACTCTTAAAAGCCAAATTTGGCTCATATTGGTCAGATCTTGTCCATTTCGACGTTGTCGCAGAATGCAAGTCGCATCGGATTGTTAGTCATATGGGACAAGTCCAGTCATTGTCATCTGGGACTATACTTGATACTATGCTTTGTCACGTCAGACCATTTGTACGATGATATCATCTTCGTACAATCAACATATCAAAAACCTCAAGTTCTACCTTGAACCTTGTTAATCTCCCGAATATGATGTATATACTCTTAACATCTTCTATAGTTTGTATGTTCGTCATGAACCGTTCGTGTTTACATTGAATCACCAAAATATGTTGATCTCTGACTTCACACATGGATATGTTATCATCTTTGTACCCAAAGTTCACGGTGTACTACTCTCCGTTAAGGTAATTGTGCGTGGTGAGGTGTAACAAACCTCTCAACAAGTTTGCCACCAACTCTCAAACAAAGACAAATAAGACAAAGGAAAGATATAACTCAATAAACTATAAAGATCAAAATATATTGTCTGAGGCTCACCACCTAACCATAGAGAAGGGATCATGAGAAGAAGTGTCTCACCTTCTCACCTCCAAGCCTTTATATGCTAGTTCATTCCCAAAAGGAACTAGAGTCTATCGCAGACTATGTCCCAAAGTCTAGCCTATTCATAGATCATTCTATCTCCTTTACTCCTATATCTGGAATAAAGATAATCAACAAATCCTTCTTGGTTCTTCTATCTCTTTAACTTAGAGACTCTTCTAGATCTTTTTATCTTCTTACTCCTATATCTGGAGTAAAGATAATTCATTACCATCAGTGGTCTAATTCTAGTGTACCTCATCTTGAGTCTCATCTTGAGTTGTCTAACTCTGGTACACATGTTTTCAATCTTGGAGTGGTCTGACTCCAATGCACTAAATATAGAGTTGTCTAACTCTGGTGCATATGTTCTCAATCTGGAGTTGTCTACCCCAGTCCATCCATCCTCAAATAAGAGTTGTTTGACTCCTTTCATCCTCTGCTTACACACTGCCACATGTAATTAGAAGATTTCATTCATCCATCTATCATCATAAGTTACCTTACATGGGGTCACCGAAATGTAGTCCGGGAGGTATTGGCGTGTGTTTTCTTGGTTGATTCTTGTGATTTTTAGATTTGTGGAAATTTTAGGGTTTAAGAACCCCAAAAGAAATGCCGGGTTTGAATTGTTCTATGATACTTCAACGTGTGCGTTTTGTACTCGACGATATGCTTCAACAAAATGAATTAGATTGGGATCATTAAGTGGTAACACTAATTATCGCAACACGAGGGCTTTTAAATTATTATACCTCCAAGCCTTCACGCAGCTGCTCACATTCAAAAACAACTTAGCCTCAAAGTTATCTCACTATAATATGCAATCTAGAAACATGAATCAACTACACAGTTGCAATCACGTGTGCGCAATCAAAAAGAAAATTCATCATTTCTCTTTTACAACGTTAAGGATACAAAGAAAATCCGAACTAAAAAAAAAAGGTTGTGATTTGGATCTAGGACGTCGAAGGAGACGCAGTCATTGAAGACATCTCATATTCACAGAATATTTTATCCTACGTCGATAACAACATCTTGTAAACGCACTGATAATCTAGGTTTCTGTTTCCCTAGCTCTATATCCACACACTGAAAATTAAAACGCAAAACCATCATATGTACCTTCCCTAGAGGTTGCATACTTCCGAAGTATTGCTCCTTCTTCGTCTCCTTTCAAAACCATTATCGACCTACTCCTGCATTCAGTAGTCATAATTAGTATCAATTCTATTCGCAAATTCTACCTAGGATATCCCAGACA
This sequence comes from Ceratodon purpureus, assembly GCA_014871385.1. Lineage (NCBI taxonomy): Eukaryota > Viridiplantae > Streptophyta > Bryopsida > Pseudoditrichales > Ditrichaceae > Ceratodon > Ceratodon purpureus. Next base: position 103,652,089 of record CM026426.1, read on the forward strand.
AACTTCGTGATCAGAAACATACATAGTATGGAACTGGAATTAAAGAGAAAAAATTTGAATTAAGAGAAAGAAAAACGATAGCAAAGAGAGCCTTCTCAATAAACATCAAACAATATCATAACATGCTTTCATTTCTGAAAAAAGGATTTAGAAGTTGTGTGGCTTCCTGTTATCACGAAACTATGTCCGAATGTCGTACTAAGAAGTCTAGAAACTACATGCACCTCTCAGAACAACGTGAAGGTTACATGATCATGCCATCAATTTGTATATTGCAATCGTCCAAAAAACCTACAGAGTCAAACATAGAACATTGTGAGCTTCAAGTTCCACCGAACACGATACTCTATGAACAGCATAATAGTGAGCATTTCATACATAACTTACGTCCGCAACTGCATCTATGTAGCAGACTAGGTCTTCCATCTCGGCCTACAAATTCTCAGCAATTGTTAAGCACTACACAGCCGATATTGTTGTCACCTACAACATCGACATTTGCAACCCTTGCATGATTCACATCCTGTAAACTGTTTCAAATCGTAATCTATTTTGCAGCATAGTCCATGTCACTATCAAAATACTCTTATAGGCAGGAAATACATATCACTATCCAAATACTCTTTTATCCAAATAGATTTCATGATAATGGATTTGTCATTTACCCATTAGGAGAAATATGGGGTCTGCAATGGGCCTTGTAAGACAGCCCGAAGGTAGGTGAACTGATGCCCACGCATGCCTCTCTTAGTAATCTCATCGGTAGATATTATGCCCGCTGACAACAGAATCCGTTACTGTCCAATGGGGTGACAGCAGTGGCACACGCTCGTTGCCAGTGTCATTACTGCTCGTACTGTCCAATGGGGTGACAGCAATGGCACACGCCTTTGTTGCCAGCGATTGGGTGGACCCCTCAAACCCCGATTAGGCAACCTGCTGGCAACATTGGGCGACCTGCTGGCACCATTGGTGCCAGCAGGTAAAGTGCACGGGCATGGCCAAATTTTGAGACACGACTCCTAACCAAAGGCCCGTTGCTGACCCCATATTTCCCCTAATGTCAAACAATACTGACATCAATTATTAACTCAACATTTCTCTACTACAATTCATGATCATGTCAAGGAAAGTACAAAGATTTTCATTTCCAAGTCAAAATCATGCCTGAACCTATATAAACCGGAGTTCCAGAATGAACAAAATACACATGTTCGTGAATGACTTCTAAGATTGCAAATCTATTCCAAACTTACAAAGACAGTGAATAGATACATAACTGCAAATTGAGGAATATACATTGCAGCCCTAGAAGGTATGCAAATAAATTAGTACACACAATAAGTCAAAAAAAAATATTGAGTCAAACAAAAAAAATATTATGCATATGCACTTCCTTCACATGCGGCTGTACCTTCAACGAAGTGCATCCACATGTTTCCGCTTCCATAGGACTACTCCATTAATTGTGTCCCCAAGTTTGAAATGATCTGCCGCTTTGTGCGGATGAATTAGCAAGATTTTTTTATCAAACACCTCTAACACATCAAGTCGTATCCATCCGTAAGGTATTGGTCTAAGATGAAACAAGTCCTTGTTGATCCTTTGTTTTGAGAAGCTTTCTGTGGTATTCCTACATCCGCAACCCAATCATTTGCAGATGTGTCTACTTCCTGTGGTTATCAAAAACCCCAAGTGAATATCGTTTAGAGGCATGGTCCATAACCTTGCAAAAGGAATAAATAGTAACACAACGGTTGTATGGTTATGTGTAAACAGAGGCTAGCCATTGTCAAGATTTCTTGTTGGCAGCGTTTGAGCATGTGAACGCTGATTACCAACTAATCTATATTAACTTATCACAGGATCATGGTCATGCACTCTTCCAAAACACATTTAGATTACTCGTTTAATAGGTAAGGTAGAAACACCTGTAACCGACAACTTAAAGCAGTTTAGCATATCAAAGCTTGGGTTATCGACAAGGAGATATTTTTGGTTCATAGGAAAATAAGGTTCATGAAGAATGCGCATTTTTTCATGAATTATCTCCCAATATTGAAATTTGTACAATTTTTCAAAGTGAAAAGTACTTCCGAACCAATAGCCGATATATACAAATGAGGTACATGTGTTCTTTCATAGTCTAGGAATTAGAAGATATCGGCTATTGGTCATCTGTCGACTATGGGTGTCTCAACCTTAGCCTTTAATTATAAACTCCATAGTATGGACACTAAGTTGTTCAGTGACACTCACATGTGATTCTTCTACGTCCACGTCCACATACTCAACAACACTTGGTTTTTTCGAATATTCTTCTTGATGCTCCCTGTCTTTTTCCATCCTCGTTTTGATGTCATTGCTGTGCTGGGATCTCCTACTACATGCGCAGCAGCATTGGTGGTTCTCTCAAGGTCTAGCAAGTTCAATAGGGGTTGATGTAGCTATGGAATACGTTTGTTTTGTGCAGAATTAGAACAAAGAAGTTTGTTTCCAGTATTTCTTAATATCTGAGTTTTGGTTATGCACTGCTGAAAACTGTTTCGTATCACTTATTGAAGACCTTTTTCTTTATCTTCCTAAAAATGATTGATGAATCTTAGTGGGGTGCACATTAATGATATAGGTGTTTCTAATCATCTATTTGGACATGGTGCTGGAGTAAAGAATTTGCATCAAGAACGCTGGCGTATATAGCACTTGTTAAGGGCATTGGATTGTGCAACTTTTGCTTTTGATTCTAGAGTATGTATTGTTACCATTTGCATATAAAATTGCCATGTCAAAATTATATTGCTATGTTCACCTTGACAAGTTTATAATTTGGCCAGATCACTTTGAAGGCAGATTTATATTGAATCACCCAGAGTACAATACAGTTGACAAGCCACGGAGGGCAGGTGAAGTCAAGTGGAGTAAAGCTTAACTCCCAAGTTTTTGTTTCCCTGGACTTGAGCATCTGAATGTGTATATTTGTATGAAACATTGGTTTTTTCCATTATTCTTCTATTATTCCTATGTTGTACAATTATGATCCTATTCGGATAAGTTTCTTTTGTGTAATTGAGTCTCTGAATCTTCAAGTCTGTCTTAGTTTACGAAGAACTAATCTTTTTTCACCAACTTCTTGCTACCAACAAATGCCATTGGACTGAATGTCAATCATGGTTAACAAAAAGCAGCGACAAATGTGATGCGCGGTATGGGGCAGAATGGACCCATGAGAAGACATTCCTGCAGCTAAATGGAGGCGGAAGTGATCATGGTTAACATTGCCCAACTCACATGTTATGATGGATTATCGAGTTGTCTTGTCTAGCTCCATTGTTGTCAATTCATGGCCTTGTTCTCCATTTTCCTTTGCCTTGCACTACAGTACCAATGTGGGTTGCAGAGGAGTCATTTTGTGTCTTGCAAAGTTGTAGTTGCGTCTCCATTTTGAGTGCATACTGTGTTTGGTAATTTTTGCTGAGCGAAGAGCTTGAAGTGTGGACATCGAGAAAGGTTGTTTTCTTGCTTGAATGTCAGTCGTGTTTTTTTAATTGAAATGCAAAAGACAAATGGGCCACCAAGCGTTGGCTCCCCAATGTTCCTCACCTTGCCAACCTGGTTCAAATTTCTAACGCATATCCCTTTACAGAGAAGTGCTACCAAGAGGTGGTTTACTTGGGACTCGTCTGCGGGCACACCTATGACAAATTCCTTCGGCATTTGGAAGTAGTAGGGGAGACTCGAGGTTTTTGCTTGGCGCATCCGAGTAACCTTGATGAACCATCCAATCAGTCATCCAATGACAATTCCGACCTCTTTGCAATGAACTACACAAATTCTAATTCTTTGTCTGATTGTGGAAGTCTAGAGGTCGGACTATCGATGTTCGATGCTACCAATGGAGTGACGATCGACGTTCAAGAGAGCGGAGGAGGTGAGAGTTTCAAGATTGGAGCGGAGAGCGTGGATTACTGCGTTTGTGATGTGGCGGAGAGCGTGGACTACTGCCTCTGTGATTAGACTCTGTTTTGAGCATGTTTAGATGAAGATGTGAGCAACGCACTGTTGTATGTGTGAAAATGTATTTATGAATTTTTATTTATTTTGTGACAAGATTTAGGCAATTGCCCTTCTTATTTTCCCCGTGCTCTTACCTTCAAATTGGTGCTATAGCAATGTTTAACAATGCTCTTGACGACGCTGAGTAACTCTGGAGTGAGAGTTAGGCCTTTGTTATGATTACTATGTTCGTAAAGGTAGAAGGAGCAAACATTGAAACTCTTTCCGAGTTTGTAGACGTTCAGTACGCATTCAGATTTTTGTTTAACAGACTGAGATAAAATAGAAGGATACAAAGAAAGCTTTATCCCGGCTGAATACGCTATCAGAGTAGTCCATGATGTTCGCCAAATTTTGATGTTGATTGTCGGAGTCTGATGCCTACACTATGAGCTTCTATCGGTGAAGGTGCAATCTTTTCATGCTCTTTTCAATATAGAAGTTGTTTTTGGGAATCCGTAATGATCTAATGTTGCATGTATCGGTCTGTGAGGGTGTGTTAGATTACTAGATTGAATTCAGTGTTAAGTAGTGCTGGCTCTATGTCCTAGTTGGTGAGTATGTGTCGGCAAGTATTTTGAGTACGTCGTTGCTGTGATGATGGAATGATAAGCATATCTGTTGACTTGATTCTCTACACTTAATGTTTGAGGGTTGCCGTGTTTAGAATCCCCTAACTTTGGTACTGACATGTTGTTTGTAGATGATGATTGTCTGTAGTAAAACTCAGTATGGTGAATGGACACCTTGGGATGACAACTACGGCATGTGATGGTTTGGAGGGGTTTGGAAGAACTGCTCCATGATTTGTTGATCTAATTTTTTGTTTATGGTGTGTATAAATTGGCAATGAAGGGGTTTTAATAGCTGGCTAGACGAATCTTCTATGTGGTGTGTTTGTTGTCGATGTAGCATTGTGATGTTGTTGTTGCCGTGGGGGTTTAAGTGGGGTAGTTGATAAGCAAAAATGGACTCAGAGAAGGGGGCGTTGTTAGCATGGTTGGGGTTGGTGTTTATGCGTCGAGGTGCTTTAGGTGGTTAGGTTCCTAAGTCATGGCTGTCAGATTTGCCACATCTTGCACATATTCTACAGAACTCTGATAACTATGTGCTTGTAGAGCAGTGCAATCGCGAGATCCGTATATTGGGCAGTGCCGTGAACTTCACATTTGCAGAGTTTTTGGCAACTATCATACATCTATATAACCTTTTGGAAGTTTTGCCGTTAATCCCATTGTTGTTGATGACTATGGCAATGCTACTTCTGTGTTAGATTCTTCCCCCCTCTCATTGTATGCATCTAAGTCCCATACGGCCGAGTCTTTGTGGTGTTCCGAAGTTGTGTTGCAGGGAGCGGATAGCGATCAAGGTGGAGTGGTGAGCTCTGCCAGCGGTTCAAGTTGTTCCCCATGTGCTAACAAAAGGTCTTCGCCGTGCGTAGACGAACAGCTAGATGAGTTGGCTCTCAAAAGCGTGGTGTTGACGGACATGGCCTAGGAGTCATTCCCAGTTGACGCTATGGAACCTGAGGTGCGTCGAGCGGTTAACAGACCTAGAAATACTAAAGATGCTTCATTGAAATTGTCTGATATGTTGGCAAATGTGACAATCCAGCACTCTACCAATGTTGATCCCGGTGGACAAAGTTCAGGTGGTTATGATTCGAATTCGCACATGTATTTGCCTCCTCGTCGGCCCTAAGTGGTATTGCGGGTTATGGGGGTGGACGTCATATGCAACGCTTTTGCCTACATATTTGATTACCTTCATATGTAACATCTCCAGGGAGTAGTTAATAGTATATACAGATTTTATTGAAAGGTTTTTGAAGAGGACTAATCTTCCTACATGTGTTTAGATTTTGGTATACTCTCAGTATACAGGATATGGTAACGCTTAGTGGTGGCATACCTAGAGTTTAGACTCCTTGGTCAAGGGCCTCGACAAACTGTAACGCCATTTTGAAATTGAAAACTGTTTGTTGTTAGTTTGTAATTTGAGGAAGCTGAATTGGTTCAGTATGTGATCTTTTGTTGGTTTGTAATTTGAGGAAGCTCAATTGGTTTGGTATTTTATCTGTTTGTTTACTGCCTTGTAGATTTTATTGATAAGTTTTTATTAGTGCATGTTACTAGTGTTATCATTTGTTGTGAACATGTACTGGTAGTAACAGATGATCCAACCGGCTACTATATGTGTTATCAACTGTTCTAAGAGGTAACAGTAGATAAGCAATCACCTCAAACAATTCACATGTTCTCACTATTGGAGATTGGGAGACTATACAATATGTCAAAATCTTCAATTATTCTTTCTTGTTGAAATCTATCTTAACAATACATGTTCCAGGAGTTCATATTAGATTTGTCAACGCGACTAGAGTGAACATTTCATACATATCTACGAGTATTAAATTGAGAACATTTCAGACATATCTACGAGTGTTGATTTGAGCATATGACAGTACAGTCCATTATGGCAAATAAAGCAAAATTGTGTCCAAAATGACTAAGTCGTTAGGGACTAGAGTTGACACGAGGGATGACATAGTCCTAGGACCTTACGCAGAACCATTTGATAGTCATATGGGAGCACATCAGTGTACGTTCCTCATGATGTAGGACCATGATTTCTACTAGTGATTGCTCCCTAAGCTCCCAACGGATGCAACATACAGCAGAGAATCTTGATACACTATGGTATCTTCATACAACTGACATTATCGACCAAATAGTGCATCAGCTTGTCTGTCTTCATCACAAGCTTCTGACCAGAAACTTATCAAGTTGTGAGCTGAGCTACAATTTCAATCATGGCTTTTGTGAGAGGGAGACGCCGTGCTCTTAACTTCCATTATGCATGTTGAAATTGTTATTTAGAGGGTAGAAGCGCACTAAGTTGTACCAAAAATGTTGTCACAAAGTACAGTTTCAAAAGATTCATGCATTCAATTCATTGTAGAGTTTGAAATACTATCTCTTTGAGGGATGGGATGGAAATATATAGTTGTATATATAGATTACCATAGATTTTGTTGTTTGCTATTATTAACCCTTCATGGTTTGGGCACAGTGAGTATATTTATATACCATGGCTATGATAGGCAGAGTATATTTTCTTTGAAAATATACTTTATTGCTATCTACTCAACAGATATTAAGGAAATTGAGGTTATTTTAGAAAGGGGTTCAAACATAAGATAATTTAAAGGTTTTTTATGAATTTTCAAATTGGCCCGTATAGTAGAGATATCATATACCGTGGGCCTCCTTAAACATAGTGCCGTAGAAGCATTTTCCCACCCAATTCATCAAATTGATAATTGAAAGGGTCCGGCTGAGTGCATATACCATTCGTACTGCTGCGGTACCTCAACATACTCATCAAGGTCATTCAGCCAATGGTTTACGACCACATGGCATTCTAGACTGTCAAGTCCACCCCACCCACCACCTTCGACGGCGACGATCAAATTAGATCAACGGCCCAGCTATTTTAGGAGATCTGAAGCATTCTTATGCTTTCATACACTTGATATACTCACTTTTTTGCCAAATTTGTACCACCCTTAGTGTGCTTCTTCCCTAGATCGTCATGTTCCAATTTGATGTGCTTTTGGAAGAGTGGCCAGGTATTGTGGAGGATGTAGAATGTGTTTTTGTAGGGATGAGGAGAGCAAGAGTGAATAAAAAAGGAGCTCTTTGTGAGTGAGAAGGAGAGGAGAGAAGAGTGGCAGGATAGGTATTATATTAAGCTGTGGGTGGGACTCATCTATATCCCTGCCCTTGCAATGGAGCGAAATTCTGGAGAGCATGGTATGAACCTTGGATCTCGGAGACTCATGCTAAGTGAACCATCCATTACCCCATTTTACACAGGGATGATACTTCAATCCTTGCAGATGATGAGTGAAGTATCGTCTTTGCATTTTGCTCCACGTATATGGTGCCCTGCTGATACTTTACCGTATGTGAGCAGTTATAAATCTCAAATGTGTCTATGTTGGTGGAAAAGCCAATTGAGATCACAATGTTACGGTATGTACAGACCAATGTAAAACATTGTCATGATCATTATCAGCTGCAGACATGTTGGACAAGTTTGTAAGTATATGGTCACGGTGAGGGCCCGTGATAAGGGCTGATTTTTCACAAAGTTTTAGCCCGTCCACATCCAAAAACCCTGAATTGAAAGGCAAAAAAATTGCAATCCGTTCCAAAACTGATAATTTCAAAACCAACCCGTCCATGGAAAGGTCAAAAAAAACAACCCGTCCCAAAACCGGTTGGAAATCAAAATACCCGTCCCGCTAAAGGTATAAAAAAACCTTTAACAATGTTTGTAATTTTTTTTTTTAAAACAAAATTTTAAAAAAAAATTAAAAAATAGAGGCATACTCATCCGGCCTAGCTGCAAAGCTATGATACATGGAGGATAAGAGAATTCATCCACTTGTTTGAAGGTAAGTAGCAATTAAAGAAACAAAATTGAACATGTTGATATAAACCAATTCTTATTCAATTGTTGAGTTTATCTTCAATTACAATCTTTGACATTGTGTTAAAAAGGTTCAAAATTTTGTGTGTAATGAATCAATGTGTGTAAATGATTTGAGCACCTGAAGATTGATAGTAGGCTACTAAGAACTTAGGCGCCATTTGACCTAATAATTAATTAGAGTGCAAAAAGCGGTTGGGTAGTTCAAAAAATACTAATTCAAAGTTGGGCAGTTTTAAAATTAGGGTTACTTTCATGAAGGATGGCCGCTACTTCTACCTTTAACTTTACCTCAATTGCATGCAGAGAGAGAGAGAGAGAGAAAAAGAGAGAGAAACTTTGGTCTCTGGAGGAGACCAATGTGAATTAAATATCTATTCAATCCACCCCAATCCAATGCCCACAAGACAAAGGTATGGAAGTCAAGATCTATTCCCCCCTTTTGAGAGTAGACACTTTAGTCACCAGTAATCAGTAACAAAAGAATAGAAAATGGTAAATTCTATAAGATTTGTTAAAATGTGATTTTGGACACCAAGCCACGAGCTCATTGTTGGTTGGTGGTGAGCGTTTGTCTCATATAATTGGTCCGGGTTCGAACCTTCGCATCTGGAAACAAAGATCCCAGAGTCAAGTACATGTTGCTTCTATGAAAATTGCATGCAATAGTATTTTAAGAACATATATTGTTGTGTGTCAATGGTTTTTTGTATGTAGGTCAAAGATTTCGCGAGTTATGTCATTTGTAACAAAGATATTGTAAAAAAGTAAAGTGGATTTTGCATTGTGGATTTTGCCACATGCAGCTTGAATTCATGTAATTTTGGGCAGTACCACAATCTAATTGATTTTTAAAAACAAAGTCAAGAATTCCCAGAAAATTGAGGCAAATTTTTAATTAATTATTTTTTGCCTATTAAGTTGCTAATAACTTATGGTATATTGAATAGATATTAGTGAATTGATTTCATTGTGCTTATATGTTCATGTCATATATGACATAATATAATTGATATTTGTACCATTTGTTTTTTTGGGAAAAAATTATCAAAAAATATTGTTATTTTTAGAACCAGTCTAAAATGAATTTAACACATCCCAAAATCAATTCATTTTCTAAGAACCAGTCAACTAGAAATGTTTTATTTTCATTAACATGTCCATGGACATGTGAGAGACCTTGTGAAAAATCACCACGGGCCGTGATTACATGACAATCCACATGTGAATGGTTAATGCTTAATGATCACTGTAAGGCCCAATAATGCAGCTGATAGCCGAGCTTTAACCCCTAAAGTTTAGAGGGTATTTTTCATCAAAACTGCCTCAAACCAGCCCCTCTTCAAAGCAAGATGAATTTTGCAAACTTGGGGTCTTTTTTAGTACATCTAACCGTTAGATCTCGTAGTTAACTTCTATGTCTACATGTCCGAAAAATCTCACACACTCATTCCTCACCAATTGCAAGATCATAACGTTCAAAGTAGAAAAACAAGTTTTTTTTTCCTGCAAAAAAAGGGGGCAGCAGAGTTTTGAAGGCCCAAAAAACCATTTTTTAAAGTAGATATGGACTGAGTCTCTCCATATTATTGTTTCTAAGTGAGTTAGGTACATGTCCCAAAAATTAGCATATTCAAAAAAGTTGTGGAAGGTTTCCAAAAAAATCATTTTCCGCTAAGGGGGTATGCTGAAATTCACATACAAAGGCTGTTTTTTGATAGTAAAATAGCATATGAAAAATTCTTGGATTGAAAATCCAAATAGTGGAAACACGCTCTACTGCCTTCTCTATAAACAAAATTTTTTATTTTTGAAAAATATCAAAATCTCAATTTTTGGTGGAATTTCAAAGTTCCGTCTTTGGGCAGATTTTCGCAGATTTTCGCAATTTTGGGCAGTTTTGGGCAGTTTTGGGCAGAATTTGCTGCATTCACAGTGGCTTAGAAAATTTCAGCAGCTGCCCAACGAGCAGCGTTTGACACTTAAACCTTCATAACTTTTGATCTCAATGTCAGAATTGAAAAATAAAAATACCCACACGAAGATCTCCGAACGGCCCACTTTCAATAAAAATTTGAAAAAATCCCAATGTAAATTGCATTCATAGGTACATGCCTAAATTCCAAAAAAGCCCAAATGTGGATGATTGTCCTTTAGGGGTTAATATTATCTACAAAAGGGTTGTCTATCTTTCAACAAAACTGGCATTGCTGGCAACCGTTGCAGCTAGTACGCGGAGTACACACGAGTATTATAATTTGTATGTACTCCGCATACTGGTTCAACTGCAAGCCACGCTACAACGCGTTGGAGATGCCAGAGGAGTCTCTTTATTTTCCCCCATTGTGAGGTGCAACCGCTAGTTTGGTTGATAGGCTTGGTGGGTTCCATTTTGCTGCCCCTCCCCGTTTTGGGGTATTGGGGTCTTTTTCTGGTTTTTTTTTTTTTATAAATTCGGGTCCGTAGGTCCCAAATTACTCGAAGGAGGTCCCCTTGAGATCACTAGGACCCCCACTCATGGCAAATAATAGGGGCAGAGATTTGCCCCCTCCCCTCCCACCCCCCGAGCCTGGCCTCAGAGCCACCGCTTGATGGGGGAAATAGACAGATCCATGCCAGAGCCATCAACAAGAGACCCAGTTACCCCTTTCACTTCGAAGCTCAGATACTCTACCAGCCAATGGGGATCCTGCAATGCATGAAAGGATCAGAATGATTCAGAACTGAACCTTGATCAAATGTTGTATCAAGAAGGCCTATCTCAAAATGATTCACCAAATGAGCCACACAATACAACCTTGATATTGGCAGCGATGCATGAGGCATGTGACCTTCAAGGTGGTTGCTGACCGAATCACCCTGGCGCCATTCACTGTGGCCTCAACATTGGAAGCATCCAAATCTGTTACTTTCAAGATGGTCCGCTGGTTGCCTAATCAAATGGCGCTGGCGCCCTTCACTGTGGAAGTGATCAAAGGTTGTCAAACTTCCATTTATTGAAGGGTTCATGTGCTCATCCAATTTGTGTTTTTAAGGGAGCAAAACAGAGGTTGTTTTTGATTTTGTATAAATGTTGGTGTTGTAAGAGGAAGGTGTCGAGAAAAGGCTAAAAGGAAATGAAAAGCCATTTAGGCACCGCGGTGCTCAGGTGCATGTTTGTAGTTGATGGATGTGGCACCCGTTATAGGTGGTGCATGTTTTAAACTTTGTATCCATTTGTACACAATACATCTGTATATGGGGGAGAGCACAATAGAGTGAACCACAAAGTGCAACATGTGATTACTAGGAAGTGAATATGAAGTGCGTTGTTTTTCAAAGCTGAGAGCCGTTTTTGAGCATTTTAGTCACTTTCTAGAATGTCATAAGTTATTGCACATGTGTCTACATTAAGAGAACATGTTCAATTGAAACTTAATTTGATCGCTACTTCTAAATTATGAAAATGGACTTTTCCAAAGTCTTAATTTCTTCATTTGGTAGTCTCTATTGTCTTAGGATGATGTTTTTTCCAATTTAAAAAATAATGTTCAGTGAAAAAAACTCACAAAAAGTACCGGAAAAGTGACCCTTTTAAAAAACATCCTTGGGATACTTTTAGAACCCTAAAAAAATTATTGAGTATATGAATTGACTATTTTAGAATACCTCTCAAACATATAGAGGGCACCGCTCTTTCAAAAATGATTTTTAGATAGTTATTTGTTCTTTTCAAGCCACTTTTTCGAATGACTGCATTCACTTTGCTTGGATTTGAAGCCTTCATACAATAACTTTGAAGTATCTACTTTGCACGAAACTTTTCTAAGTTGTACAAAAACAAGTTGAGAATCTATATTAGCAAAACAAATTGACTTTAATAACATCTTTCCATCACTTTTGTGCAATTTTTACAAAATGGCTTATATTGACAAATAACTAAGCACTTTTTTGGTCCGCTTTATTGTGCTCCTCCTCATGTAGAAACATATTTCACATATATTTCCAATCGTGTGGTTTAGAAATAAATTAAAAAACTATACACCATTATTTTATCTTTGACAAATTTATCATCCTTCTCAGCTTTTCTTGTCTTATGGACTATTGGTATTCATTCCTACACAACCTAGTTATATTTCTACCCATGCACCTCAAATAATGGACTCCAAAAGTTCTCCTTAATATTCAATGATCAAAGAAATTTCCAAGATTGTAACTAAAATCCAAGAAGCACTTGGTAGCGCTTTCTCCTCCAACTTCAGTGGACTTTGGAAGAAGACACATTCCAGACTACTGGTCCAAGGGCACTCAGAAAATAGCAGCCAACTGATTACAACAAACTGATTCAACTGGCAACGGCGCCAGATGAATTGTAATACTCTAGCATCTACTCCTCTCAGGACGTGTCGTCACCTTTAGTTGAGGGGCTCCAAGCGCCAAGCTATGACATCACAACAACGTCCTCCTCCTGCACAATGGCACTACAAGCTCCAGCCATGGCTACCTCTTCAACGCCATCCACAGTTGTTGTGTTCAAGATGAGCGGCCCTACTCCAAAAACTTAGAGTTCAAGTGACCCTGTCATGGCGTCCAAAACATCACCCTCCAAACCTTGGGACAAATTGAAGAGTATGTATTCACAGTCGGGCAGAAACGGGTTTTGAATCTCCCAATTAAATGCCAATATCAGTGGTCCAGGTTAGGTGAAAGCATGACCCCACATAAACACGTAAAAAAACCTAATGGAGCACTAAGTTACCCAATTGTGTCATGAAAAGGAAACATTCACCAAAGGTGCTTCTCTAAGAGGACAGCTTGTGAGAGTGCATCCTCAGGAGTGTGCATAGCCTGTCAACTGACAGATTAGAATTCATAAAAGATACTGGACCTTGTAATGGCAGGGGATGGCACAGTTTCAGATTGTGCCTTGTTACTGCTTGAGGACAGCTTCTCAGAGTGCGCAGTCTAGGGTGCGAGTGTAGTTATATAGGCCGTTTCTGGAGGTAAATAGGCCAGAAGTCCGTAATCAATGCTGTGGTCCCAGCGATGTAAACGAGACAGTAACGGAAAAAATAGCTCAGTGTTCATCCTGTCCATCGTATTAAACAAAAACATCAATACGATATAAATACAGATGTTTTCCAAATACGTATACGAAATACGTACACCATATTTATACACATCCATTTCACATCGATACAGTGATGAATACGTCGGCCACTGGATGTATACATACGGTTCAGGGTTCCAAAAATACACATACGATGAGGAAACCGTACATTCATCCAATAACGTGACAGATGACGAGAAGCTCATATTCAACGAAGAATCAACCAGACGACGATGTCAACATAAGCAGCGAATCCAGTTTGTGGCGCTTGGCGCCAGCGCCAATCAAAAACTAAAAGCACTGACGCATTCCACCTCATCGCAATGACTATAAATTTACTTCCAATATCCTCCATAGTTGGAGTTTGTGAAGACCCAAGTTACTCATAACAAAGCACGCCGAATCAATGCATTATGACTCCGAAAACAGTATCAACCGAGAAATTAATTTCGTAATCAGCAAACGAAAATATAATTTGAAGTATTTGTGTCAAAAGTGAAGTGAATGGATCACATTTTACTATTTACACTCCTACACACAGATCATTGCACTGTTAGGACCGGATTCATTTAATTTTACCATTTTTTTCCCTTTAAAATTTTATTTTGGAAGCAGAAGGTAACAAACTTTTACCATTTGATCAGAATACATCGATATATGATAAATTGCGGAGATCACACATTTACGGGATTCAACTCTGATTACTCTTGTTCGATATGGATACAATCAAGTTGAGGAAAGTTCAGATAATTCAGAAAAACAGGGTAATTTCTAGTAATATCCCTTACTGTTTGGAGGTAAAACAAGCGCAGTAAATAAATACCCCCAACCCACATACAGCTTCCGTCAATTGGGCCCCCCCACCTCTGCGAGCATTCCGGAGACGAGTGAAATCAAAGGACCCCGACGTAACTCGCCTCCGGGATCGGCGGATATGGGAGCCCATTGACACAATCGAACCCTAAACAGGAGATCCAACATCAGTTGCAAATATACTCTTTTTTAAATTTTCAAACAATAACGTAGGAAACATTATAATCATTCAAGAGGGCGTGATATGCAGATACTGAGTATAAGAAACCAACCAAGACTGAATTTTAAAGGAGGAATCAGAAAGAAAAACGTTATGAAGTTATTGAGCAGAAAATCAAAACATTCAGAATTAACCTCCACAATTTGAACACGAATGCACAGTAGTGTGTGTCGACAAATGAGTCAAATTTAAAGATGATTATACCTGGTTTCTTGGATATATCGATAAATGTGGTCATCTATAAGTGAAATTCCATAAGCATATTAACAAATTTGAGAATGCATGCAATTAGGACTGTAACCAAATACAGAAGAAACATAAATGGGATTCAAAATTCAAACTGTACTGCAAAGCCCACATGATAAGCAAAGAGCTGAGAAGAAATCTCCTAAAGAAGTTGCAATATCCAAAATTGAGAGAGCAGTCAAAGAGGTTGGCGCCAGCGCCAAATCGGAGACGACACACATCACTTCTTGCCACTATATACTCCACGAACCATTCAGTTAGTCATGCATGGATATACCATTCTGTCAAATTACAATCCTGGTTACACTGAACAATTCAATTAACTGCTGAAG
Organism: Ceratodon purpureus; assembly: GCA_014871385.1. Taxonomy (NCBI): domain Eukaryota; kingdom Viridiplantae; phylum Streptophyta; class Bryopsida; order Pseudoditrichales; family Ditrichaceae; genus Ceratodon; species Ceratodon purpureus. Next base: position 103,667,339 of record CM026426.1, read on the forward strand.
AAAATTCTCTGAATAATTGTTCATATCTGTGAGGATACTATCTGAAACAAGGTCAATCAATCCTAACAATACTCGCTGTGACACCGTTTCAAAGACCCATTCGATGAATTCAAAATAATTCTGGCGAAAGAACAAATATGTAGCCGAATCCTGATATCTTGGTATTGAACGACTCAAAAAAAACCCCACTCAGTAAAAGCATAACTCTAAAAGAGAATAGAACTTCTGCATGCGGCATTAGCATCCATCAAAGAGAGAAAAAAAGGAAAACATGTATAATGGAGAGTACGATAGGTTGCAACAAAAAGAACTACCATTACAGGACCGTTGTCTTGATTACATCAGACTCTCAATTCCATCCTAAGTATTGAGTCCATCACAGAATTGTCAAAGAGCTTACACAACCTGAAACCTCCAAATGTCAAAAAGTAATTAACATCCGATTTATGGATGCGTCGAATATCATCTGACGCTGGCGCCGGCACCCACTGGAGAACAATGTGCAATGACATTTAACATAATAAGCTTGAAAACTGAGTAATATCAAATGCGAAGATAAGTTGGCATCAAAGAGCTACAATATACATATCAAAATGGACGATTTGACCTTTGTTCACGGTTAGGCCCGACAAAAAGAATGATTCATCACTGTCTGTTCATGTAGGTCCGTTTTAGAACTCATTCCGGATAGAAGAGAAGAGAAGAGACTGTCGATCGAGATAATAAGACTGACGTCACACTGAAATCTGTTTCAACTTCGACATGCACAGCATGAATCCAGCGATCCAAGCATACTTGAACTCACACCTGCAAATCAAGAATATCAACAGTACATTCTGATTTCATTACCAAATTCTAGAGCATGAAATGCGAACCGAAATATGAACATATTAGGAGATGTTAACTACAAGAATTTCAGACACAAATTTTAAATTGGACGGAATTGCCAATGTTACAGTATTCTGGGATTAACACTACACACCTGTAAACATGACAACCATGGTTTTCCAGTACAACTACAATCCGAAACACAATGAAGTATAAAATGACAGGGGACAATTTGGTTTAACAATTAAGGTTCAGGTTCGAACAACGTTATCCATGGGCGAAAAGACAAAGCAAAATTTCATCGAATTTATACAATACTTACCAGGCTCTTGTAAGTCTTTCTTGATTTTTTGCGGCCTGACATTGTGGGGAGATAATTGACTCCTCCGATGTCCGAGTTCAAATGCGCTCCTTTCTTCCGTTCCACCATGGCTGCCTCGAATTCACGCGGTTCTACGAAAAAAACAAACATTAAACCGTTCGACGAGCTCTTAGAAATAGCAAATATGTAACTGGCACAGTTCAGTACAAACGATATTCTATACGCAGTTTGTTTAGCCAAACCTAAACTTCAGTAATTCTGAAACATCAATCCAACCGCATTCGATCCGTGATTCGCGATGGGAAATGTACCTTCGATCTGGTGTAGCCCAAAGCTCTGAAGCCAAGCAGTCGGAAATACCTCCTCGCAAAAAGGATTCGCACATCGATCGTCAATCCAACAATGCATTGCAACACACCAAGGATGATAAATACACTCACATGGAGCAACTACAATGTCCAACAGCGGAAATCCAGATGCACACATTGCACATGGCCGAATCATAATCTCTTGCACCTCGTTGAGGGGTTGCGCGTCCACGATATAGGGGTATGGAGTCCTGGTCAAAGGAATCTTTGATCTCTTCAGAAGAGTCTGCAGTTTCAGTTTCTTCCCTGCAACATTTGCAGTCAACCGAAGACTCGTGGCTCGCAGGCCTTTCTCTTCCTCAGTCGCTTCCTGAAGAGCATTGCTCAATTCCAAGCACTCCGCATCTTTCGCAGAAATAGCTGCCTCCAGTGTAGAAATATTCCGAATCTCTTCGGAAATCTTATCCTTGACCCACATCTTGAGGACGTCGTTCCCAGACTGCTCGAAGGTGCTCTGCGACGACCGCCACAACTCCACCGCCCCCTTCGCATGTTTTAGGTTTTCCTCTAACCATTGAACTTCTAGCTGATCCTTTAGTCGATTAGCAGGATCCAGACGTTTCGCTTCTAGAGCAGACACCTTCGCCTTCAGAGCATCCACCTCGGAGAGCTTCAACTCGCGCGCTCTATCTGCAATATGACACTCCTCAACGCCAGCATCAATCTCATCCCGAATTCTAACCATTGCCAAGTCAGCGAATGTTTTGAGGCCGTGGCGAAAGTAAACAAAAACCCCATCGTTACCCTCTTTCGGAAAATCCCCCGTGCTACTTAGAGCAGCGTATCTAGCCCAGTTCATCAGGTTGTGATGACACACTTCGGAGACCAGAGCCCTCGCAAAGCTCTCGGGTATCACGGAAATACTTGGTGTCAACTCACACTGCCAGATCGCAGGTATCAGCTCTAGGGCACGGTCCCTAACACTCTCAGGTTTAGCTTCCAGAAACTTATATCCATGGTCTCGCACCTTCTCACCAAAGACTAAAACCAACTCTTCATCTCGAATGTGGCTACAATCCATCGCTGGATCCAGGCCGACGTTCGGCAAACCTATCTTCTCCGCAAAATACATTTCCTTCTCCGCCTCGGCCATATTGTGCGGATCCTGGACTATGAAAAAATTAGCAAATACCTCAGAATGCCAGGTGATGGAAATAGAACATATCGATTGCATGGTTGTTTAGGTGAGGGTCGGTTGGATCATTCACTGCTCCAATGTCGAAGATGTCATTTCAATTTTAAAGGTAGGATTACTAAGTAGCGATTTTGACGTGACAACTTGTAACGGTGTTCAATCAATGAGTTGAATTAGACTATCATGAATTCAGCCAAACAACGTGATCATACTCCTCCTTGATTATCACCCTCATATTAATTAATATTACGTGAATTCTCGTACCGGTGTTCAAGGGATGTGCTAAATTCCACATTACAGGAGTCGTAGAATTACTCCGCTCTCATGGTTGCTTTGATGTTCATGGATACAGTTGTGACAAAGTATATCCCGCTTGAAGGTGAAAAAAAAATCCGATAGCAGAATTGAGCAGCAGCTTATGAGAAAATCGTGAGAAAAGGGACCTTCAGTGAAGGAAGATTCCAAGAGCCTGACAGACATACTCAATCCAAGTTCAATCGAAAATTGTTAAACATGTTTCGGAGCCACGGTGGTCTTGTTTCCAGGTCCTTCTAGCAGTGATTAGATAAGTCTGCTTACTGGTCGAATATAAGGGGCTGCCTCGCTCTCAACCTGTATATCCGGGAAAACGAAATTCAACTGTAGTATAGTTGATAACGTGAGTCTCAAAATTTGGATTATTAACCATCATCACTATTAGTGAGAAGAAAATAATCCTGGCTATTATGGTTATAAATTAAGCACTCAGTATATCACTATCCCAATAAATTCATTATATCATTATTTCGTATGCACAGTCCTTCCTCTAAATGATAATCCATTTATTTGTGGCAAAAAAAAAAAAACAAAATAAAAAATTGTGTACCAAAAAATTGAGCATACTGAAATTTTTGTTGCCTAACAATGTCCTTGCATTAAAAATGATCTACTTTGCACTTTGTCATTGTAGAGAAACAAGTGGCAAATTTCTTATTGGAGTTGTTGGTTGCCTAAAAAGATTGATTTTTTGAAAAAATTGGTGTATATTTTTCATGCAATTAAGCATGCCAACCGTTGAAAAAACATGTAAATTCAACGAAAAAAAATATTGGTGTACCAATTAATATTAATTTTTTGATTGACCATAAAGTTGAGGGCCTATCATCATCAAAACTTCAATAGTTTACACTTTTAAACTACAATGGTACACTCAATTAAATAAAAATTGTTTTAGGTCAATTCTCAAATCTACTACTAGATGCTTTGGGTAAAATATACAAATCTTATATCTTTAAATTAGGCGTTGGAATCAGATTGAATGTTTAAAGGAAATACAAAGTGAAGCAAATTCATCTCAATTTAATAATACACTACAAAAAACTTCTATTTTCACATATGTGTATGTTATAATGGATAACATCATAGTATGAACCAACTTTTTATGGCATCATATATCTAAGAGAATGAAACGTGGTAATAATTCCAAATTTCATTACAAGTAATATACTTAAACTCATTACACTACAGCTTTAATCAAAAAGTTATCAAATTTTTGGTTAAAATATATAAATTACCTCAAACAACTTCAACTCAATTTGATGACTCCTTAAATTTGATTGTGTCTTCCTTTTTCTGCACTCCATGTTTTTATCTTTTTATTAATAAGATTTAGGGTGCTATAAACGCGTTCTTGAGAGATACTAGCAAAAAAATATTTAAGATCAACAATGACTTGTATATTTCATACTGTAAAAGTCACACAAGCTTTTTGAAATGTATCTATATCCAAAAACAGTAATATTCTAAAATATAATTCTTATGAAAACCTTATGATTTTTAGGTTGAAAAGTCTACTAAAAACATTTAAAAATAAAAAATAAGTGATCTCTCCCTACCCTGGACGTTTCGTCTGATGAGGGTTTGTACTGGTTTCTTCTTGCAATGAATTTCTCTTCATTTGCTTCGAAAAAAAATTAAAATAAAAAAATAAGTGATCATGAGTCAAAATAGATTGAACTTTAATGAAGTAACTCAATATCAGATGGAGTGCAGCATATATTGGGGGAGGGGCAAGCAAATTGAAAAGAAAATCTTAGATTTGAATTCATTCTTTTTCGGGAGCCGTCCTTACTGTAATTCGAACTCGCGACGTTCAGAGTCTAGACTTACTGGTACCCGTCCAAAGTCATTACGATCGCGGACTCCGAATCAAACTACGATGTTGGGGTTCTAATCGCGCCAGCGCCAAGCCACACCAGGCGAATAGGACGTCTATCTGTTGACGAAACTCTGCATTTCAAAACAAAAAATCGAAATTCAATATCCCGCAACAATGAAAGAGGCTTCGAGGAACCGAATTACATAGAGGAATCTGACATTTTATTTCAGATAAGTTCGGACGCGTTTATATTGTCGTCTGTTGGCGCCAGTGCCGGATAATGTGCAAACTCTTAGTATTCAGAAAATACTACTGACGAGGTTACGTATCCAAATCAACCTGGAATGGCCTTCGGTCTCATAATTCTATCTAACAATGATATTTCATTATGCTACTACTTGACAAACTCATGTCTTCAACGAAACATTGCGGGGTGCGCGCTCATGGGATTGTCTCCTCAGTTTCTTAAATTTCCATTCAGATGAAAGGAAATATACTTTGCGTTAGAAATTGAATACTCATGACACATTCCTTATACTCTCAGATTAAGATTTTAAACACTGTACTAAAGAGGGCCAGGACATGTATAAATGATAGCATCCTGAAAGCTTGTAGGACTCTTGTGGCGCCGGCGCCAGTACAAAGTCAGTAAAGAACATCACTAACGCCATCGACGGTTGGTATTCGAGACTGAGTGTCTTCTGAATTGCTCCAAAACCATTTCGTGTTCCCAAGCCCAGTGGTGACACCTGCTCCGTGTTGTGAAAGCATTGCAAGCAATGAGTGGTGATGAGTAATTAGCAGTAGCTCTTCATGCACGAAAGCAATAAGACCATGCTTGCAAACTGAAAATCGGACCGTGGATATCAGAATCATGTATTCAAGAAACTTAGTAGGTACCGCATAGAGCAGTCTGTGATAATGTCTAGCTACCACGAGATAAGTACTTAGTTATTAAGCGACAATGAGTAGTTCCGAGAGTGAGTTGTCATTCATATTAGGTTCATGATAAAATCATAATTGTTGCATTTGAGCATTCCCAACGGGTACCATTTCGATGTGACTTGTTGATCTCTCCAGTTAAATCGACCTAGTACCCTAGCCCCTACACTCTTCCAGTGCCAGCGTCGTAGCGAGACACTCTGATTACAATCTGTATCGGACAGCCCCACGCTCTGCATTCATCTATCCAGTGCTAGCGTTGTAGCGAGACACTCTGATTACAATCTGTATCGGATATTTCCTTACCTCTGTCGCATATCTAACACAATGGATCCGCAGAAATTGGAGGAGTTTTATGCCAGACGAATCGGTTTGCCAAACGTTGGTTTGGATCCTTCCAAGGATTGCCACCACGTTCGGGATGATGAACTGACCTGGATGTTCGGGGAGAAAAAAAGGTACATGGGATACAATTTTCTGGAGGCAAAATCGCCGAGAGTGAGAGACCGCGTGAAGGAGTTGCTTCCTCCGATCTGGCAGTCGCCGCTAAAGGCGGATGCGTGTTATATTCCTGAAAGTTTCGCTAGGGCTGTCGTTTCTGAGGTTTGCCACCATACCCAGATGAATTGGGCCAGGTATGCGTCTCACCGAGGCAAGGTCAGCGCCAAAGTCGGGGAGGGAGAATATTTCTACGGTACGAAGGGCCAGACCAGGTACGCTGATTTGGTGATAAGGAGGATTTCAGAGGAGATAGTGTCGGCGGAGGAGGAGCTTCAACACACATCAGCGGCGGAGCTCAGTCAGAAGCATGAAGTGGAGAATCTGAGGGCAAAGCAGCCACAAGATCCACGGGAACAGTTAAAGGTACAACTCGAACTTCAATCTTTGAATGGCAAATTACTTTCCGCGACTGGGTTGGTGGATAGCTGGCGGAAGTCGCGCGCGTCGGTCGAAGAATGCGGCAGTGAGGATCTAAGCCTCTGGTACGAGCAGCGAATCGAATGCGAGGTCAAGGTTATTGCAGCCCTGGAGGACAGCATACGACGTCTGAAGGAGGAGAGCCAGGACTCGGCCACTGAATTGCTCGAAGCTTCCGAGGAGGAGAAATCTCTAAGCGCCATGAAAATCCGACAGACTGTGGACGTTGAGAGAAGGAAGACTCTTTTGCTTACAGTTCAAACAAGAGCAAACATCGCATTGACCAGGACTCCTAGCCCAATCATCGAAGAGAAGGAATCAACCCCCGAGACTCATGAAATCGTTATCCAGCCGTGTGCGTTATGTAGGTCTGGATTTCCGAATTTCGATATTGTTGTTGCACCATGCTTATGCATTTATCACCCTTGGTGCGTCGGGATGCAATGCTGGTTAGAAGAGAACTGTGCAAATCCGTTTTGTAAGGACAAGTTCCCTGAATCCTGGTTGCGGAGTTTCGGGCTCTACAGAATGGAAGGTATGTCCAGTAGTACTAAATGTTTCCAACGAGTATGTTTGTTTTTCCTTCTCTGTTAGCATGGTTTTCAGATTATGTTTACTTAGAAGTTGGATCTGATTGGAAACTTGCTTACATACTAATTTTTCTGTAGAGCCATGTGAAACGAATCAAACCGATAACGAACAGCGCAGCAGCAATAAACGGGCCCATCTGAACTCCGACGTTGGCGGCGTTAACTATATGCGGAAGGCAGAGTCCCCTGGAACCTCGAGAAAGAATCCGAAAAGAGGCAGCAAGAATTTCAAACATTGCAGCAGAAATCCTAAGCGTCGTGGAAGAAAGCCTAAACGACAAGGTATGTTCAAAAGACTACCTTTACAAACATGTTCAAATGAATGGATATGTATTCGGATCTTCAAATTCTTCTCTAAGTAAACGACACGGATTTCCAATTACCATGTCAGTCGAATCTCACTCTTATCAGGTCGTAATCTGGATAGAATAGTGTGATGTCGAGATATGGGATGTAAGAAGTATCGGATTTGGCGCTGGCGCTAACCCGTTCCACTGGTCTCCCATAAACTGACATTGCACATTTCTGACATAATCTCAGTTCTAATCTGGGTGTTTCTTGTGGCTGCGGACTAGACTTTGCTTTCCGAATCACATCAATTTCTTCCGTATTCAATTACAGAGAAAAGTGCATTCATTTTACAATTTCTTAATATGCTTGTGATATTCTACTGTTAGACGATCACATTCGAGTCATCATAGGGAAGTGTTAAATTCGAATTTTAAGTTCAGTTCATTTTCTGCAGACTATTGTCGCAGAAATTCAATATTCAAATTTCAGTCGCATAAAACTCAACATATTTACAGTTCAATATAATCTTATGTCGAGGTCTGCAATAATTCCGCGTTGATGCCAAAATCTTAATACTCTGATACGGTTGGATTCCAGATTGGAGAGTTTACTGATCCAATTTTAGTCTCGTAAAGTATAACACAGTATAATGGAGTTGTATTTTCGTCTGTTGCCGAGGATTGTAGAGATTTTAGTGAAATGGTTATATTTGAAATCATTGTTTTTTTCGGAATGGAGAGATCAGTTTCGAAATGTTTTCGTTTCCTTCTTTGCAGTTTTCGTTTGCTTCCATGCTCTTTTCGTTTAGACTATCTATTCCAGTTGTGGTGTCGTGAAGTTTCACTTATTAACATTTTCAATTCTTTCCTTGTTGAGGTCCTTTGGACTTCTGCGTTAATGCCAATATTTTCTTGTTTTATTTTTTTGACACAAAGAAAGGTTTGACCTTTATTGCAAGAAGAGACAGTGGCACAAATGTCAATATTTTAGATCGCTGCCATTGTTTCTTTTCAGATTGCAGACGACTATTTTGTGTCGGTTCAAATTCATCCCGATTGTTGCTTTTAAGAAATCAAAAATGCACTACGCTTATAATTCCATGTATACAAAATTCAATGTGCAACCGATTGTAAAATGAAATGAATCCCGTCCTAACAGTGCAATGATCTGTGTGTAGAGATGAGTCCGGAGGAGAGTAAAGAGTAAAATGTGATCCATTCACTTCACTTTTCATCAGGTTCAGGACGCCAGAGAAACCAATTGCACCTATGTCTATTATGTTACAACATCCTCTGAACTACGTGTCGGTCACTACATTTGTGGTAAATATTGCGATGCCAGATACTTCTACGCGGCTTAGAATAGGTTATGTAATGGCAGGCTGCGATGTATTCAGATCTCATGTTCAACTTAAATAACCTTCTGGACAGAACAGTCGGTAAACATGCGGTTCATAAATATCTATAATCGGATCAGATACTCAAAAACTACACCATAATTTTTGTTCTTTATTTCTAGAGAAATAGTTTCTTTATGACCAGTACAAAGCGCAAGAGAGACGTAAATTTGATTTAAATTTTTTCTTCATTTCTGAGACAAATGCTATCCTTATTACGACAACGAAATCTGATTCTGAATTGCTGGATAGTTTAAAACGTTGGGTAAACAATCCGTGGTTACAGTGGATTGTATCCTTAATGAAGGAGCGACGACTATTATTTGATAATGAATCCTTCTTTCTGGGAATAAAAGGTTCCAGTAGAAAATTTTTTTAAATAAAAATTATTACAAAAAGTTTTCTTTTCGTAATAAAACGGATTTTATTTACTAGCAGGAACAGAATTGGATGCCTAAATAAGGTGGAATTGCCTGAGCACGGTTTCTCCCAGGAGGACCTTGATTGAACACAAAACATGACACACATTGCTTATTTTAAGTTACGATGTTCCCATTGATTCACTGTCCGAGTGTCCATTTCTGGTTTAGAACTTATTACTTTCAAACAAAAATTAGATTACTGCTGCATATTTCTGTTAAGGAATTGCAAGAAAATTTCAGACAATCTAATCGGGAGATTCAGATTCTCCAACGTCAAATAACGAGAAGAAAATGAATTACGAGGAGACCACTACCTTTTAAAAATGTGATGCATTCATTCGATTATTTCTCCGTGTTTCTAAAATATTGTTTTTCAAATTTTACCAAGGAGATTAATTATCTTTACAAAACTACAGCTCGTCTTCCTACACAGAGGGTGAGTCTGTACCACTTACGTAAGTATCAGTACGCACGCCGGTTGGCGCCTGCGCCAGTTGCCAGGATTCTGAAGGCTAGAAACTTTAGGTAGAACGAGATAGTTTGAAAATTGCATGGATGCTGTGTGACCTAGGATATAAGGCCTCGCTCGACTAGGAGAGAGAGTCTTAATTTACAGGAGTAGAAAAAAGAATCCCTACTTAGCATGTACAAATTAATAAGGTTTGTCATTCGATTCAGTTGTACATGATGAGACTATGCTTCATGGTTATAGAGGAACACAACCATTCGTTAAGGTAGATCCATGGCTCAATTATGCTTCATAGAACTGCTGCTTGGCCTATTTCATGTATTTTAAACAAAGACGAATTGATGAGGAATCTAACCCAGGTAGTTTTATATTTTATCCAATTCTATGATTGACTCCTTTAGATTTATAGGTCATGATTGTTTTTGTATAACAATTTCAAAATATTAATACTTTGATTCTTTATAAAATTCAGGATTATTATAATATTTCTGAAAAAGGAAATTCAACGAAACCAATGCAAGTTATTTGATTATGATAGTATTTTTGGAGAGGGTGGTATATGGAAGGAGATAACATATCTTAGCAAAATCTTCTACAATGTAGACAACATTGGTGGAGTTGTAAAGAACAGAAAACTAACAAAAACTAATCACTGATGGACGAATGATCCCAACTACCACAACTGAAGCCATACTCACCCATTTCTCTTTTATTTATTTTTTGCTTTAAAAACTGCATAATTTAATTAAATAATTTTATGATTAGTTTAATGATGAAAATATTAAAATATTAACATTAAGAAAATTTAACTATTACAGTTGGGATATTTTTTAAATGATAAAGTGGCTTAGCTAATTGGGTCTAATAATTATTTAATGATTAATGATTTTGTGTAAATGGATTTTTGCATCCATATTCTTTAATTTTGATATTTTTGAATTTTATTTATTTTTAACTTTATATTGATGTTCAAATAAGAGATAGAAAAGCCAAAATTCAATATGAGCAACCTTAACTACCTTAACTAAAATTACTTAACAGGCTATTGGTCCAACCAGACCGATTGCCCTTATTCAAATCCTTCTCGCCTCATTCATTGATTTTCGAAGGCCTTATGTTGTTTAATAAAATTTCATGAAAATTGTATTCTATTTATAATATTTAATTTAAATAACTAATATTTATGTATACTCAAATTTTCTCCTCAAAATGATAGTCTCTCTTAACCATCAAAAATCGTAAATTAATCATACCGTAGAGCTAATATAAAGAGAAAACATCAAACAACAGAATAAAGATGAATAACGCCTCAAAAGAGTGTTTGCAAGACTACGATCATCATTGAATTTTTGATTTTTTCATTTTCCTCATTTTCCCTCAAAGGACCAGTAAAAAAGGCGCTCATGATTGCCAAATAGAAGAAGAACTAATAAGAAAAGAAGAAAGAAAACCAGAAAGAGGAAAAATAACGTTCCTGCAAGCCTACGCACACTCTTTCACTATGAACACAGAAAAGCATTCCAGAGCATCCTCTCACTGCGCACTCTGAAAAACCTACTTCCGATTGTTAAGTAGTCTGATTTTTGACGGTTAAGTAGAGCACAGCAGGTCATAGATAATATGAAAGTAATTAGTCTTAGATAAGACCTTTTCAATTTGCACGATTCATTTGTAAAGTTTCTAAAAAGTTTAAATTTTAAAATAAACTCCAACTTTTTTACAAGTGAATTTTGTTATTATTTCACATTGTATACTTCGTTTGATTTTGCTTTATTAACTCATTTTAATTCGTTTCAATTTTTTTTAGTATCTTATTATGATTTAAAACACATTATGTACATTATTAAAAAATCATATTGCCATATAAAATAAATAAAGTTTTTTTGACGCGTTAAGAGAAAGTCTTATGGTCTATGTAATGCGAAGAATTATAATGTGTTTATAAAATATTAAACATAATATTTCTTTTTAAATATTCTTATTATATTTTTTTAAAAAAACTTTAAGATTTAAACAATATTGTTTGCACATTTAAATTAAAGCTACGTCATCCATAGATGAGTTTGTGATGCTGCAAGCCCACAATGAGAGGATTCAATTATTGGTCCATCGTGTGGTTATCAAAGGCTAGAGCAGTATCTTCTTTGTAAATATTTTGAAAACCACTCTATGAGATACTATGTGAGAGTTTCATCGCTTGCAATAAAATTGATTTGCATATAGCAGAATTAAATTCTTTAAAAAGTTTCATGCTTCAATTGACTTGGCCTTGTATTATGAAATTTTTGATATTTTTTAAGAACATATTAAATATATTCGTTTTCCGTACAAAGATTTTTATTGTTAGGATACTATGATCTTACTGTCTTTTACCTAAATGAACTTGTGTAATTTATTCCACATGTGTTCTATATTAAGAACGTGTAATTGTAATAAATAACAAATTTTAATTAAATGTAACAACCATTTGAGTCTTTATATAAAGTTTAACGATCTTTGTTGTATTGTTGTCAAGATAATACGAACATTAGAAAATACCAAGTTTTACTATAAAACATTAATTATTTTAATCAACATGTCGTTCTTTATGGCATTGACAGTAATTTGACTCGAACGGTTGATCCTTGTCGTAATCCTTGTATGATTTGTGGTAGAAGATGTTTTTGCAATCCAGGTTTTATATTTCCATAGGATGTTTAAGTGGTTGATTATCCGCAGTCATGCGAGACAAAATGACGTTATAAACTTAAAATATTGAAGCTTGTTTTGTAAACTAGACTTTACAAATATGAATATCGTTAAACAACATTGAATGGTAAATACGAAGCTGCAACCTATCATAAAAGTGACGAAAGAAATTGCGCGTGTAGGCTTGGAATTGCGGCCGTACGACCTTTTTAAGAATTAATTTAATATAACGTACATTAAGTGTAATTAATTGGTTCGAATAAATACAATTCTGAAACTGTCCACTTTGGCGGTAATATGTATACGAAAAATTTATTTAAAGTGTTTTTACGTCGTTCTTAATAATCATTTAAAAGAACTTTGTTGCGCTTGCAATTAATATTTAAAAAACCTTTAAATAATAAAAAAATTTAGAATATTTAAATTCAATTTTAAATCGTTTAAGATCAAGCACCTAGTTTCAATTTTAAAGTTTAATATAATAATATTGTGGTATTAGAAGCTTGCATTCCTTAGTTGAATGCAAATGTTTTCAAACAGAACGATTATCAAATAATAATGTTCATAAATAATTAAACAAATAATATGTTGTTTCTTTGTTAGATTCTACAAATTAATATTTTTAATTTGCGACGTTTTTTTAAGTATAAAACCGTAAGATCTTTTTTTTAGTATGAAACCGATCTTCTGTAGAACTTATAGGCATACAGTCAATTCTAAAAAGCAATACATTCAAGCATATCTAAATAGAAATCCTAAAAACTAAAATTTCAAAAAAATTATAAGTATTTACTTGTATTTATATGCTACTAAAACAGTAAAAAACTACGATGTAAAAACCCAATCATGTAGAATTAAAATTACAATAATGAGTAACTAACCTCCACTGTTTTGGCTTCAATATAATAATTTATTTCCACGCTCATCCTGTAAAAGGACTGGTTTTTTGCGGGCCCGCTGTAGGGTGCTACTAGAGGTATATAGGTAGAACATGTCGTTGTGTAGACTATAAGTGAGGTCGTTCTATTTAGCATCTTCGAGAGGATGCTAAACAATTGTCACGATGAATGAAAAATACAGTTTCAGTCCAGTAATCGCTCTTTTAAATAAGAATTGAGGAAAATTATTTAATGAATGAATTAGAATTATGTATTCTAGTAAGTCATCGAGCGGAGCGAGGAGGGTTTGACTAAGGGCAACGGATTCGATAGGACCCGTCGCGCGTTACGTCTTGAAAGAGTTATATTTAGACAGTGTAATACACCAGGATAGGAAGGCATATTGTAGGCGAAGAATGTGAAATTCTTATCTGCGTGGGTGCTCTCCGTCGATGAACAAGACTGTTTCATTAATACAGGCCCTGAGAACCCACTCAGTCATGTTTTATTTTATTTAATATGAATAATATTTTTTAACAAATGGAAGTCATTCATTTTCTTTTAATTACTTATATGTTTTGAATAGTTTAATTAATTGGTTTTTTAATACAGAAATTTAAATATGGTTTTTTCCATGATAATTTTTTGGTTTTGATACCTTTCATTTTTATTTATTTTTAGCATTGTATGGATGCATATAGGGGCTTTTAAACCCAAAATTCAATTAGATTATTCCTAGTTACCCCGGAATCTTTGGTTTGAAGTCAAACCTATTTACCTTGCAATCGCCGTCTTGGGATGCAAAAAAATAATTTAGAGTTAAAAAGTAAGGATGAAGATGATCCATTTCAAATTTATAACTCATTTTTTAAAAACTAAAAAATAGTTGACTATCATTTTTTAATTAGATATCATTTGATGAGTAATTTTTTTCAAATCAAACTAAATACAACTCTTACTTTGCCAATTCTTAATGTCTAGGTCTATCAAATGAATAAAAGCGTATTAAATTTTTTGTGATAAGATTGCTTATTCCGGTAATTTATGTGTAATGAGAGCATGATATTGATTTAAAGCATAGATCTTGATTTAAAGGGTAAGATTGAAGTAAACCATAAGGGCGATGAAAAGGCCTAATACTGATATCGAGCATGATAATAATACAAAGCCTAATAGCGAATGTAAGAAGGATTTTTTTTGGGAATGTTCAAATTCGTGAGAAACTTTAATGCGTTTGACTTTAATCCAAATGTTGCCTACTTTGTGTGTTTAAATTTTCCACACATATTCAACCTCTTGAATTTCTTAATAAAACGTAGAAATTGAATATAATTGCATGATGGGTAAGAAGTTGTCAAGCTTCTCGCTTTTTAAAAGTCTATCAATTTTAAATTGAAAAAAAAAAAAACTATTTTTAATAAAGGAAAGGTCTGAGAGAAAGGTATGCAAAATACTAATATCTACAAGAAATCTTAAGATTTGGCAACGACAAATGTTATTTATATGATTTTCCGATTGTTTGATTAAATAAATTGTATCATAAAACGTAAGTGATGAGATAGAGAAGGGTTTTGGTCCTTAAATTAGAGCAACTCCACCAACAGGCAAACACGCACTGTAAGCAACGAAAAGGGCCACTGTAGACCTGTATGGCTTTCCACCAACGGACTTTTGGAGGGGCCTCAATGGTCAAGGCCTCTATACATATGACGTGGCATTGAATAAGAGTGGAGCTCTTGAGTGTCTTCTTAAGCAACTGTAGAGCTCATTTATAGTTCATTTATTTAGTGTAGCCGAAAGGAGAAGTGAGTGTTTGGTATAGGATAGGGAGTCTATGAGGTGAAACACTATAGCCAAGATGGGAGAGACGAACACTATAGCCAAGATGAAAGAGACGAGCACTATGGCCAAGATCTGAGATGACAAGTGCCAGGTGCCAAGTGCGATGTCGCACTTGGTGGGGACAGAGCCACACTGGTTGCCCATGCCACTCCACCCCGCCTTGAAAGCACCGCAACTGGTGGAAATGCTCTTATATCTTTCGAAACGAGACAGCGCTCAACTCTGCTCATTCAAAAGAAAGGTTCAAATTATACCGACTGTTAATTTCCAAGATTAGTTCATGCCTTACAAAGTGAATAGTGATCATAAGCAGCTCCATGAGCTCGTTAAGGATTTTAAACAGCCAACACTTATTGTTATCTTTCTTTCAAAAACGTGTGATATGTGCTAGTCATTTAATGGCACATTGATCCAGACATAGCCTTTCTACGAGATTTCTCGTTAGATCTGCATCAGGGTCCGGTTATTGTACTCGGCTACTAGCTCAACAAAATTGAAATATTAATCTTATTCAAAAGAATATTATACATAAACCACATCGATGAGAAGTGAAAGATCAATCTTGGACATTCTATAATCAATCTGCAATAACGAATCGGAAGAAATAAGCTAGGGTGCTCAATACACTTAGGCACGTACACAACAGTCGCATGAATTTGACCAATATGAGCTTCTATCATGTGCTAGTTCTACATATCTTGCCCTAGTACCGCCGGCGCCATTGCAACAGTTTTCTTGATGTGATGCTGAAATTAACCTTCGAGGTGGTTCTAATTGGAAGGACTCTGAGAAGCAGATGAACTCGAAGCGATTCTTAAACGGCTCCTCTGTAAATGCTCTTGGCCGAACTAAAGCAACATGGCCTCTTCACTTCAGTGTTAAAATTTTCGCTGTTGAATCCGATTTGATTCCTTAATCATAAAAGAACACAAAAGTTCAAGCATTGGATCGTTATCTGAACTTAGAAAACAAGGTCTGAGTAAACTAAAAATGTTTCATTTTACCGCAGTCTACCAGTGTCGACCTATTCATTTGGAATCTAGTAATCCTGGGAAGGGCGACTAACTATCATCTTACCATCTACTTCCTCGTACTTCCTCTCAATATGGGTGGTACCCAACCGATTGTACTGGCGAGTACAGCTGATGACGAATTGGTAATGGGATTATCGATAGAGGGAGTCTGCCGTATGTTGCTCGAAAGGTCCTCCACTCGACTGGTGGTGGCCTTTCGTCGCTTATATGTAATGATTTGCTGAGAAATACGCCCTGTGTTGACCAAAATTTCTCGCCTGTCGGTCATATCATCGTGAATTACGAATTCGACTCCTGTGGTCTTCGGCTGCGGACCAGACATGGACTGGACTTCGTCATGGTCGACTGGATTGAGCAAGTGCGTGGACGGCGCAATTGACACTGGAACGTGATCCATTCGTGACCTACGTCGCTTGTACGTGATAACAGTGACCTCCTTCAACTCTTTTTGTGTCACTTGAGGTACCAACTTCATTGCGCAAGGTCGCTCTGCGGAGTCGTCCTTCGGGGACATCAGCACAATTCCTTGACCCTGGTTGAGTTTGCTATCCATCGATTAAACAAAATGACAACACAAGCTTGAGAACTAGACCTTAGAGATCGGTATCTTATCAACCGAAATGAGTTCGGAGTACGTTTTATATACGAGCAGTTCACATGATCGAATTGGTAAACGGTGACATTGAGATAACAAATTTTTTGACGGTTCTGAGCAAATATATTCTCGTATACGATGCGTAGATATGGCCTAATAATGATGGAGTATTTGAAGTTGTTCCAGGTTGCAAGAATAGGACGGTTGTAATTATGCATTTCTATCTCTCTGATTGACACGGAGGAGCGGTAGATTCTCCGTTGGCTGGATGTCATTAAGACTTGTAACTTTCACTGAGTGGCCATTATTCCCGATCCGTTACACACGCGTGTTCTGGATGCTTCTGGTGTTCTAGTCGTTCAATGAAAGCAGTATCGTATGTATCACTAGTTCTAGGCATTTAGGACTATGCAGTATGGTGTCTCCACTAACGCTGTTTCTCGAGCCTAGCCACAGATTTAGAGTACAATTAGAGCATTTGATTGAAATTGGGTTCATTGACGTCTATGTGGTTACATATACGGTTGTAGAAATTGAGGGAAAGTGATCCCTCTGCATTGTAGTATTCATAAGTGGGTGTGATGGTTTCCCAAGTTAGTTGGCTCAGAAGTCCGAAGACCGATGAAACTCTAGACCTTTCTCTGATGGAGGTTAAATTCCTAGTTATTTGAAACGAAATTCCTTCAATTGCCATAAAAAATATTAAATCTAATCTTCGGGTGGACTAAAAGTTCATGGTGGAGATTACTTTCTGTATGAATGTGACTCGGTGCTTAGAACTCAATGCGATCATAATATTCACTTTCATGTCCAAATTAGAATCCAGGTATGCATTAGAACTTCGTAATACATATCATGCTATTTATCCGTAACAGTCCTTAAGTGGACTTCTCGGAAGATAAACATTGCTGCAATGGAGTGACGGGCCTTATTCACCCCTGGATGAGAACTAAAATATGTCGGACGACCGATCTTCCTTTTTTTCCATTTTTATTTTTTTGGGTTGACTTGAAGGAGAAATCGATTGCAGAAAATAGTTTACAAGGCCCATCATCAGGCAAACCGTAGGGCCAGGGGTTACCAGGAAACGAATGGGCATTCTAATGGT
Source organism: Ceratodon purpureus (assembly GCA_014871385.1). Taxonomy (NCBI): domain Eukaryota; kingdom Viridiplantae; phylum Streptophyta; class Bryopsida; order Pseudoditrichales; family Ditrichaceae; genus Ceratodon; species Ceratodon purpureus. The sequence continues at coordinate 103,685,302 of CM026426.1, forward strand.
CTAGCCTGTTTCCAACTACTAGACAGACCGTCTCTAATGCAAGTGATGTTCCTCTCAGTCTTAGCTGCATCAAGAATTCGGGCCTCATTAAATTTAGCCAGCGTTTTCAGCAATTCCACTCTACCATATTGAGTTGGGGAGTCCCAAATATTACCTTTGATTCCGTCGAATGACCAATATGTCCCATCGAAGACTAGTTAGTTCAAAAAAATCCAGCATGTCCAGAGCGCAATACCCCTTAACTGTTTCCAAATTCCAACTGTTCCCATTTTGCGAAGGACGACCGCTCTTTGATTGTCCACACTCCAGGAGCGGGGGGTACATACATTCTGTGAAATGATACGTGCTATTGTCTTACGCGTTCTTAGAATAGGTACATGATTGGTAATAAAAAATTCCAACCGAATCATATTTATAAAACATGAAAACATGGAGTTTGTACCTCTGGTACTTAGATATAAAACTTTGCTCCTCTAACTTCTTTTATATCTGGCCAACTTTTGTATATATTTTTGACGTTTCCTCTACATTGGGCTGAATCAGTAACGTCGATGTCGGATGAATCGAAGAATTGACCTAGTTCGTACTTGATCAATGCTTCTGGTTATTGTCATTAGTATCATCCTCGTCGGATATACTACTCCAGGATATGTTTGATTCTAAGGAAATAGCCTCGCGGGCTTCATCTGGTATTGACGGTTGAGCCGACTCTGGGATACCTGAGTGCCGTGTCCATACTTTCGATTCTTCGAGATTACGTGATTTTAGAGGACTATTTTTGGGTTTCCAGTTGCTCAGGTTAAATCTAACTTTCGGATTCTTCACTGGGTTGTGACTTGCTGTTCTCCCTTGTAACTTACGATCCCTTAATTCCTGGTACGCACGACTCGTGAGACCATTCGTCAAGGGAATCCGCTCAAATGAACTGCGACCATGTCCACTCGTAACTCCTTGTGAGTAAGCCGCAAGGTTTGCAATGATGAGAACCACTTCGTGTTCAAGCTCGGATAGTCTGTCTTCTGAAGATAATGGAACGTCCACTTCAATCGTCTTGCAATTGCATTTTCTGATCGCAGAGTCCGAATCCATCGGACGCTGTTGAAGGTTACTTGGAAACGATTGTGCAAGTCGGGTTTACGCGCACGGTGAGAGCGCTCGGTCTTGTTGTCTAGCGTGGTGTCAATCCCTAATAATCTCTTCTCAATGGCAAAAACTTGATTGAGCTTCTACAAAAAGACAGGTTAGTGAAGTCTGAGAGGGTTCGCATGCCGCCGGCGCCGATAAGGAGTATGATATCAGTGAACGAATAACTGGTGGTACATTAATAATGTATCATCCAGTGCTATTACCTGCTTGACAGTGTTGTCGGCGTAGTGATGGCGCCGGCGCCAATAGCGTCCTCTAGACAGGAACGAAGCAAGGGATGGGCATGGAATCATGACGCATAAAGAATACAGGACTTTATGAATCTACTTCAAGTTCTACTAATCCAATCTATACAGAGGTGATACCCATATCTGCCCGGTGGATGCCTTGTTCATTGCTTTTCGTGATTTCGATAGAACATCTCTGATTTGTCGCAGTTCTGTGATTGATAGCATGTACATCGGAGCCTCAAGTTCACGGGTTGTGAGTTTCTGACTTTTTTTACAGTGGATCCAAATTGGTTTAGATTCAACAAACGCATTAAGATTGTTTTTGAAATTCAGATATGGATCGTACCTCGCAAACAGCTGATGTAGGGGGTCAATTTGAACTAGTGAATATCCTGTTCCAGAAATTCTCAGATTGCGTGAGTGTGACGTGAACTCTGGGATCTAAAAGAAACATGCAGCAAATTCAGAACTATTTTACCTCGTCCACTCGATTCAATTTGATATTGTTCAGCTTCCCAGTATGCCAGTCGCCATGCGGCCCATTCCACTGTCTCTTCAACTATTGTTTTCCACGATGACGATGTCGCCCAGAGTGCTCGAAGTCTGTTTAAAACATCGTACATTTCGAAGATATCGCTACAGGCCGGCTTTCCGCCTTCATCCAGTGGAATTCGTAGTTTCGGAAATATTTCCCGGAGAACAACTTCGTCGGGCAATCCATCAATGAACGACATGAAGAATGATTTAAGGTATACAGAAAAAAGAGCGAGGATGGACAATGGATGTCTGAATTGTCCAGTTGGTGTGCAATTTATATGATGAGTCAAGGTGTGTCTCATGAATCTGTTATGTAACGGCGCTGGCGCGAAACGGTCAATTCCAGTATTCCCGTTGAACGTCCCTTAGTTCTTTATCCTTCAATTTAGCACAGAATACTTATGCAAATCGGGTGCAGTCTTTCAATGACATCTTCGAAACTCTCATTATTATCTCTGTAGTCACTGATATGGTGACGGCCTTCCAATATCACTATCACTTATGTCCTATTGATGACTGAGAAGCAGATATTCTGTCATTAAGTCTAAGAGCGGCACCCCCCTACAGAAGGATTGTACTAAAAAAGTTTTCTTTTTGAAATGGCGGCATTCTGGAGTTTAGATATCCGTGATCAAATAACAGGTAACCGGCTATGGATTGATTCAGATCTCGGTTCATCGAACCCAGAAGCAGAGTTACAGTTTCGTTTATGGTACCCTGATTATTGCCCTGCAGAAGAAGTAACTCTGCCGCAAACCATCTATGTAAAGATCTATATAAATGGAATGTCATGCGATTCTCTTGTATCATTCCGATCTTTCCGTGAAAGTTTGCTGCTGTTGAACATCCTAGTTTTTCCTTGGCCTTTTCCTATTGGTATAATTATCGTGTAGGCAAGTTTCGGTTCACCCAGCGAGGTACACAATGTCTTTCATTTGTCATAGTCTTAACCCTACTTCGCAGTTCGTATTTGATAGCAGCAGTATGTTGACGCCTGCGGCTGGTGACATTCTACTTCGAAAGCTTACACCGGAGTCGACTGTGGACTACTCGCTTTATGTGGCCCCAGAGGACTGGTCGCTGAACCACAAGACCTGGCTCTTGAAAGTATTCTCATGCCCAGTTACCTACAGCGAAGGGAGGGTGCCTCCGGATGGATATCCCATTCGAATGAGATGTTTGATGCTATTAGTGTGGGAGGAGGGTGCAGGTTTCACGGATAGTTCGGGGGGTGGGATTCTTATTCCCGACAACCATTTAAGCGCCCCCGTTGGATCCGATGGGTCAGGAAGCATAGAGATTGCCCCAGACGCAAATTGTGTTGCCATGGCGTTTGTCCAGCCTTTTCGCCCAGAGGGTCCAACATTTCTGAGAGTGGACTTCTGGAAAGAATACTACCTGCGAGACGAGTACTCGAAGCTGCTTGTCTTATCGGTTGTGGACTCCCTGTTTTCAACAGGGGAGGGTGTTCGAACTATCAAGTCAATGAGGAAGGACGGAGGAGGTTGGACCCATGGTGGTGAAATATCGGCGCCAGTAACGATAGTTAGTCCTGATTCCGTTAGAGAGCTTCTGTACACTGAATTGTCGCTTGCCTGAACCAGGCTCATGCAGTTCGCGACCTCGGACCGCTGCATCGAATGCGTAGAGGTTGGTCAGTCAGACATCACATATTGTGTCCTAGAGCAGTATACCTAGAGAGGATTTTGGTCTATATGCTTATAGGAATACAGACAGACGGATGGAAACTTGTTCAAGGTTGGTGTAATCCCACTCTATAATAACGTCATGCATAATGTAGGCAGGCGCAAATGGAGTTAACTAATAAATAAAGAGAGGATTTCTATATCTCTAAATGGGCTTGGTCTGTAATTATGAATCTTTCAACCATTTCCTTGCATTGTTGTTAACATAGGTGACTTCAATTGCATGCCTAAAGAGGGCTTGGTCGGGAAGTTTGAGCAGAGAGCTTTCCTTTCGATCTCTCAGTCATCCACTCGAGGACCCCACATGCGCATCGTGCTTTGTACTGAACTCATAACTCAGCAAAAACTCATGAACTCTTT